>JADRCH010000255.1:1409223-1619415 GCA_019843965.1 Rhynchomys soricoides
AGAAGAAGAAGAAAAAGGAGAAGAAGAAGAAAAAGGAGAAGAAGAAGAAAAAGGAGAAGAAGAAGAACAACAACAACAACAACAACTACAACAACAACAAAAAGAAGAAACTCAAACAAGTACTGTAGAATTTCAATTTACTTTTAAACAAAAAAAAACCACACAATTTCAGATATTTACTAATCTGTGAGCAATTAGATAACACATTTAAAATGATGTAAGTCCATAAGAACACAAATGCTATATTTTATATGTTTTAATCCATATATGACATTTAAATATGTAGCATATATACACATAATATAATATTTTAAAAAGCTAAAAATTTGCCAGGAAAACTGCAAACAACTATTTGTTATATAATTAAGAATGAAATCTAGTGTGAGCAATTGGCTTACTGAATTGAGATGATTGCCACCAAGCCTGATGACCTGTGTTCAATTTCTGGTGCACTCATGCTAAAAAGGAGAGCACTAACTTCTCTAAGTTGTTTTCTAATCTGCCGTTGGACTCCACTATGGCATGTGTGCACCCATGCACAGACACATAAATAAGCAAGTAAATAAAAAATAATAATAAAAGAATGAACTCCAGTTCCTCAAATAATTTAAAAATATGCATTGCTAGTTATAACTAAATACAGGAATAAATGCAGAATTTATAACATAAAATTGGAGTCCATGAAAACATCCTAACAAGTCAATCTCAAATCTGCGATCACTTGTCTTTCCTTCAAATTTCAAACAAATTAGTATTAACTTTAGTTGAAATGTAGCCTTACGAGAAAGTTCATCTACTCTGTAAATTTTGCCCAACAAACTTACAGTTTAGAATGGAAACTCTGAGTCAGGTGTAGTTGTTCAAGCCTGAAATCCCATCAACTGGGAGGGAGAGGCAGGAGAATACATGGCCAATTACATGGCCAGTATGAGGCCAATCAATCAAACAAATTTAAAAAAAAAGAAAAAAGAGAAAAGATAGACGGGAGCAAGGAAGAGAGGAAACAAATTTAAAAAAAAGAAAAAAGAAAAAAGAAAAAAGATAGACGGGAGCAAGGAAGAGAGGAAAAGGAGAGACAGACACAGAGACAGGGACACAGAGAGACATAGGAGGAAGGATAGATGGTAGGGAAAAAGAAAGGAAATGTAACTGTGTATGTCCCCTAAAATCTGCAAAATCTACCGTAATTATTCTGCTCCAGTGCATCACATGCAGCTGAAGCTTCCTCCAGAGATGAGACTATTCACCCTTCTAGTCACCTTTTAGCATATGCTATAAACAATCTAGTCAAGAGCTGCACAAGGATGAACCAGAGTGACCATGAATCCTCCATTTGTATTCTGTTGTTCCTGTCTCCTGCCGTTCTTGTCACCTGTTCAGAATCCCAAGTGTAAACTGTAACAGGACTTTCTTAAAACAGCTCCATATGTGCACAGGTAAGTTGATTTCAGCAAAATTTTTAGTACTGAAGTTTGTATTATGCTGAAGTTAAAATTTCCCAAGCAACACTTGCTTCCTGCCTTAGCTTTAAGGAAGATAATGATTGGTTTCTAGCTGTTACAGTAGAGAGACAGTAAAGCATTTGGTCACACAGGATCAAGGTATAAACGGCTGCCTTGAAATGTCAGATTATCTTGTACCTATGTAGGCAGAGAAGGCATTATTGTACAAATGCACATTGGAAAGACAGTCACAAAGCTATTACAAACTTTACCTTACAGTTGACAGAAGCTAAGAGTTTGTAAAATAAATCTGCTTAATTTTTGAATATGTTCTTTATTGGCCATATGTATTGAGCAATCCCGACAAACATCAGTGTTCACTAGTTGTGAGATGCTAGTATCATTAAGCTAGTCCTAAGCAACAGCACATAGCTGGTGGGAAAGATGCCTGAAGAACTGAATTGGCATCCAAACAGAGTGTGTGGCTACGAGCTGTTACATGACATTTCCTGGGAGACTTGAACAAATGTCTATTCACTCCAGAAAGGCCACTGGCAAAAGAAACAATTGCACTCAACGCTAGCTCAGTGAACCAATGAGCTTTTGAGTTACTTAAGAAGTGTGCATAACTGAAAGCCACATCACTGGGAAATCCAGCGCAGCGTGAGTGCAGAATTACGAAGCTGCATCCCTGGAGCTTTGTTCCATATGGAGAATGATCCTCAAAGCTGTGGTTTTGGCTTAGGAGCAAGTTCATTAAGCATACAGTGAGCAGGAGTAAAAGAATTAAACAGTGAGCAGAAGTAAGATAGTAGAGTGCCGGATCAGACACAAACCACCCAGCAGAAACAACCGGGGAGGGAGTCACCTGACAACCTGACCAATAAAGAGGATCCCAGACAGAATATCTTCTTGTTGTCACGTCCAAGCAACCATTTCTACCACGAATGTTGTTATATCACGGGGTAAACAGTGGTTAAGTTTCTTGCTTTGGGAAGGTGCCTGGCTTATGGCTTATATCCCAACTGCATTCTCTTCTATTCTCAAGTATATGGTATGTGTACTCTTAGCTCTTTTACTGGTCTCAGTTCTTTTCCCCATATAACCACCAGGCCAGCCTGTCCCTGGGCAAGAGGTCTTGGAGGGTACGCTAAGGACAAATTTGCCTGCAGTTGAAGCAAGGGGCAAAGCAAGATAGTGAACTTAGACAGAGCATGCCAGTTTACTAAAACAGTGTATAATACAAGCCCCCTGACCAACTTTCAGGCACCCCCCAACCCCCCATCAGCACTGCTCCATTTTCCTCACCCATTGAGAATCACTAACTTTAGGGGGTGGACTTTCTGAATCTCCTACATTTCATGAGCTTCTTCCCAAGTCTTAGATCCTCTCTCCTTCCTCCAGGAGGAAATGTTTCAATCCCTAAAATTCCTCTCCAAGGCACAGGAGTTCACGTGTGACATTTTTCTCCAAACTCTAAATTTTCTATGTGTCTGACTTTCTTCCCTTATAAAAATGGGATAGTCATTTGCCTTTTCAAAGCTTAGAGCAGTGCTGAAAGAAGCCAGTGAAATAATAGTAAATTACTTTTGAAATGCCACATAAGTACATTGGTGCCACCATCCATTTGTGAAATGATCCAGATCATAAATGTCACTTTAGCTAGAGTCTCCACCCTTCATATTGGATCACCTAGATAAGAGAACCCCGCCCTTAACATCTTGTCACCTATCACATCTAATGAAACCCTTTCATTCTTCACCCACCACACCCCTATGCTATCCCCAGGTAATACCTGAACGAGACCCACTTTCAACAACTCATTTAAAACCTGGTTATCTCTAAATGTTCTCTTGTCAGTTTTTCTTAGTCACTCCTCCCTCTTGGCTATGAATCCCCAATTTTCCTTGTATTTGAAGTTGAGCACAGTCTTCGTCACCTATGGCAACGTTCTCACTGAAATATTTCATCTTAAATAAATTCTTCTTTATCACATTTAACAAGTGTCTGAATGGATTCGTCATCAGCAGTGGGAATATTTAGAAATTCATCAATCATGTGGTAGGATTAAACTTTGTATCCTAGAGTATATAAAAGGTATTTAAACTCTTGAACATCTTCATTGTCATCAGTTCTCTGGAGCAATCTTCATTGTCTTCAGTCTTAGTGAGCTATGAAGAGGAAACCAGTATGCAACAGTTCCTCCATAGTTTCTGCTTTAGTTCCTGCCTCCAGGTTCCTGCCTTCAGCTGTTTTCCTAGAAGATGGTATGTGACCTGAGATCCGGAAGCAGAAGTAAACTCTTTCCTTTCCAAGTTGCTTTTAATCATAGTTTTCTACCACAGCAATACCCTAAGTAAGAAAGAAGGTAATATAGCTGGTCTTGATAAGAAAAGGGCAAGAATTCCTGCATCCTTGGGAACATTTTCTGGAAGAAAAGGCAGGCATGCTTACTACCTATCTGAAAAGATTTGGCATTCCTAATCTTTTGGTTGTACATTTGTGGTACTATCAATGCTGTTTCTGATATTACCTGGTCCTCTTTTTCCAGCACATAGAAACTATGTTTTGAGGAACCAGCATAGAAACAAATGATAATGTTAGGCAAATGACACTGCAGGAAAGGACAAGCCATCCTTTACCTCAGATCCCGGAACCTCACATCTTCTGTCAGTCACCATGAAAGACCTTAACTTACAAGATGGAACCCAGATGTTCCATAGCACTTAACACAAAGAAATTGTATACAACTAGTAAAAAAAGGTGTGAGATGAGGTCCATGTTTATCTTACTCAGAACCAGAACTACCTTGTTCTAACTTGCAAGATAAAAATGACCAGTGAATGTTTTATAAGCATAATTGTTTATGAGACTGAATCCACCTCTGAGAGCTCAGAAGCACATGGCATGGCAAACATGTTACTACCTGTGTATTTTTACTATGGATACCTTCAGTCGTCCCTGCTACAAATTTTACAGGTTTAATTTTTTATTTCTATACATATGTTAATGTATATAGCCATGCATGTTAACTAAGTGATTCCTTAAATATTAACAAAGATGTAATAACTCATGCTTTTAAAGCATATTTATGTTTAAGAATATATAAAATTCACAAGGTTATTGAAAGCCTTAAATAGATACAGGGCCCATTGTGGCAGCAAGAAGCAAAATCATATGCCACATATGTCTAGCACTACCTGAGATGTGGAGGAACAATTTAAACCAGATCCTCAATATCTGCTACTCAAGAGATTAAATCACAATAAAATCTTCTTATAAATTATACAAGTGGAAATATAACCTTTGGGTTAAAAAAAAAATCAAAAGCTAATGTCACCTCATGGGTACAACAAATGTTATCTCAGCAAAGTGACTTCATGAAAACTCAGGGGCTTCCAGTGATGGGATATCGTTGGCTTAGAGTAATTAAAATAAATAGTGCTGTCTCTATGCTTTGCAGATTCAGTCAGTTAGTTAAATGGAGTCCCTGCTGGGTTTGCTTCCTTAAGAATCTAGCTGATACATGTAAAGACAAGAAAGGTCATTTTTCCATAAGCAGTCTCATTGTTTTGACTTTAATCTGAAGCAAATTACCCTCCTTCCATAAAAGTGAAGAGGTTTAATAACACAGGGTACTTTCTGACTTTCAAAGTCAGAAATGTAATATTATAGCAACTTATTAAAATCGCATTCAGCTCATATATCTGTGTATTTGATTATAGGATGGCTCTTTTCAGTTTATATGCTCATAAGAGAGGATAACTGTGAACTTGTGATCAGCTCACAGACTCAGCACCTGGGCAATTGTAAAGGTAAAATTACCATGAATAAGAAGACTTGGCATATTTCTCTCTTTTGATTTAAAAACAAAAACAAAAACCAGAATTCACCATAATGGATTCATTTAAGTACTCAGTTGGGTGAGAAGTTGGAAATGGAAGGTAAACACTCAAGTCTTTGTAAGTCTACTGCCTAGTTATTACAATAATGAACCAAATGCAGTGTCTTTGTTTGGTCATGCAGTCTTGTCTGCATAAAGCCCCAGTGTCTCAGAGTATTCCTGGTGTAGGTACTGCAGAGATTCACTGTGGAAAATGGGAGCTGTGAGTTCATGTCAAAGATGAGATTCGCAACTAAGAGGTTCTACTTCCTCAGTCAACACAGTAGCAGAGACCAACAACAGAGTTTTCCATAGTCAGGGATGTGGTAACTGGGCTGAGGAGACAGCTCAATGGAAAAAGGTGTTGCTTCCAAGACTCACTACTTGAGTTAAAATCTCTGGAATCCACAAAGTAAAAACCCCACTCAGGCAAGTTGACCTCTAAGCTCCAAAGACACACAGTGGCACATGTAAGCACACATGGTAGCACATACAAACACACACACACACACACACACACACACACACACACACACACACAATGAGGACTAAACTTCAATCCATGAGCCCATGTCTAAGCCATAGTTGTTGATGAAGACAATTCTAGAAGACAACTGTTGATGGTTTCCTCAGCACCAGTCCAACTGGAAGCCAAAGAGTTTAGGATGGAGTGGAAAGATAAAATAAAGACTGCTGTCCTCTAGTGGTGACCTCTTTCAGAAGGGAGTTGTATTCATCTAAGGGAGCCTGTGAATATATACAGGGGACCAAGAATGTAGAACATTGTCAATGCTAAAGATGAACATCTGGATACATCACCTCATGTAAATTGTATTGAAGCTGTCGTGGGTGTAGATGTAGGTGTGTACACATGTTTGTATGTATGCTTGCATGCTTGTGTAAATGTGTGTGATTGCATATATGTATGTATGTAATTATATATATATTAATGTGTACTTTTGAGTGTACATGCGTATATGTGTCTATAAATGTGTACCTGAATATGTGTGCACTTGTAAGTATGTATGCATGTATTTGTGTGTACATGTATGTTTATGTGTGTATGTATATAAATATATGAGTATACATATGTGTATTCATGTATGCATACATAGGTACATATATGATTATGTGTGTATGTCTATATATGTATATGTGTGCACATGGACATATATTAATGTGTGTATATTTTATGTCTATATATGTGCACACATGAGTATATATGTGTGTGCATATATGTGTGTATGTATGCCATATGTTTGTGTATGTTTGTGTACATATGTGCATGTGGTGTGTGTATGTGTGTGTGTGCATGTGTGTGTGTGTGTGTGTGTGTGTGTGTGTGTGTGTTTTGTGAACCTGGGTCCTGTTAAAAGGTTCCTGGGTATGATGTTAGCTCTGTTAATCAAAGCAACAATGCATCTAGAGTGGAAAATATACTGTAATTTGGGAAATAGAAGCATTTTGTTAAAATAAAACCAGATGGAATTAGGTCATAAATTGTAACTTTATAAAAAATTAACTGGAAATTAGCTTCCAATAAATCATTTGTACTCCAAAGCTTTGAGATTTTAGTATCTTGTGGCCTGGAACTCAGCAAGGCTGTTCAGCGTGCTTGAGAATGACAAGGACTGACAGCTGCTGCAGCAAAAATAAACAATGAATGTCACCATAGAGAGGACAAAGGGAAGTGACAGAAAATCCTGGATTTGGGGCTGATGTTGGAAATTTGGCCATGAAAAATACTGAGTTGGGCTGTCAAGTTTCATGGTGAGGATGGGGGTCAAAGGTGACAGCAGGCCAGTGTAAGACCATATCTCATAAAGCAGGGTGACTGTCTCCTGAACAATGGTGCCTACTGTTGATGTCAGGCCTCCACATGCATTTGCATAAATCAACAGACAGGCAGACAGATAGATAGACGGCCACACACATATACACGCACATACACACACGCACATACAGAGGGAGAAAGAGACAGACAGAGAGATAGACAGACACACACATATACGCACACATACACACACACACACACACACACATAGAGAGGGAGAGAGAAAGAGACAGACAGATAGACAGACAAATAGATACACATACAAAGAGACAGAGAGACTCAAACACATATATGCACACACATACACAAACACATAGAGAGGGAGAGAACAGACAGACACAAACACACAGAAACAGAGAAAAAGAGAAACTATTAAATTTCAATATTTTGATGCACACATTCTATAAAAGTCCATACTATATTCTACGTTAACTAACATTGTGTCAAACCTCCCTTCCTGCAACCTTCATAAATGAATCCCTGGTTCTATAACCAAAACCACCCACTTCAAGGTTTTCATTTATTTCCCATTTTAAAAGAAATAATATGGTGTATTCATCATAGTTTATTTAATAGTCCATTAGGGGTAAAAGTAGAAGTCTGTTTCAAAATATATTGATATCTTACATTTTACTGCATACATATTAACATAAATAAATTTCATTTATTGACAGGCAGTTTAGTAATAACATATATCAGGTAAAGTTATGTTGTCAAGTTAATTTAGTAGCAAATTTATTAATACAATTATGACTATTAGCATGACTAATCTTCTTGATTTTGATTTCAAAATTAGCAGAAGCATAATTCATATCTTAGATTTAGTTTTCACGTTGAAACATTATCAGAGTTTAACTGAATACCTTGGACGAATAGATGTGTTCTTGGGCAAACAATAGAAGTACTTACCTTACACTGGAAGTGGGTATTGAAATTACCTATCCCAGTGCTAAAGAGAAGGTCAGTGGTTGTGAGAAATAACTGTTCCTCTAGTGGACCCACATTTGAATCTCAGCACCTACATGGTGACTCACAAACATCTGAAACTCCAGTTCTAGGGGATTAGATTCTCTGCTCTCTCCCTCCCCATTTCCTTTTGCTTCCTTGGTCACTGTTCACATGTGGTCATGGACAAGCATGAAGAGAACAAAAATTAAAATTACTTATCTCATTAGGAGTATAAGAAGGAAATTATAAAAGGCTAAGAAAAATACATAATACCAAGTTTCAAAGCATAAACAGTATTTTTCATAGCACAAATAAACATGTATTGCCACCAAACTATAAAGAAAACATAGTTTTGCAGACAACACATACTCTTCCTACTATAAAGAAAGATATTAGAAGTGGTGTTTATGTGTTATTTAGGTTTTTACCCACTAATACATATCGCTGTTCCCTTAAATAAAATTTAATTAGATCAAAATAAGAGTTCAGTTAATAGATAAAAAGACTATACAACTGTTGGAACACATGTGGAAAGAACATTCTAAAATCCACTTCTTCCATGCTCTATGGATAGAGAAGAGTTAACATCTGAGAATGGGTGGGCCAAGCATGAGGTGATGGAGTTCTGTTTTCTTATGCTCATATCAATTCACAGGTTTCGCAAGTTGCAAATTAATAACAACGATGCTGATAGTAAAACAATTACTGCAGTACAATAGAACCAAACAAGGGCTTGGGGAGATGGCTCAATGGAAAAGTACTTGTTATGTAGAACTGGAGATATGAGCTCAGCCTCCAGTACTATAGAAGAGCCAGGTGTGGTGGTGTGCAGTGGCTGGGCAGGTAGAAACCAGAGCATGAATGGAGTTCACTGGCTGGCCAGCCTAGTACAATCAGGGGTCCCAATGAGAAACCCGCTCTCCAAACAGAAAAACTGCGGAGCCTCATGAGGAATGAAACCCACAGATGGTCTCCGCCCTCCACACTATACATTACATGTAGACCCATATACAACACACACACACACACACACACACACACACACACCACACACACTTCAAAACGTTTATTTAATGATTTGTTCCTAAGAATATCCTATTATATGAGTTAACACATTCTTTTCAGAAATAGGGTGGTTTACAACTCTTCTGGTCTAGTATGAAATAGACTGGTTTCCTTATAGAATGGCTCCCTGACAGAGCTTTTCCTTACAGAAGAAAGCCATATTGCTTGTGGGGTGAAATAGGAGCTAAAGAGCCATCTCAGTTCTCTATAAACTAACTTCCCAGCTGGATTAAGTACTCAACAATGCAGAGCCCAAATGTTATTGCAAATGAAATCCTATTTTAATCTCCCCTCCCTACATTTGGAATGTCAAATTCGACAGCAATTTGGAAAACCCAGTCACTTTGATGTCTCTCCCCCCCCCCCCATCCAATCGCACATCAGAGTAGGCTCATTTGTGAAGCTCTAGGGTTTGACATCTTCCAACATAATTTTAAGTCAAGTATGTTAAACATCCTCTCCAATAAGGGAAAGGCTGTTTTTCAACCCTTCTGAATTCTGTGTTTGTATGAGGGCATGGGAGGCAGGGGAAAATGGCGTGGAATGCATGACTTTCTGAGATGTTCAGCATTCCAGCAGGAAGCGGGGTCTGTGGCTCTATGGGTGAAAGGGTAGTTGCTTAGTAGAGAAAAACCCTCCACCAGGATGGTTCTTTGGTGTTGATAGAGACTCCTGCTGTGTATTATTTTTTACAGAACAATGAAGAAAACACTTGTCACCTGTCAGAGCTTTCCCATTAGGGTTCAGATTCCATAAAGCCCTCTTTGCTTTGGAACATCACAACAGTTCTGACCTAGCAATGGCGGCTTAGAAATGGGTAGAGCTGAGGAACAGAATCAGGAGCATAGAAGAAAGAGGAGGATGGACCAGGTCTGAGACGTTCTTCAAGCATACTCTGTGTGCTCTATCCACCTACAGATGGGAAGCCTTCAAACTGAGACCTTTTCAGGATAGATATGTGCTTTAAAGCTTGACGGGGCTTTTCAGGGAATGCTAGAAAAACCATGGGCTCTGAGATCCTGCTGTAACCTGTCCAGGATCCTTTGTGCCTTTAGATCTTGGCTATTTAAAACTTGTGATCCTGCAGTAAGACTTTGGCTCTGCAAGTTTAATCTTCTTCTTCATAATGTGACTCAGTACACAAGTGCATGACCTTCTGTTGCGAAGGGATTTTGGCTTACAGGAGTGATGACAGGAATGGCTCATGCTTCTCCTGGCTTTCATCTAAGGAACTTTAGGTACCTTCCCTTATATCATTAGCTGTGTAACTAACTTGGCCTTTGAGATTTAATCAGTAAAGCGCAGCAATCAACCTGGAATGATTTGAATCTTAATGACTCGTTCAGGGCCACGTGATGGTTATTGACAAAACAAGAAAAACTTAAGAATATCAAAGATAAAGCAGGGTGTGGTAGCACACACCTGTAAGCCCCGGTCTCTCTAGAAACTGGGCTAGACATTCAGAAAACTCTCTGGATCTGTGTGTTCACCTGCTCTGTGCCAGAATTACATATAGATTAATGGAACACAACAGTGTCCAGAGATAAATCTGTGGGATACAGTCAACAGCTAGTAAACCATCAAGAATGTCCAAGAAGAAAAAATAGAGACTCTCAATGAGTGATGTATTTAAAGTGAAAATAAACAAACTAAAGAGTAACATCAGACCATGATCCTAGGCCACATACAACTTCCCTAACCTGCCCCCCAAAAACAGATTCAATACTTAAACACAGGACTCCAAACCACAAGCCTATGGAAGAGAAATTTACACTACTTGACCGCAGCAATGAGTATTTGACCATGAGACCAGAAGTAGTGGGAGCAAGTAAAAATGAATAAATAAATAAAATTTAAAAAACAAGGAACTAGAAAGACAGCTAACAGGAAAAAAAAAAGACATGAATCAAATATTTGGGAATTGATACCTCTAATATTTAAAAAAGCTCCTATTAATACACACAGACAAAAAGAAGACAAAAGTACAATAATCTGATTTTAAAATGAGACTAGTACCTGCATATTGCTCCAAAGAATACATATCAAAAGCAAACAGATGGAGTTTTCATATGTATTTCTCTGAGTAGTGCTCAACAACAGTGACCTTAAGAAAACAGAAATTAAAAATAATTGCTTTATGCCATTTGGGGAAATATAAATTGGAACTGCCATTATGAAAGACAGTATAGAGATTCCTAAAGAATGTATTAAAGTAGAAATCCATATAATCCAGAAATCTCACTATAATTAATATATATATATATAATCACTATCTCCTGTATCTACTTCTTCTATAGCTGAGTCAGGCAAACAAATAACCATCCACAGATAAGAGAGTGAAGGAATGGAATACTACTCATTCTCTAAAGAAAGGAATTATTTGCAACAGATAAATATGGAGAAATTTTTTCAAGTGGAATAAATTTAGCACAGAAAAATAAACAAATAAAACAGTGTACAATTCCACTTATATGCAAACCCAGACATAGTTGACTTCATAGAAGCTAGAGGAAGAATAAATTTGATAGCATTTGAAGTTGGAGGGAAGTTTGCACAGATGTGCATCAAAGAATACAGCATTCCAGTTACACAAGGTAATTTTTGAAGATCTACCATGAGGTGACTTGTCTACAACTAACAATAATGTATAAGCTTCACAATTCCATGAGTATATATCATGCTAACTCTCTTACAATATCAGCAAACCAATAACAAATAGATGAGAAAAAACCTGAGGCTGTAACCAATGCATTTAATAACCTTCACGGTGTCCATTGTTTCCTATGAACTTACGCATAACTAAAATCATTCTCTGTTATTCTGTTCGATGCCGATTTAACTCTCTCGGACCAGCCACAGAATCTAGAATGATAGAAGAAAGCTTTCCTTTCCCCCAGAATCCGAGGGGACCACTGTATACAGCTCCACTGTGGGGATGTTTTAGTTGAGGGAGCACTTGGTCTTACTTTGTCTCTTCCTGTCTATCATTTCAGTTTGAAGTTCACGAGGAAAGATGCTCTGAGGACAAAGGAGAGTCACAGCTGGTGTCTCAAGACAATAGATGAACTGATGCTGTGAGCATAAACATACTTCAGAAGTCTGTTGGGAGCCTTCTTTTAATGTTGGATAAATCCATTATTCCTAGTCCTGCAGCAGAGGGTTATGAACTTGATTCTTCCTTTAAAAACAGCAGCTTCATTTGACCCCAGCTTTTCTCAGCAGTGTGCCCCATAGACATGTGAATCCAGATGTTCACACTGGAGTCTCAGAATGCTAAGCCCATTACAAGTTCCACGGCAGTGCTTGCTGAAATTGGCAATTATGTCGTCTAAAACACAAACCTACAAGTAAACATTTTCCATCAAATGCACTCTATTAGTCTCCTTCATTAAAGCCATTTTTTTCAATTTTAATAATGCCATTATGATCAACTGTCAGTTACTCTGAGGCTGTTTACAATGCTTATAAAATGCCCAAAGCCTCATCTAATAATGCATTAGCACTTCACCAGCTGGAGTCTTGTTGACAGCCACCAATTAACAGGGATATCTCCAGTAAACCACAGCTCTGCCTTCTCATGTGCACATGGAAATGGCCATCCTAATCTTCATGTAAACAGGAAACACTACATTACAGGTGTAAGTTGATTGGCATATTACATTTTACAAATAAAGAAAACCCCAGGTTTGAGGATTATTTGTTTACTGGAAGAACAAAGGAAAACCCATACATGCTGGCTGCTTAAAAGGCATGATTGCCTCCACTTATCTGGATAAAGCTAGTAATGAGAAAGGAGGTGGAAATTCCCACACCTCATTTCCTGGAGGGCCATGGTCCCTGACTTGACATTTCTCTTATCCTTGATTTCTAAATGGTTATTTCCTCTCATTAACAGCTTAGTGTTTTTGGATGAAGGTGAGAAGATGAATCAAGGTTTTGAGAGCTGAGATAGATATCTATAAACAATAAAAGAGCCTTTGAATCTACACCATGCCTTGGGGCTCTGTACCCGGGCACTGGAAAAATCATCCTCTGGAACATAGATGCTCTTTCTGTGAGCACGCATTCTGCTCTAGCATAGTGGTAAAGCATTAGCATGCCTGTAGCATGCTTTTCCTGCTAACAGTCCCAAAGCTTTTGAAGACATGGTTCAGTGATTAAGAGCATTTGCTGCTCTTGTAGAGGATCCAGGTTTGGTTCTAGGCACCCATATGTCTGCTGAACACATCCATCTGTAACTCTTGTTCCAGGAAATCTGATACCGTCTTCCGACCTCTGTGGGCAGCCGCACACATGTGGTGCACATATACACAAGCAGGCAGGCAGACACACACACACACACATACACACACACACACACACACACACTCACACTTACACACACAAATAAAATAATAAATGATAAAATTAAAAAGAAAAACCACAAAAACAGAAGTTCCAAAGGAAGAAAGGTTCCTGTCCTCATCATTCTGTCCCAACAAGATCAACCTGTGTAATTCAATTAGCCATGGCTGACTCCTCTGTTTTAGCACTTATGATGAGAAAGGCAAGATTGTCACTGCAGTGAGAACGCCAGGTAAAGTATGGAGACACCTGGGTTCTTAGTGTGGCTCCCTCATCTAGCCTCAGCAAGCTTCAAATTTTTGAACTGTAGGATAGAAATAATGACCCTTTCCTGATCAGTCTTAATTAGGAAAAGAAATGCAAAAATGTATACAGAAATGCTTTGATAAAGACCATTATACACACACACACACACACACACACACACACACATACACACCATTTTCTAGTCCTTCTCAAGAGTCTCAAATTATTCAATAAGCCCAATTATGTATTTTTCCTTTTCTCTTTCATTTTCTTTCTTTTTGTGTTTGTACATATGTGTTTATGCAGTTTCTATCTGTGTCTCTCTCTGTCCCTCTCTGTGTCTCTGTCTCTGTCCCTCTCTGTCGTGTGTGTGTGTGTGTGTGTGTGTGTGCATGTTGAGGTCAGAAGTTCTCATCAAGAGTCCAATATCACTCTCTATTTTATCTTTTGAGATACTGTCTCTCATCAAATACAAGGTTCAGCTCACCTATTGGCCAGGCCAGCTGGCCTTGTAGGCTCTGGAGATCTGTCTGTCTTTAAGCACCTAAGCACTGGGGTCACAGACCAGTGCTGGAGATAAAAATTAAAATCAAGCCCTCTTCGCTTATATGACAAGCGCTTCATTGACTATGCTATCTCTCCAGTACTAATATATATATATTATGTTTTTCCCCACACCTGCTACCCCAGGTGGTATCTTACAGCACCTGCGCTGTATTACAGGGGTGAGTTCTAGCAAGCGGATACTCTCCTGCTCCAAGCAGAAAGCTTCCACCTAACTAATTACTTTATTTTTAACTCTTTCGCATGGAGCTGATCTCTAAGATTTCCTGGCAGTTTGGCTCAATTGTCATATTTTCTGATGTACAATTGATATATTTTCTGACATCGGGGACTGTATTTTACAGGAGTCTCCATCCATAAAATTAGGTGGTTAGACTAGATCATCTCTAAGGGATTTACCAGCTCAAACCTGGTATGATTCCATCATTTTGTGGTTTGGCTCTGAATTTTTCAATAATATTTTGCTCAATATGGATTATCTAGCATCCTTATGATTTGTCACAAGAACAAGGCATTCCACAGTATTCAAACCCTGCTCAATGTACAGATTTATTCACTCTAGAGACAACTGACAATGTTTCTTTCAACCAGATAGGTTTTACAAAAGCTAGGGAAAAATAAATAGCTCAGTACAGCAAGGAAAAACCCAAAGTAAGTCTTACTGCTTCTTCATTTCAGAACACAGAAATCTTATTTATAGTGTATTTCAATATTAGGATGAGAGTAACAATTATAATTATATGTGACACACACACACAGACATTCAGTATAGTAGAATATATTCTGTTAGAAGTGAAGGTATGTGACTTCTAAGATGTGTTAATAGAGATCCATGGCAGGTTGTGTGTGGTGGAGCAAATGTTCTTCTGCCTCCACTCACTCAGAGTAACGTCCTAAGGAGATTCCCAACCGCCTTCAGAATGATCCCATGGCCCCTAACTACCAGCTGCATTCACTTGTCATATGTCTGAAGGAGAGACCTTATTAGCCAATTCCAACAAAAGTGACCTTTTGGATGACATTCAGAATTGCAACAATACAGGGGGAGAAGGCAAAATAATGCTGATAAACCTCATGGATTTCTCACCTCTAAAAATCAGGTGGAATATCAGCTGTTCATGCTGTTAGATGCTGGAGTGACTCTTGGTATAGCAATAAAAGAATGATATAAAGAAATGTGCTGTGGATTATTTATTAACTAATCTACTGCTGGAAGCCATTTGAATTATTCTACCTTCTTCCTGGTGATGCCAACAGCAGTCAGATGAACAGCTCCAAACACATATATAGCCCTCTCCAGGGACAGATTTCCAAAGAGAACATGCAGTATCAAATGCTGAACAAATTTACTAGGTTTGTATTGTATTATTTTTCTGTTCTTTTCCTAGAAGCTGCATACTTTACAATCCCAACTTAAAGAAGTAGAAACAACTACTTCTTCATGTATTTATTGCAGTCAGATAAATGTCCCCAGTGACGTCTATGTCATAATCCCATGGATATGTGACTAGTTTATATTGAGTAGCAAAAAGACTTTTGTAGATCGAAGTGAGTTGGGGAGTTGAAAATAAAAATCATGCTAGTTTTCATCACCATAAGAAAATACTTGAAGCCAGTCAATGGTGGCACATGCCTTTAATCCCAGCACTTGGGAGGCAGAGGCAGGCAGATTTCTGAGTTCGAGGCCAGCCTGGTCTACAGAGTGAGTTCCAGGACAGCCAGGGGTATACAGAGAAACCCTGTCTCTAAAAAAAAACCAAAAAACAAAAAAACCCAAAAAAACCAAAAACAAACAACAAAAAAAAGGGAAGAAAGAAAGAAAGAAAGAAAGAATATACTGAGATCACTAACAAGAAACTGGACAAAAACATTCTTTGAGCTGACTATTTAATAATATTCAGTCCTTGAGTCCTTTGTCCTGTTACTTTGGGGCAGTGGTAGGAAAGAACATCATAGCATGCTCAAGGAAAGCTGCTTACCTCATGCAATCCAGGAAGCTGAAAGGAGAATAAGCAGAAGCTCAGGCAATAGTGACTTTTGGAGACATGCCCACAGTGGTTTCACTTCATTTCTGTAAGACTCACTTCCTAAAAGTTCCACCACTTCTCAGGCTATCATCTCATGATCTTTTGGAGGACACTTAAGGTCTGGACCCCAGCATGAGATGACTGTGAATTATTCATTATCTGAACAGACAAAATATCATCACAAGAATCAGTAAATGCCCATGGGTAAGAAAGAGCAGGAGGTCACATATAGGCAATATGAGAACTCAAGCCATTGTTGCTGGCTTTGAGGATGCAGGAAGGAGCCAGAGGCCAGGAATGTGTGCCTTCCAAGGCTGTATGTAGAAAACAAAGGACTCTCTCCTGGAACACTAAAAAAGGAAGCCTGTAGCCCACTGACATCTTAATTTTAGCCTAGTGAGACCCATGTCGGGTTTCTCACCTCCAAAACTGTCTTGTAGTAGACTCCTTCAGTTTTAAGCTACGAAAGCTAAGTCATTGCACAGAAAATGAGTATATTCACTTCATATCATAAAACACTTTCCCTTTCAATTTTAGTATGCAAAAGAGATATAGTTCAGCGAATGACTTCCCAGTTGTGACAGCTGTGAAGTTACTGAGTACTTTTTTTTTCCTTTGGCCCCTAGATCTCTTTCTGTCTTGTACCCAAACCCATTATCTCCCACGCACATTTTGTTTAAAATAATCTTCTTGGGACCTTATTAATTTTTTGACATATTCTATTGCCTCTTGGAGGTTGTTTTTACTTCTAAAACTCGTCTTAAGTAATGGCTGCTGGGAAGAAAATCAAACAAATCAGAAATTAAAACATAACGTTGTCTCTTATGAAACTGCCTCCCAGGAAAGAAGAAAAATAAGCAGCTTAGAAACCCCTGCATCCAGTCCTCCACATATTCACATCATACGCCTTGCTTTATACATGAGCAGAGCCTGTGCCACCCTCCAAGATTGCCCTGCAGTTAAGGGGGGGGGGGAGCAAAGAGAAGATAATGAGATCATGATTCAGAAAAGGCTTGGACTAAGACCTGCAGCCACCCCAAAGGCCTCTTTCAGGAAACTAAAAGTACTTGTTTTGAAAGAAAGCATGGTGTCTAACCAGGAAAGCATAAGGGACTCTTTGGTTGAAATTTCAGCATTCTTTTTTAATATGGATGTACAGTGGGAGAGAAATAGAGTAACAAAAGACCCCTGTGTGCCATTATGAGATTTATCATGAAGTAATTTCTAATCAGTTTGCATATATGTGAGATAGCATAAATGTGACAGTAAAGTCTAGATAGAATTGCCTCCAGATTGACACTGTACATTCGAGGAAAAAATAAATCATTTTTTTAAAATACCCAATGTCACCTAGTTTTACTCACTTATGAAGCTAACTCGTGATGTAGCTCAGTACTTAGTCATTTTCCTAGTATGCACAAGGTCCTTCGTCTCAACCCCTGAAAAAAATATACAAAGCTGAAAGTTTAACTAAGCTGGAGAGATGGCCCACTCCATCTTTCCAGCTCCACAACTGATAGGAGCAGTTGCCACTCTTGTAGAGGACCCAGATGTGGTTTCCATGTCAGATAGCTCCTCCACAACCACCTGTAACTCTAGCTCCAGGTGATTCTCTCTTCTACCCTCCACAGGAAACTATACTGTATTCATATTGCTACACACACACACACACACACACACACACTTGAAGATCGCAAGATACTAGGAGTTTAGAAAGAAGAGGAAAAAGAGGGAGGCTGATAAATGAAATAGAAAAACAGAGCTAGATGGGAATAATAAGTTCTAGTATTCTGCAACCCACAGGATGACTGTAGTTTATAGCAAACTCTCCTTTCCGAAGACTTAGAAAAGACAAAGTCTAAGGTCTCAAGAAAGACATAATAAGGCCTTGGAAATTCTAATTAACCTGATTCATCAGTACACACTCTCTATGGGTATGGTACTATCATGAGTCCCATAAGCATGTACAATTATGATATGTCAGTTAAAAAGAACATTCAATACAGAAGGAAAGCCGATAAGACTATCTCATGCCTCTGTGGACAGGGACAGTATGGACTATGACACTATCCTTCTGGGAAACGCTGAAGCTCAGACCAGGGAATCAAATGCATAGTTCCAAAGGTCAGACAGCCTCATATTGTAAACTCAGACATGAAGCTTCTTACTGGCCTATTATATTTTCAAGGAGATGGGCACACATGGAGGGGTAGTTCATTATTTAACTTATGATATGACTGATTTCAGAAATGTGAGCTTAGTCATTAGTGACTGGTAAGGCATCTTTTTGTTTTAAAGATTTATGTCAACTCCAACTTAAAGGGATCAACTGCTTGATTTAAATCAGCAAGAGAACTCTGAGTATTGAAATCCATCCACAGCCTTAAATTTCTTATTGATTTCTAAATAACTACTTTCTGAAAAAGACTTTCTTGGCAATCCTTCTACGACCAAGCCTATATTTTTCTTAAGAACTTTAGAACGACATCTGTTTAATAGTATTTTCAGTTCAACTTTTATTATGCTATTAGTGGTAAATATTAGCTAATAGACTTTGGGGTGAATAACTGATCAATAAGATGACTATGCACTGTTGATTTATATGAACAAGCTAATACATTTGATATAATGAAGCCTTCCTGAAATCAATTCTAACCTAATGTTGAAAACTTAAGAACTCCAATAAACTCTCATTGCAAGGAAACTATTTTATTTATTTATTTTTTGCTAAATCTTAGTCTCATTACAATAGCTTATATAAAAGGAATTTGTTTCCATTTTACTACCACAAATCTGTCAAAATATGATAAATAAGTTAAAATTAGGTTTTGCATTTTAGACTATTTTGTTACTTGGGCATGGTTTTTGATTGGGATATTATTTAAGAGAAGCTGTATTTTATTTTATTATTCCAGTAAGTAGAAGGGTTACAATCTAGAAATGTAAATATTTTAAGCAGATTTATGAAAGTCTAATTTGCATCCTATAAAATTCATTCATTTTAATGACACAATTCAATTTATATTTTTAAATAAATTTTCAAAGTGATGAAGTCATTACCACAGTTCAATTTTGGAATGGCAAAAGCATCCTACTGCCAGTTTGCAGTCATTTGCTTATTTGCACCCCTCATGTCCTATCATGACATGTGACAAAGAAACTCCTTTCCATCTCGGTAGATTTTACTTTCCTTGACTATTTGATGTAAAAGGAATCACATAACACATTTCATTTTGACTGATAATTTTACATAGCATGTTTTCAAGCTTCATTCATGCTATGGCACGAATTAGTAGTTCTTTCTTTACTGCTGAATAATATTCCACTGTATGCATCTGGCCCATTTAATCTACTCAATTTTCAGCTAAGAGACACTTAGATATTTATATTTAACTACTATATAAAATGATGTGTACATTCGCAGGCAGTCTTTGTAGGAATGGATAGTTTGATTTCTCTTGGGTAAATTCTTTGGGTTTTAAGTGGTGGGGTTGACAATATATTTTGATTTACCTTTATATGAACAATCTCTTTACCAATGGGAATATAAGTCATACCAAATGACATTCCAAAGCAGCAGTACAGTTCTTATTCCCATTAGTGATGTATAGAGGCTTTATATTTCTTGGAATACTTGTCAACATTTGATACGGTCTGCCTTCTTTTTATAATTATTCTAGTAGTTGTGTCATATCAAATAACATATTCCATGTCCCTTCCCTAATGACTAGTGATGCTAAGCATGTTGACATCTGCTTGTTAATGCTTACATATTCTCTGTGGAGAAGTCTGTATGCAATGGTTTCATATAGGACTAGATGCAGATTGCCTTTGAATAATTTTGTCTGTTCCAGCTAGTGTAAATGCATTTGATTCATCTGAATGAATATTTACTGTTCATGATGTGTTAAGCTGCTTATTTTGTACCATTAAATGGGCACTGTGAACTCCTGGAAAGAAGCTATATGTCTTCAGTGACCAACTGGCTGATTAGAAAGAACTTCGGTGCTGAGGAGAAACTAGAATGTTAGAGATCTTGAGGCTACTCAACTTACCCTGGGCTTGCTCTAGCCTGAAGAACAGCCACCCCATTCCTGCCACTGTGTAAAACTAACATTCTGTGACAAATACACAAAATTTCTTTTGAAATCTATTAACTTAGAAGACTACTAGTTTTCCACCAAGTGAAAGATAAGAATGCCTTCAGCATCTTGGGCCTAAATAAGATCATCCTGTTTTGCTGTAACCTTGTCCTCTGCCACACACACACCCCCAGATGTACCCATGGACATATTTTTAAATTGCCTTGATTTATGACTTCCTTTGGTTTATAAAACTATAAAAGTTCATGAAACTGCTACCAAGCTGAAAAAGGGATTAGGGATGGATCTGTCTTCTCCAGCCATGGTTACTCAAAATGCCTTCAGAGCAAACACTCTTTCTTCCTCTTTAAGATGGGAGATATGTTTTCCTATCAACAACACCTTTTATTCACAATGTGTTGAATTACTTGCTTTGTCATCTACCAGAAGAATAAAATAAAATTAGAATTACAACACTCTTAATGTCTTGAGTACATTATAAAAAATAACCACAGTGCATGTAGAGAACAACTAGCAGGAGTCAGTTCTCTTTCTATGATGTGCATGTTGGGGATCTAACTCAGTTCATTAGGTTTGGTGTGAGGTAATCTTAGCCACTGAAACATCTCTGTGATCATGAAATGAGTGCATTTTAATGTAATGTACAACATAAATGTTGACTGATTTGTCATATAATAATAGATATTTTAGCAATTTGAAGGTTGAAAATAGTCCTTTTACTTTGATAGAAGAGAAACATCAAAGGTCATCCTAGCCTGATACTATGGTGCACACTTGAGATTTTGAGCATATAGGAGGCAGAGACAGTAAGGCTACAAGGTCAAAGGAAGTATATGAGACACCTTCAGAAAAGAAAAGGAAAGAAAAGAAAAGAAAAGAAAAGAAAAGAAAAGAAGAGAAGAGAGGCTTGGCAACGTAAATTAGTGGGAGAGTATTTACTTAATATGTACAAGATACTGGGCTCCTTCCCCAACATTATGGCATAAATAATTAATAAACAGAACAAAAATGTTATAAAATGGAAGCATTCCTTTTTCAGACCTTCCTCAAGGTAAGGGATTTATGTATAGCACAGTGGGTAAAGAAGATGAATCTGTTGGATCTTAGTACATATTATCAAATTGGCAGGATGTAGAATCACCTAAGAGAAAAACTTTTACACATATTCATAAAGGAGTTTAGGGTTCTGGTTAATTGAGAGAAGACACACTTTGGCAGCAGCATACCATGGACTGGGGTTCTAGACTAAACGAGAAAGAGAAACAGAGACAGAGAGACAGAGATGCAGAGACAGAGATGCAGAGACAGAGACAGAGAGAACCAGAATTCACCCTTGTTTCGTTTCTGACTGTGGATGTAGTGTGACCAGCCACCATGGCTTCCTCATCAAAACAAACTACACCCTTAAAGTATGGGCTTAAGTGAATTCCTCTTTTCCTACATTGCTTTTGTCAGAGATTTTGCCACAGAATGAAAAATATGATATCAGGCCATGTGCAGGTAAACTACATTTTTTGTCTTATTGTATCTCCTAATCATCCTAACAGAGAACAGGATAAATTTCATCTTATTTTAAAGAGACTAAGTCATGAGAAGGTAAGTAATTTGGCACAGAGAAGACTATACAGTTCCTGGGCTTGGCCAAGCAGGGAGTATGAGTGGAAGACAGCTCACACAGAAAGACACGAAATCTTTGATTGTGGAGAGCTGGTCAGAGCCTTGGTCTCATTACAGGATATTTTAAAGCATGCTTCTGGTTAGGAAAGGACATTTCTGCTGAAATATAGACTCCAAGTAGTATGTCAGAAAGTCAAAAAGTCCTTGAGTATTTTCATGATCCAAATGCTAACATTTACTTAAGCCACTAATGAAAGTTAAAATTCAAGTTAGAGTTCAAACATTATGCATTCTGTGGAGCTTTATTTTACACATCTCAATACTTGGAAAGCAAAACTTCTTAGCCCTTTGGATATTCTCTAGAATATTAAAGTAGGGACCTTCTTGTAAAAGAGATGTATCAAGATAGGAGACGTACTTTAGGGCTAGCATTTTGGAGTTAAATACCCATATTTGGAAACCATAGAAATATTAGATATACTCATTTATGCCTTTTCCTGTTATCTGAAACTTAAGGGAACACAGGAGAATATTGATTGCTGAGGAGATGGCTCAGTGGGTAAGAGAGCTTGCTGTATAAGTAAGAGGACCTAAATTCAAATTCCAGTGCCCATGCAAAAACCCTGCTTGGCTGCACATTCGTCTAATTCCATTGCTAGGGGGTAAATGGACAATGGCAGGCAGATCCTGAGATCAAGTGAACTGCGATAAGCTTTCTTCAATGATATACCTTATTAAAAATAAAAAGATAGATAGATCTTCCTTTAATCTCTGCTTGTATTCATAGAGGTACACACACACACACACACACGTGCATACACACATACACACATGCACACACACACACGTGTGTGTGTGTGTGTGTGCGTGTGTGCCATATTTATATACCACATACACACAGCAAAACAAAAATTATAAACTATTAAAAAAAAAATTACAGCTTCCCTCACATTTGTACCATTTAGGAATTTATCAGGTCTTGGCTGTCACTTAACCTATCAACCAAAGAGTTTGCTTTCTGTTCCCAAGAGCACAGCCTTAAAAATTCTTCCCATCGGCATTTTAGAAGTTTGTCAACCTCCCCCTAACAAGCCCTAGAGGAAAAGAAAGGAAACAAATACAATTCAGAGAGACTGGGGATCCAAGTCATGCCCTATGAAAACTGTCTAAGCAGGGAAACAAAACCATTCACATATGTAATCGACCTTTGTCCCTTTTCCCATGGCAACTCTTTCCATTGGCTGCTGTTGTAATGTTACATTGCCCTATCCAGCTACTTGCCCTTTGAAAAGCCTATTTGAAGGGCACAGAAGATGGCTATTTCATTAAAGTGCTTGCTATGCAAACACGAAGACCTGAGTTTGGTCCTCCAGAACTCATTTCAACAGCCTAGCTATGTGGTATACACAGTGGTTCTGGCTCTGGGAAAGTGGAGACTGTCCAATTCCCATGGCTTGGTTCAAAGCCAGTCTAGCTGAATCAGGAAGCTCAAGATTCAATGATAGCTTCTGTCCTCAAAAAGTAAAATGGTGTGGTGGTTTGAATAAAAATGGCCTTCATAGGCCCATAGAAAACGGCATCATTAGGAGGGATGGCATTTTTGGAGGAAATGTGTCACTGGAGGTGGGCCTTGAGGTTTTAGAAGCTCAAGCCAGGTCCAGTGACTGATTGTCTCTTTCTGTTTCCCCGTGGATCCAGATAGAGAACACTCTGCTACTTCTCCAGCACTATGCCTACCTTCATGCCTACCACGCTTTCCACCATGCATCACTGAGTCAAATCTTCTGCTAAGTGTTTGCTGAAAGCACAAAGAAGCTGTGTTCCAGAGAGAGCAAAGGTTGTACCTCATGATGCAGCTATGCTTTGTAAGGTGTATGAGTCTCCCAGGTGGTACTTGTTTTGAAGGCATCATGAAGGACAGCTGAGGCTTGGCATGGTGAGAGGCCATCTAAGGGCATTGAAAAAGGTGCAGCCTCAGTCGTAGTTGACAACCCAGGACTGAAGGGGTCATGCAAAGGATTTGAGGCTTGGCACCATGAAGAAAGCCTATGAGAGGCTATTGGTGAAGCCTAGTTGCAGCATTAGACCCCAGCATATTGGAGATGCCAGTAGCATGGGATGATCACCAAGAACAGCGGCGGCAATGGAGTGGATCAATCTGAGCTTAGAGTACTACAGCGGGCAGAGCTGGAGAAGTGATGCCAGCCCCTTTGGAGGAGCCCAAGATGTTTGAGATGCCAGAGCCATGGACTGTCTGCTGAGGAAAGCTGCTTACAGGAAGTGGTACCAGATCAGGAGAGAGAAGTTTGTTGCAGTCAACCAAGACGAAAAAGGAGTTGAAGATCTGAAGATCGCTTTGACATCAGACATGGAGATGCAGAGTTTGGAGTTTGCCCAACTGGGCTCCTGCCTTGCTTTGGGGATTACAGTTAAGTGATTGGATGAATCTCAAAAGAGACTTTGAACTTTGGACTTTTAACACTGTTGAGACTGCTATAAACTATGAGAACTTTGCAAGTTAGAATAAATGTATTTTTCATTATGCTATATTTAGGTATGACCCCCATAGACTCATATGTTTGAACAAGCCTATGAGAGCCAGAGAGTGGAATGTCATGGTTTGAATATGATTGACCAAAGGAGTGGCACTATTTGGAGGTATGGCCTTGTTGGAGTAGGTGTGTTAATGTAGGTGTGGGCTATAAGACCATAACTGCCTGGAAGTCACTATTCTGCTAGCAGCCTCCAGATGAAGATGTAAAACTCTCAGTTTCTCCTGCACCATGCCTGCCTGGATACTGTCATGCTCCCATCTTGATGATAATTGACTGAGCCTCTCAAGCTGTAAACCAGCCCCAATTAAATGTTGTCTTTATAAGAGTTTCCTTGGTCATGGGGTCTCTTCAAAGCAGTAAAACCCTAAGACAACCATTAATACAAAACTCTTGATTTCAGCCCTATAGAGATTTTTAGAACAAGGGCAAAACCCACATTCTTTGCCAATATATCACAAGAATGCTCTCAAGCCTGTTTACTAATATTCTTCTCCTCGGAAACTTCTTAAACAGGGCTCCCAAAGTTCAAACAACCCTTAGCACTGCCTTCCATGCTCCTGCTAGGATGGCTCATTAAACCACTTTTAAAGTGTTTAACTGCTTTCCTAGTCTAAACTTTCACAGTCCTCCAACAGACATCATAGTCAGGCCTGTCTTAGTACTACCCCACTCCTTTGTACCAACTTCTGCCCTAGTCACTATTCCCTTTTGCTGTGTAGATACAGCATAACCACCACAACTCTTATAAAGGAAAGCGTCTGCATACAGTTTCAGAGGCTTAATATACTATCATCATGAGAGTGAGCATGGCAGCAGGCATGGTGCTGGAGATGTCGTTGAAAGCTACATCTGGATCACAAGCAGGGCCTTCCATGGGCATCTGAAATCTCAAAGCCCATTCTCAGTGACATACTTCCTCCAAAAAGACCACACCTCCTAATCCTTTTACTCCTATTAAAGAGTTACACTCACTGGAGACTAAGCATTCAAATATAAGCCAAGGGGGAGGGGGGGAGGGCATTCTTACTCAAACCACCAAAGAACTCAAGTCAATTCTGTTAAATTCCACTTTTCCTACAAAGCACAACATCTTCACTTTGCTTTAATGAGTGAACCAAGTCTTGTAAGCTTATTAGTATACAGATGTCCTCCTGTACTAGGGCATCTCTTTAAACTGAAGGTGATCACAGTATGTAAACCTCAAACAAGCCACTTTGGCATATTTATTACTTAGAGCTAAGTGAAATTAAGAACCACTGAGAATAGGAAAAGTTCTTTACCTGAATCAAGTATAAATAAATAAATAAATAAATAAATAAATGTCTCTTTTTGTAAAGGAAGTTTGTGGTTATAAGAGAATTTCCAATAATACAGGAATCTGCACCTGGAAAACAGCGAGCTACCCTGAGACAGATCTTACCACCTGGGTAACATCATCTGAATAAAAATCCAAACCTTATTGGCCATACATTCTTACCCTTCTCCTCCCATGATCTCTCACTTATCACCCCCAAGATGTTCTAAACCCCTATTCTCTTCAGTAACCGGGGGTGACATATGCCCCAATCAACTGGCTTTTCCCTGCACTTTTATATTTTGTGTTACCACTGTGTATATGTCAAAACTGAAATCATTTTTCTCCTGCAAATCTATATTGTGGTGATTTAATTCTCAAACCTGCCACATAATTTAGGATGTTAAAAGGAAGCATTTTTTACCTCTCAGAAAATCTGTCCCTGAGTTACGTTACAGTTACAGCTGAATTCCAGGTGCAGGTCTGGGGACAATAAGGTGTGGGACGATGAAGGTATTTATGTAATTGACTTCTTCCTGCGAAATAAGTCATTCAAGATGGAGAGTGACAGTCTTTAGCAAATAAGATTCAAGAGGCGGGGTTGAAGTAGCTGGAGGGGAGAATTCACTAGGACTTGAGACACTGTAAGTGCAAAATGCAAACAAATGTCTTTACTCATCTCCGATCTCGAGCTGCTAAACAGGTAAGTAAATTCAGTCACACCCAAGCTGGAAAGCAGCATTAGATTCCAGTCATCATGGCTCTGTGGTATAAAGAGTAAAATATTTTTTCAATAAATACATCAAAATGACACACATTTCTTCCAGTGAAAAATAAAGAATTTTGATATTTTTTAAAAATCCCAAGGAATCAGCCAAGTAGTTCAGATTGTCATGTTTCTTATGTTCTGTCATTGCTCCATTGCTATGAAGAGACACTATGACCATGGCAACTCTTATAAAAGAAAACATTTAATTGAGGCGTGTTTTCAGTTGCTGAGATTTAGTCCTTTATTATCATAGTAAGAAATAAGGTGGTACACAGGCAGACATGGTGCTGGAAAAGTAGCTGAAGGTTATATTCTGATCCACTAGCTAAGCCAGATACTCTAGGCTTGGCATGGGCTTTTGAACCCTTAAAGCTCTCCCCTTGTGATATTCTTTCTCCAACAAGGCCACACTTCCCACTCCTTTCAAATAGTTCCATTATTTGGTAGCTAAGCATTTAAATATTTGAGTCTTTTGGGCTATTCTTATTTCAACCAACCCATGACCATACTTCAATTCCATGGCAGCAACAACATGGGGATGCCTTCAAGCCCAGGCCATCAATGTCTAGATAACTACTTCAAGATGGTGAACTAGTGATATTCCTTTAACTAGTTGTTTTGTCTCTTAATGATATGCATTCATTAATTGGTGTCTCTTAGTTCAGGGTGTATTTATAACACCTTGTACTTTAGATAAACAAGCTTGGTTCCCAACCTTCCCTAGCTAGCCTTTACTGGCTATGACTATTCTAGGTACAAATTTCTGTTAACAGTTCAGGTTATTGGCTGTGAACAATATAACTTTGAACAGTTGTATGATTATTTTTGAAGGACTGTTTTGGCATAGAAATGGGAAATAACAAATACAAGATGGTTAGAAATACAGAGGAACATTCCCATAGATGGGAAACTGAGGCTTTGCTAATATTACCATTTCTTGCTGAGGGTTTTATCCAGACGGCACTCCATCTACTGACCACAGGAAGCTCTTTATGATGCTTGGGACTCCAGAACTGAATGTTTCTTCTTCTTTCTTCCACCCTCAACCCATTGTCTTTTCCACATTTCTAGCTGTATATGTCTGCTAGGGCTGCCATAATCAAGAACCATGACTGGGTGGCTGGCTGCCCACAAATCTACAGGCTAGAAGGTCAAGGTCCTGGTTTGTGTCTCCTGAGACTGAGAATATATCCCGTCCTTGTCTCCTTGATGTACAGACAGTTGTCTTCTCTTGGTGTTTTTGTCTGCTGTTTTCTCTCTCTCTCTCTCTCTCTCTCTCTCTCTCTCTCTCTCTCTCTCCATGTTTCTCTATTAGAACATCAATCACATGGGAGGTCAATCTGATTGCATCATTCTTTTTATTTCTAAGATATCATGTGTGCGGATACTACATCCACATCACTCCTATCCCTCTTTTTCTTCTTTAAGCCCTCAGGTGTCCATTTCCAAAATTCCCTCATACACACACACGCACACACACACACAAAATATTATATATCATGCATATACATACATATATACATGCATGTATACATAGCCTGCTTTGCTCATATGTTCACGTACCCTGTCATTATGCTGGTCATATTTAGGCAACAAAATTTTTCAGAATTTATGGATGTGTTTTCCATGCTGAGTCTAGGAGGGGGGCACATAATCTATTGACACATGCTCTGGGCTTCTGCTTCTTAATTACCTGTATATAGCTGGGTAGCATATCAGCCAATGAATTTTGGAGGAGCATGCAATTCAACTTATACTACCACTGTCCTAAGTTTTAATGTTTTTATACATGTAGGATGTATAGTGTATGTGTATAAACAATACACATATGTTTAAGGTCTATTATTATATATGAGAATAACACCCGAGGTAAAAAAAATCTTGGTCCTAGGTAAACAAGCTAGTTCTTTCTCCTGCACTGTGACCACCATTAAACTGATTTTCACCAATAGTTAGTAAATCTTTAAGTAATTTATAAAACTACCAAGTAAACAGCTGGTAAAATAGAATGAGGCAAACTTATTTAATAAAGTTGTGCTCTACAGTGAAAAGTGTGAGTGGACTCTGAGGATGCTTCAGAAAAGCCATATTATTTTTTTCTAACTATACTGCAGGTGGCCACACTTCACTGTGATAACAACCTCTTTAAGCAAAGCACATCTAGACCTATTTATATGTCTCACATTGTTGCCTATTTAGTACAAGCTGTGTAGTATAAATGGAACTGCTTTCCTAAAGAGTTTTCAATCTATTAATATATTTTTAAAATATTGAAAACATTGTGAGTCTAGCCAAAGTGTGATTCTACCGAAAATAATGTAGATTTCTCCATGAAGAATTTATTTTGTATCCAATGTTAGAATGTTTGTAGTGTGTTAAGAAGAGCAGGTAATAAAGAGCATGGGCTGAACACCCACTCTATTCCAAATAGCAATCTACCAACAGTCCTTTGGTCAGAACTATACATGAAGGAGATGCCTCGGTGAGCAAAGGTATTTCTTTATAAGTTAGAAGATTTCAGGTTGAAGTCACTGAACATACATAAAAACTGGGTACTATAGTACACAGTTATAATCCCAACACTCCTACAGGTCAGCTAGCTCAGCTATGCAGTGGCTAATAAGAAAGCTTGTCTCAAACAAGGTATAATGAGAAGACCAATACCTATGATTATTATCTAACCTCTTCATGTTTGCTGTGGCACATGCATGTACACACACACACACACACACACACACACACACAAAGTTCATATGAATGTATAAATGAAATATCAATGAGGTAAGTACATCACATTATGATGCAGAAAGCAAATAATATATTAAGGTTATAGGAATACAAGAGTAGCTAAAGAAATGATTAGTTGGCCCAGGAATTTTTAAAGTTTAAGAAAATAAAAATTTTAAAATGTCAGTGTCTTTTAAGAAATAATGTTAGGTAGAGGCACCACCTGTCAAAAAAATTTGCTGTGGCCATTCTAGATTTGAACAACCAATGAGTTCTGAATAGGCACCTCATTTTTGAAAAATGGGCTAAATAGAATCACAAGACACTACATAACCTTTATAGATTTCATAATCCAGTTCCTGCCCAGACAAATCCTCAAAATTCAGTGAGAAAGATCCAAAGATTGCATCTCTACAAGCCTTTGTGAAGCCCCTGTTCTAGCCCATTACCTCTCAGCAATGCTTTCCTTGTGGTCTCTGAGGACAGAAGCATTGGCTTCCTTTCTGGAATCCTGAAACATTACAAGGACATCTTGGGTGGTATTGAAGTCAATTTTTCAAAAAAAATTATGTGGGTCAGTAACTTCAGAATGAGTTTCAAACCTTTGAGTAAACATCAGTCTACCCAGTTCTAAGACGGACTTGGAGATACCCAAGGAAATATGTACATTTGTTTTGCACTGAAATCGCTGTACTTCCTGTATGCAGTCAAGCCAGAAATACCACAAGTGCAACCTTTCTCATGGTGTTTTTCCACTCCTTCCCTGATTCTCTGCCAGAAGCACAAAGAGAACAGAGAACAGCAATAATTAAATCTGTGCCCTTTCCAGGAACTTTGTCACAGGAATACAACATACTATCTTCTCATTAGTATCACTAACGTTAGTAAGAATAATAGAAACAGCCCTCATTGTTACTGCTCGTGTTCTGTGGATGAACATAGCAGGAAAACTGTCATAGCAAAGACAACATAACTTTTCAACATATTTTGGAAGAGTCAGACAACTGAATGTGAAGTACGTATTGGGGTGGGGTCTCATAAGGAACTTGTCCCAAGTAATCCCCAAGCTGAGAAAAGAAACCCCTGAGTCCCTGGTCCCATTTAGACCATTTTCAACTACTCCATTTAGCTCCCTACTAAGATCTTGGCTGTAGTCATAAGAAGCACATGTGCAGATCAGATCCCACTGCTCTACTGGCTTTTGAGTCCTTGTCTTGGTTTCCCTATTAGATGTTCTCCTAGTCTATTTTCTAATGCTATATCAAAATACCACAGACTGGCTAACTATTAAAGAAAAATAATCTACCTCCTATACTTCCAGATGCTGACATGTTCAGGATAGAGGGACTGCCTCTGGCAAGGGCCTTCTTACATCCTAACATGGCGGAAGGGATCATATGGCAAGAAAGGGCATGTGTGAGCTCAGAGCTTCTCTCTTCCTTTTATCAGTGCACTGATCACATTGTAAAAGCTCTACCATCATGACTTCTCTCAAACCTTAATTGCCTTTCACAGACCTCCTCGTCTATATTCCATACTTAGGCATTTGGGGATTAAGTTTCCAACACACACATATGTGCACACACAAACACACACACAGTTTGAGCAGTATACACTGAAAGTAATACAGATTCTAAATGCTAAGGGCTAACACACGACGTTGATTCATTCTGTACAAGAAACTAGTAGCTATAATGGTCTAACATCAATCATATGTCTACACATGTGGAGATGTAACATGGTTACAGTGTCTAGAATAGCAAGACCATTAAACCTTTTCCTATTATGCTGAATGGTCATGAAATCAGCATGAACTTGGACATTTCTTTTTAAGTTACATTTTTTAAATATTTAAAACATTAATATCCCCCAAAGGATCACGTTTTGAAGGCTTGGCTACTAACCCTATAGTGCTACTAAAAAGCATTATAGAATTTAGAGGGCTTACATAGTAAAAAGAAGTAAGACAAGTAGAAGCAAAACTTTGTAAGGAATATTCCATAGTAGGACCACAGTTTTCTAAGTCTCTTTATCTCTCCATCCTGATCTTCTGTCCTCCTTGTTCCACCTTGCCAGCCACCGTAAGATAAAGACCTACCTATTGTGCCATCTTGGGCTCAGTCTATCATGCCTCACATCTCTCAAATCATGAGCCCAAGTCAATTTCTTCTTTGGAAGTTGATTAACTCAGGCATGATGTCACAGTGATGGGGAAAATGAAAACATGACTTGCTTTTCAAATCTATAAGAAGCTGATGGCTAGACAAATTGGCACACATTGATAGCTGTAGGTATTCGAGAAGCTGAGGCAGGAGGAACACTTGAATCCATAAGCTGAAACTCAACCCAGGTAAACAGTCAGAGGCTCTGTTTTAAAAATACAAAATTACAACTGTTTAAAAAAATAATAAGAATGGAGCCAACTTCACAAAGGAAAGTTAGCTAACCACAAAGCCTGGTGTCTGTTTTCATGAACAACATTCTTGACAGATTATGTGTAGTTAATCAGGATACAAATGGCATATGTACAGTTCCTAAACATTCCGAGAAGTCGATCATTTTGAATCCCTTAGAGACCATGCTGTGGCAGGTAAGCTGGCTGATGATCACCTTCCTTCTTTATTAGTGATTCATCTTTAATGGACATCGATGGAGAATTGAAAGTCACTGTAGCCAGGAATGACTCTATCAGATTTCTGATGTTCAAAAGAGAACCATCATAAATATTGCATCATGTATGAAGCAATCTACTTAACACATTTGAGTGTCAAAAAGGAAGAGTGAGCAGTAAGCTATTGCCTGCAATCTTACTAGAAAAAGGAAAGTTTTCAAATGCAAGCAAAAAAAAAGGGCGGGGTTGCTGGAAAAAAACCCAAGTACAGTTCTCAGCATCCACTTTGGTCAGTTCATAATGACCCATATTACTCTAGCTCCAGTGTGTCCAATGTCTAGTTCTGGAGAATAGAGGCACTGCACTCATAAACATGGTCCTATACATAGGCATACATATATTCTGTAATATTAATAAAATAAAGATTAAAAATAAGAAACTTGAAATTTAATGTGTGTTTGATGGAATCCTATCACTCCCTAGATTTTTAAATACCAACTTTGAACAGAAAGGGACAGTACCTGCCAGGGAAGTTCATCTTTGTGCACTAAACTGAGAAAGTCACATCCTAAAAAAAAAAATCTAAAACAGATGATTAATATAGCCAAGGACTGAGTTAGATTAATTAATTTGGCTAATTTGAAATAATATGGCACTTTGACAGCATAATTTAGTCTCAGCTCAGTGATGAAAAACGGACTTTAAGAGATTCTTCCTCAAATGTTTCAGTCTTGCAATCATTTTAATTTCATGTTGATCTAATTAGTAATTCTAATCACAGGGGGAAGGATAGAAAAAAATTTCTCAGTTCATGGTCAATAATTTTCCCCATGTGGACATTAGCACTTTCCCGTTTCTCACCAGGGGTCTGGATGCCTTCCATCTGATAATGGATGATAATGGATGGATGGGCTTTTTACACAGCTTGGCATACTCTGGGGAGACAGTGGGCCTGGTGACTCAAAAGTCTGTGAGAGTCGAACATGGTGCTTAGAATCCTACAGTGCTTCTTTCTTCATCTCCAGAATTACTTTTTCCTGAAAGCAGGCAGCTCCACTGGTCTATAAATGGCCAAAAAGGAGTGGTTCAAAAATTTCCTCCTTGGAAGGGGCCACTCACCTGTCTCAAAATTTGTAACCCAGAATTGTTCTTGTCTAAAGCAAACACGGGGACAAGAAATGGAGCAGAAACTAAAGGAAAGGCCATCCTTAGATTGCCCCACCTTGGGATCCATCCCATCCTCAGACACCAAACTCTGACACTATTGCTGATACCAAGAACTGCTTGCAGACAGGAGCCTAGTATGACTGTCCTCTGAGAGGATGCAGACACTCACAGCCAACCATTATTCTGAGCCCGTGGACTCCAATGGAAGAGTTAAGGAAAGTCTGAAGGGGATTACAACCCCATAGGAAGAACAACAATATCAACCAATTAGACCCCTCAGAGTTCCCAGGGACTAAACCACCAACAAAGAGTCTAATGGGTGGGTCCATGGCTCCAGCTGCATATATAGCAGAGGATGGCCTTATCTGGCATCAGTGGGAGGGGAGGCCCTTGGTCCTGTAGATGCTTGTTGCCCCAGTGAAGGGAGATGCTAGAGGGGTGAGGTAGGAGTGGGTAGGTAGGTAAGGGAGCACCCTCTTAGAGTCAAAGGGGAGTAGGGATGGGGTGGGGGGTTTGCAGAAGGGAGACTAAGAAAGAGGGTAACATTTGACATGTAAATAAATAAATTAATAAAGGAAGAGGATTTCCTCTTTGACTCTATGAAAAATTATTTGAGACACAGCAAGCACATGAAGATGGGAGGAAGGGGATGAAGCATTGCCAGCCTTCCAGATGCAAGGAACAGATGACACACTGAACAGGGCCCTGTCCTTAGGATTCAAGTTGTGACTGCAGGGAAAGATGACCCAGCTGGACTAAGAGGATGGCAGCTATTAAAGGGAGAAATTCGACCATAAATATCAATCAGTATCATTGGACAAATGTGTGGCAGAAAGGAGGGAATGCAACAGACTTTTCCTGAGACACTACAGGAGGTGGCCTGCTGCAGTTGGTCTAGTTGACACGATGTCATGATCCCATCCTCTCCAAAAGTGACACTATCCCACTAGCCTACCAGAAAAAGCCTGGAGGCCCAGCACCTGCTTTCTGTGCTATACGGTGCTCATGAGTGATCATTACTCTGTTATATTTGTTTCAACTTCCTATCTTTTGTAACATCAGAGAAACTTACTTATGAATTTATGAATTTTGTACAATACTTGAGAGTTAAGTAATCCCAAGTATCAAGTCAATACAAAAGCACTAAAGTACAGGCAGATGAATGGTCCCTGTGCTGGCCAATTTTGATTCGGCACTTGATTGGATTAAGAAAAGTCTAGGGCATTAGTAAAGCATACTTTGAGTGTTCCGTGATGGCAAACCATCCAAAACAAGTGGGCAGGTATCTACATGCTGAACTATTATACTGTTACATTTCTCAGAATTTTAATTAAGTCCTGAGAGTTTATAAACACTCTAAATGGCTCAGATATTACAAATTATAAAATGGAATTGTGACTATAGTAAGGTATTCAAAAAATTAACAAAAACTATTCTTTTGTTGAATATAGGAAACCATATTTATCTCTTAAGAGAGTCCAGTTATATTTCAAATGGGTCATAATTCAAATGAGATTCAAATGGATATTGGGCATGCACAAAGGACATAGTTGAAACCCTATGTTTATAGTTCCATAGGATTTGCATGTCCTGGAGTGTTTCAGCAAACCCTCTTTATCCAGAGTCATGAGGATCTTAACAGTAAATAAAGCCACCACTGACATGCTGCCTCTCATAATGGGGCATTCACTTATGGCTTATTCCTTTGGTCCTGGGGAGAATGTGCAAACGCTAATTCTGATCCATTAGAATTATTTATACTTAGTTCTTTAAAGAGCAAACTCTGTTTAGCCCAACCACCTTGATACTGTAATTCCCATCTATAATTTCATTTTGATATTCCCATGATTTTCTACCCTAGTCTCTGAAAAGTAAAATCCTACATGTCAAATATAATTTTGTCTATCTAATTCCTCCTTCTTATTTTTCTTTATATATTTCTTCTGTTTCTTTTTCTCCTTTCTTTCCTTTCTTCTTTTTCATTCTTTCTTCTAATCTTAATCAAAGTTAAGATTTCTATTTCCATGATAAGATTCCATAAACACAACAACTTTTATAATGAAAATCACTTAATTGAGCTTCTTAAATCTCAAAGCCAGTGACACATTTCCTCTAAGAAGGCCACATTTCTTAATCTTTTCTAATGACATCATACCCGATGAGCCCATGGAGGCCCTTTGCATTAAAACCACCCTTTCTTTTCTTTCCTTCCTTCCTTCCCTCCTTTCTTCTCCCTCTTTTCTCCTTCTGCTATTATAGATTGAATCCATGGCATAATGTATAGTAAGCATGTGGGTCTCACTAACTTGCTGAGAGTGACCTTGCTTTCATTCTGTCGTCCAGAGATCTCCCTCGTTTCTCCTAAACATCTTAGTAGTTGGAATTATAGGCCTGTGCCATCAGGCCTGGCTTGTGCCTCTTTATTACATAGACTTTATGTTGATTGGCCTCTGGTAAATTTTCAAGGGCTGAAACAATGCAGCAATAAGTTGGGAATGAAACTTAAAACTCCAAACCATTCATTTACCTACAATTTCAAAAGAGGACAAAAAATTAAGTATAGAAGGAGAATCCTGATCCATTTTGTCTGGGTTTAAGAATTACATCATTATCTTGTGTCTCTCTTGATTGCACATAACTCCTTAACATTTATGCTGGGAGAAAATTGGTCAAGAAGCAGGCTAAAAAGTGGATTTGCAGTGTAGAGAAGCTATAGAAAAGTCATTGGCTTCTGCACGCTTTGTGGGACTGACCATCTTTAAGTCTATACAATGATGTATTGTGGTCAATCTCAAGCCCCTAGAACACTAATGCCCTCTGAAATGGTACTCTGATGAAAATGCTTCCTCTGGGTTTTCAATGCATTCTAGGCAATGAGATACCCAAGCTGTGGAGCCTGTTGTACAAGAGGCAGCAAAGTCATATGCCACAATCAATACAGAAACTTACATGTGACCGTGATTATGAGAAACCATGATCCAAGACTTAGGAAAGGGTCCTGTCCCGAATACTCATAACTCCATGGTACCTTCATTCCCTGGGTTTTAAGCAGGAAATACTTGAGTTTTCTTAGTAACAATTCCCCAAACTCGAAGAAAGTCAATCTTCCTCTTGAGATAATCTTCTCTTTTTATTATAAGAATAGGGATTCAGTCTCATTTCAATTTTCCCATGACCAGTGAAGCAGGAACTATTAATATAATCTTCTTGTTTACAGTGAGAGAATTGAGGTTCAGAGAGGCCGTGGAGTTTGTAAAGTAATACATAACACTTAAGAGTAACAGCTGAGCTCTGGTTTTGCAGCCCAATATCTTTAACACTCACTACGGCTCAATCACAAGTACATGTATTCTAGATATGGTATCTGTAGAGCTTCATTTTTACAAATTTCTTGGTTGAGACCACTAATTAATTATTTGTGAGGATATTGTTCATAATTCTCTAGGGCCACCACCATAGGCTGCACACATATAATTATAGATAGTCTTCTCACAAATGGCTCTTTTTCAACTGATGACCCAGCATATCCTGGCAATTAATGCCATGGAGTGGATCCTAGGGATGGCATCCACTGGTATAGATGATGAACCCTCCTGCTAAGAGCTCTATGCTTGACCAGAGCGCTGTTCTTACATATAAGCAGTGTGTGGTCCTGGATAGCGAAGCAGGGTTGCATGCCCCATTGTTCTTTACCATGATACATGCCAATTTATGTGAGTCACCTAGCTTGCCCAAATATCAGATGAATCAGAGAACAGATTGATAATACTGGAAAACCAGTAGAATCCCACACATAGACAGATGCAAGGAATAGCCACAGGGCATTACAGTGCCAAGGGCTATGTCACTTTTCTCTTGTGTGTGGCTATGATATGGCACTTTTTAAAAGTAACAGCATGGCATAATGTGTATCAAAACATCAATGGTTTGCTTAGTTTCTGTGTCATGTAGTATGTATGGTAAGACCAGATCTCCTCTTTCTAACACCTAGTACTACTGACTACTGAAGCACAAAACCAAAAATCTCTACCATACCTCAGTTCATAGGCTGCCCTACATAATTCTGACCCAATCATTGTGTATGTAAACATCACAAACTGTTCTACCACTGCTGTGTCCAGACAGCTCAAGCCCCAGTCAAGCACTACTGTGCACAGTCAACATAAACCCCACCCCATTGCTCTTGTTACAGAACACATCTATGTCAAATATCTTATTGCTTGTGGATTCAATCACAACTTAAGATCAGAAAAGTCAACCAAGATTTTGGGAAAATCTTCTCAGAAAAAGCTTCCACTTGGTCTTTGGAGATTAAGTCCTTTGTGCTGTTGCCTCTATTTGGCCAAGACAGCTCAAATGCAGGGCTTCTGCCTCAAATAGTATTTTGATGTCCACTGAACAGTGCTCTTTCTCAACTTAAATTTTGAATTAATTAAAAATTAGTTACCAGGCAATGCTTAACTGTGTAGTATAAAAGAAGCTCAGTGGGGTGGGATTGCACAAAACCAGACACTTCTCCATATAAGGTCAGCTCAAAGGCAATCTCAGTTTCCAAAGTCTTTGGACTTTGTTACTGAAATATTTCCAGTGGACCAGCAGAAAGGTTTCACCTGTGAATTATTCTAATTGCTGATCTCAGGTCTCTAGACACAGTAGGCATAAAGAAGAAATAAGAGTTTCTTAGCTACATGCTTTTAAAAAACCAGCTCTGCCTCCCAAAAATAGAGTCTGCTGGGCATGTAACAACAGTTTTAGCTTACCATGATTGTGAAGATTATTTTAGTGTCCTTAAAATTAAAACAAGGTAGAAAACAGAACCTGCCAGCTTTTCATACGATTTAAATGAAACTTCAATTTAACACAAACATTTGCTACTGATTTTAATCTACTATAATTTTTACTCAGCTGATACCTTGTTCTTGTAGTCAGAAAACCTGCTTTGATCAATTATTAGCCTTCTAAATCCTACAGAGCAAGAAAGAAAAGCTTATATAATGAATACCTGTTGCCACAATGCCGAACCCTCCTGTCAAGTCTAACTTTGCTGTGAGATTTCATTTTCAAGCACCTAGAATAGACAACTGCTTTAGTCCACTGGTGTTCCTCTATAGAGCTGATTATAGTGTATGGCAGTTAAAACATCCACGGTTGTAGACAAGATACTTTTGAAAAGAACGTTTTGCCCAGCTAGCTACTGAGAATCGCCTTATTGGAAGCTTAAAAGAATCTTTTGGATTATAAAATAGATAATTAGGTGGAGATGATAGCAGGGAACACAGTTTATTGTAACTCAGGTTTTACCTTGGTATTGCCACTTCTGACTTACAATCTCAAGAAATGAGCAGTAGAGGAAATGTATGAAATCTAACTGGAGCTGAGAATGTGACTCGGGTTGTTTTTGACACACAAGCCTCAAGACCTGAATTCTTTCCCAAGAACTTAGATAAAGCTAGGCCTGGTAAAGCAGGATGGTAATCCCAGTTCCCCAACTGTGAGACGGAAGTTGAGGCCAGGGAAATCCCCAGGGGCTAACAGGCTCTCAGATACCCTGACTCACACAGCTGACAATGACAGGAAACTCTGCCTTAAGCAAAGTAAAAGGTTGCCTCTGACTTCCCATGCGAATGTCAAACGTCGTGACATGTGCATGGTTCCCTATACATCCTCACAGTATCTACCTGAGTGATGCTTTTGGAATAAAACTTACATTATAATTGAATAGTTATACCCTTGGTCCTGCCACTCAAACCACAAATATGGCAATAATGCCTTCTGCTCTATATTGCAAAACCATTTATCTCTACCTCAAAAACTCTCTTTGTAAATCACCATATTTCTCTAGTGATATAGGCACATCAGTACCACCTGTGTTGCCATATCCAGTGGTTCTGAAGAGCTGGGACCTAGTTCACGGAACCGCTATGACTTTGTTACCTAAGTTATAGCACTGTGTTTTCAGTTCATTGGGAGTATCTGACTAGGCAGTCCACAAAATACAAGGACGATCTGAGACTTACTAGAAACAAATTCTGTTAAGAAATGGATGAATGATGAGCCCATCCTTCAATTGTGTTGCTGTTGTTGTTTTCATAAAATCAACCTGTTACCTTAATTGTCTATGATCACATTACTGAGAAAACAAACACATATATTTCAGACAAAATGGTTGCTAATACAAGGCACTCACCAATGAATGTCAGTGGAACTGAGCTCCATGCTATAGCAAAGGAATTGAGTATGAGAATAAATTCTGATGTGTCTCCTGACATTTGAGGTTAAAGAATCAGCATATTTTTGACAGCGTGAGTGTTGGCTGGTGGGTAAGTAGGGAGGATCTGGCAGAAGTTTAGGAAAGGGAAAATGATTGAAATACATTCTGTGGAAGGGGGAGAAGGAAGCAGAAAGTGACCATTATGATAGATTTTGTATTTCTGTACATTATACAACCCAAAGCACAACCTTTCGGCTGCTGGAAGTTGTTGGTGTGTTATATTGTACATTGACCATCCATTAGATGCTATGTGGTAGAGGGAACACACATAGCATCTATTAGTTAGTCCTGCTGAACAGGAAGCTAGCCCACACACCTTTGCATTCTGACCCTTTTCCTACAACGTCCTTTATCTTATCAGCTACCGCCTATGAGTCACTCAACAAACAGGCACAGAGGTCTTGTTCACCTTGTGGCTTAGCAGAAGATTGCAGAATCTCTGGTGAGGAAGACCAGAATCTAACCCCAAGTTTTAAATGACTATGGATGCTTGTATTTAATTTTGCCATAATTACAAGTAAAAACTGAATGTTAAGAGGTCATCTTGAGTTTCCTTCTAATACACCTCACTGCCTGTTTCTACGTGAGTTTCTCCCTAAGTTCCAGAAGATACCATGCTTCTGAGAAAAGCAGTCTACTCTTACAGGAGATTGCCATATCTCCTGATTCCTTTTATTAATTATAGTGTATAAACAGAAAATGAAAGGAAGGAAAAAAGAAAGAAAGAAAGAAAGAAAGAAAGAAAGAAAGAAAGAAAGAAAGAAAAGGAAGAAGGAAGGAGGAAGGAAGGAAAGAAAGAAGAGAGAGAGAGAGAGACAGAGACAGAGTAAGAGAGAGACAGAGAGAGAGAGAAAGGTTTCTTTTATATCCTAGTTAAGCTCCAACCAGGAAAGCTTTCATTATGGAAATGAGAGGGCTGGGGAAAGTACATTCCTTTTTTGATGTCCAGCTCATTTTGTTGTACTTCCAAGTTGGATGTCATATTTCTACTTTTGAGGGGGATCTTCTACAGCCATGCTTGCAGAGTAGGACCAGGTCTGATTTGCCCTATGAATCAGGAGAACATTCCAAAAGAACAAGAAGCTCCCAGAGGCTCTGACTACTCAGATAATCGAAAGATCAACTTAGCTACACAGTCAGTCCTTAAGTCAACACATTCCTTGAGTTATCTTTTAAAATGTAAGGAACAGTTATGTAAGAGCTACAAAAGGCCAAAATGTATACCATGTAGAGTCACCCTTCTTTTCTTGCTAAGTGATGAAATGTTGACAGAGTGTTCTCTCCCACAATTTTGAAAGGCAAAGTTAGGTGTGGTTTTTAAGGGCAGGCAAGCTGTAAATTGGCAGCACTACAGTGGTTGTACACTGGACATCGTAGCATCATCAGGACACAACTAACTCTCTGCAGAAGAGATGCAAGCCACCCCTTTCATTTCTAGAGACCAGACCTGAAATCTGGATGCAGCTGAACTCTGTTAGATGTGATAAAAAGGTGGGAAACTCATGTCTTCAGGTGGGGAGGTGACTTTCTCATCAATCAACGCTTTATCATGAACAAAATTGAACCCCCAAACCTTAATGTGCTAAAACTGTAATAAGCCCTTTTAAAAAATGAAGAATGGAGGATTGGGTCTTCTGAACTGAGATGTCTTCCAAAGTTCACCTGCTAAAGTGCTGACTTTCAACTCCTCAACACATGACTACGTGTAATCATATGGTTAAAACAAAATGCTACTGTTGGCTGAGCTGAAGAAGGATAGCTTGTAGAAGCTATAATGACTTCCAATCTCTCACAGCTCACATCAGACATCACAGAGAAGTTCTGACATTCAATGAAACACAAACACTTAAAAACACCCATAAAACAAATATCCTCATTTAGTAAGGAATGTGCCCAAGATTTGACGTCTACCTATAAGGTGCCCCAGACTCTAGTAGAGTAGATGATAGTCCTAGTAAACAACCTTGATTTCTTCTCCCCGTGTAGGCAGAGTACCTAGACATCCCTGTCAAACCAGGAGTCTTTGGCATATGCTCTGGAGTCATCCTTCTCTGATGATTCCTGGATGTTCTGTGAATATAGGAAGCACACAGGGGGCCTTTGGTCTCCAAGGCTAGGCTTCCCACCTCTTCTCCCCTACCTACTGGTATCAGACATGACTAAGAAAGATGCTTTTAAAACTGGATTCACAGTTTACAAGGCACCACTTTGGTTTGTGGAATGCATAATTCATACTTCTTACACACACAATTAAATAGGAATGCTTACCTCACTAGATGACTTTAAGTAAACTTCACAAATATGTGATGCTTTCTGTCTTCTGAGAACACAGGACCAGGGATCTAGAGTGTTTCACTGTGAGAGGCCAGGCATTAGCAACGTAAGAAACAGTGTGTTCAACAGAGTTAACAGTTTGACCTCAACTGATTTCTCCGCTTCTTTATACTTTTGCTGGTGAAATGTAATCTGTTGCTTATAAAGGCATTGAAGGAGGTGCCTATTGTCTGAAAGGTGGCTCTTCATGAAGTAGATTCTAATAACTACCCTAGTGTGGCCTCTCCACTAAAAGACAAAGAAAGAAGAAATACAGAGTTATCCTCTCAAAAAAAAAATGTTAAGGCTCCTAGAGTGTAGAATCCTACCTCTTCTGAGAGTTCCTACTGGGCCACTAAAGACTGAGTTCTTTATGTCTGATGTGGCCCTAACAAAGTACCACAGAATAGAGAAAGACAATTTAAATGACACACATCTATCTTTTCACAATTCTGGAGCCTGGAAGACTGAGGTTAAAGTTTCAGCAGGGCTGGCCCACAATCAACTCTCTTCTCCTTGACATCTTTACACATGCTTGTCCTCCAGTAGATGTTCATGTCTTAATCTCCTCTTTTTAAAAAGACATCAGGAGCACTAGATTCAGTCTAGTCCTAATAATCTCATTTTACTTTAATCATCTTAATCCCAGCATGCTAATCTTTCTATGCCTAGTCATTTTTCACCTTGTGTTTGGTCCAGACCACCTGGCATTTCCAGTTAATCTCAGTGGATCATCATCTTCCGGAAGCAGAAAGAAAGCACCCAGAGGGTAAGTTGAAGATTTCACACGAGGGATGACCTAAATAGATTATAGATGTCTTCCAAAGCCAACAGAAACAAAGGTCAGCAACAACAGGAAGCAGGCTGCAGTGCCACCTCCAGGGAGGAGAGCAGAAGTCATTCCTATGCTAGAGTATCAGGGACCTTTTGAGGGCTGAAGTACTGAGAAAACATTGACCAAGCTCAAGCAACTGAATGCAGACATGAAGAGGGGAGGTGGGTAGCACTCTGTGCTGTGTGTTCTTAAGTGTGCACTCCTATGAATGTGGTGTGCAAATGTGCATGAATACGTGCATTTGTGTAATTTATTTGCTGGTCACAATCTCAGGACAGGTAAACAAGTTTAAGGTTCTTGTTCTGACAGGACTTACTGAGTGTAGCTTACAAGGAGCAGAAGCAGGATTCTACTGTGGTTACTCAATATTGCTAATACCTCTGGCTCAAACTTGAAAAAAAAAGATAGATTTGTGTATCTCTGGGACAGTATATGAGTAGCCACTGCAGGATCCTCTACCTGTGCTTTTGGCAGCATCAGTAGCTAAAAATGGGAAGCTTGTTTGATACAATCTACCTCCTTTTTTCTTCATTTGGGTTTAAGAAGTTTTATGTTATTTTACAAAGAAGCTCCTGCTGCACAGGAGACAGATCAAGTTGAAAGTGCAATAATGACTCTGTCAGTCCTGGGCATCAGCATAGCATGCCTCACTGAGCAGTTCCTTCATCTAGATCAGACATAGTATGTCTAAGCTTCAGAATTCAATCTCCTGACCCAGAGCATGAGACCACAGCGATTGCAGCTCTCCCAGCCACAGATTTTGCAACAAGAGGTTACTTGATAGCAGCCACATCAAATAAAACTGCCTTCCAGATCCTGGGCATAGGAGCTAGTGCACTGGCCTGTGCTCTATTATATAAGAACACAACCCCAAAATAAGGAGGTGAAGTTAACCATTGTCAAATGTCACCTGGGAGCTTCAGCTAACACAACATTTGCATTATGATTCAAAGTGATATTCTAAATAGGAGTCTGTCTCTTCCCACTCCTGTTCCTCATCTTGCCTTCCTTCCTTCTCCTCCTGATTCTCAAACTCATCTTCATCTTCATTCCTGTTGGTCCCTTTTCTCATCTTCCTTTTCCTCCTTCCAATCTCTGTTCTTCCATTCCTTCCCATCTTCTCCACTTGCTTCTTTTAACCCTCTTAGTCCTCTCCCTCCTCCCACTGCTCCTCTCCCTCCTCCTTTTCTACTTCTGGAGTCATCCCACCACTGTAAAACCACCATCTGACATTCAGACATGATCTGTGAGAAGCGGGCTGTAGAAGCAGGGGATGCTCAGCCTCTTTCTGAGAAGGAATCCATCCCACTCTTCTGTGGGGATTTCAGGGATAAAGGATGTCCAATAAATTCCTAAAGTGACTCAGACTGAGCCGTGTAACACTGAAGACTCCCCAGCTGCCTATTTTCTCATAAAGTACACGTGTATTTTGCTATCTCATGCATCTCTTCATCCAGTCAAGTTGGCAACCCAAACCAAACATCACAGCACTTAATGGCACAAAATAGTCCCTGTAGTCACAAGGTCATAACCCACCATTTTTTAGTCTTACATTATGTGCTTTCACAAACATACATACCATCTCAAACTTAATAAAAAATATATCTCCATTCTTCAATTATAGACATGCTAGTCTATAGTCTCCCATCTTTAAAATTTCTTCTGTCATAGACAAGAGTCAGTTATATGCGGTATCAATTTATTTGTTTGTCTATTTTTATCATAGACTTAAAAACTAGAAAAGGCGCTTCCGGTTTCCATCTGTGGCAGGAGAACGCTACCAGGGCTCCATAAACAAATAGAAGCCGGGAAGAAGCTAGCTTCCCAGGAGTGTGGAAAAGCCCGTGAATGGGGGTAAGATGAGCAACACTGCTCAGCATTATTCCCTCAGAATCCTTGGGACACAGGGTCTGAGGAACAGCTGGAGGAAGGAGCCTTCCCGGTTCCATCTGTGCCTAGGCCACCAGGGCTCCATAGCCAAATAGTGCCGGGAGAAAGCTAGACTTCCAGGACTTTGGGCAAGCCTGTCTGCTCAGAGGGACCCACCTGGAATCCCAAGGACACAGGGATTGAGGAGTGGTCCTCTGGTTTCTTTCAGTGGTTGGGAGCAGATCCTGTGACATACGGCTCAATACTCAAATAGTGCCAGGAGAGAGCTGGTATCCCAGGAGTGCTGACACACCTTCAAGCACAGGCAAGACCACCACTTCTGTTCAAATTCACTGGATCAAGAGGGACTCTTGCAGAGCCATCAGGACACAGGAACCAAGGGACAGCTGGGTACAAGATTCTTCTGGTTTCTGTCTGCACCCCAGAGCTGACCTTGTACCACAGCTCTCTAAACCCAAATTCCTCTCAGAGAGAGCTGGCCTTCAAGGAGTATTGATACCTAGGCTTGCAGGAAAGGCAAGCTGCAGTCAGAGAGAGTAAGACCAGCTAATACCAGAGATAACCAGATGGTGAAAGGCAAGGGCAAGAACATAAGGAACAGAAACCAAGACTACTTGGCATCATCAGAACCCAGCTCTCCCACCACAACAAGCCCTGGACACCCCAACACACCAGAAAAGCAAGACTCAGATTTAAAATCACATCTCATAATGATGATAGAAGATTTTAAGAAGGAAATAAATAACTCCCTTAAAGAAATACAAGCGAACACAGGTAAACAACTAAAAGACCTTAAAGAGGAAACACAAAAATCCCATAAAGAATTACAAGAAAACACAATCAAACAGAAGAAGAAAATGAACAAAACCATCCAGTAACTAAGAATAGAAATAGAAACATTAAAGAAATAACAAAGGGAGACAACACTGGGGTTAGAAAACCTAGGAAAGAGATCAGGAGTCATAGATGCAAGCATCACCAACAGAATACAAGAGATAGAAGAAAGAATCTCAGGTGCAGAAGATACCATAGAAAACATTGACACAACAGTCAAAGAAAATGCAAAATACAAAAAGCTCTTAGCCCAAAACATCCAGGATATCCAGGATACAATGAGAAGACAGAACCTAAGGATAAAAGGTATAAAAGAGAATGAAGACCTAATACCAATACTCTTCAATCTATTCCACAAAATAGAAACAGAAGGAACACTTCCCAATTCATTCTATGAGGCTACAGTTACACTGATTCCAAAACCTCTCAAAAACCCAACAAAGAAAGAAAACTTTAGACCAATTTCCCTTATGAATATTGAAGCAAAAATACTCAATAAAATTCTCACAAACCGAATCCAAGAACACATCAAAAATGATCAATCACCATGATCAAGTAGGCTTCATCCCAGGATGCAAGGATGGTTCAATACCCGGAAATCTATCATTGTAATCCACTACATAAACAAACTCAAAGAAAAAACCACATGGTCATTTCATTAGATGCTGAAAAAGCATTTGACAAAATTCAACATCCCTTCATGATAAAAGTCTTGAAAAGATCAGGAATTCAGGGACCATACCTAAACATAGTAAAAGCAATATACAGCAAACCAGTGCACAAAAATCAGGAACTAGACAAGGCTGCCTACTCTCTCCCTATCTATTCAATATAGTTCTTGAAGTTCTAGCGAGAGCAATTAGACAACAAAAGGAGGTCAAAGGGATACAAATTGGAAAGGAAGAAATCAAAATATTACTATTTTCAGATGATATGATGGTATACTTAAGTGACCAAAAAAACTCCAACAGAGAACTGCTCCAGCTGATAATCAACTTCACCTAAGTGGCCAGATACAAAATTAACTCAAACAAATCAGTAGCCTTCCTATACTGGAAGGATAAACAGGCTGAGAAAGAAATTAGGAAAATGACACCCTTCACAATTGTCACAAACAATATAAGGTATCTTGGTGTGAGTCTAACCAAACAAGTGAAAGATCTGTATGACAAGAAATTCGAGTCTGAAGAATGAAATAGAAGACCTCAGAAGATGAAAAGATCTACCATGCTCATGGATTGGCAGGATTAATATAGTTAAAATGGCCATCCTGCCGAAAGCGATCTACAGATTCAATGCAATCCCCATCAAAATTCCAACTCAATTCTTCATAGACTTAGAAAGAACAATTATCAAATTCATATGGAATAACAAAGACTCCAGGATAGCAAAAACTATTCTCAATAATAAAAGAACTTCTGGGGGAATCAGCGTCCCTGACCTCAAGCTGTACTACAGAGCAGTAGTGATAAAAACTGCATGGTATTGGTACAGTGACAGGCAAGTAGATCAATGGAATAGAATTGAAGACCCAGAAACAAACTTACCCACTTATGGTCACTTGATCGTTGACAAAGGAGCTAAAATCATCCAGTGGAAAAAAGACAGCATTTTCAACAAATGGTGCTGGTTCAACTGTCAGTCTACATGCAGAAGAATGCAAATTGGTCCATTCCTGTCTCCCTGTACAAAGCTCAAGTCCAAGTGAATCAAGGACCTTCACATAAAACCAGATACACTGAACCTAATAGAAGAGAAAGTGGGGAAAAGTCCTGAACACATGGGCACAGGGGAAAAGTTTCTGAACAGAATGCCAATGGCTTATGCTCTAAGATCAAGAATCGACAAATGGGACTTCTTAACATTACAAAGTTTCTGTAAGGCAAAGGACACTGTAAATAGGACAAAACAGCAACCAACTGATTAGGAAGAGATCTTTACCAATCCTACATCCGATAGAGGGCTAGTATCCAATATATACAAAAAAACTCAAGAAGTTAGACTCCAGAGATCCAAATAACCTTATCAAAAAAATGGGGAACAGAGCTAAACTGAGAATTCTCAACTGAAGAAACTCATAGGACTGAGAAACACCTAAAGAAATGTTCAGCATCCTTAGTCATCAGGGAAATGCAAATCAAAACAACCCTGAGATTACACCTCACACCAGTCAGAACGGCTAAGATAAAAAACTCAGGTGACAGCAGATGCTGGCAAGGATGTGGAGAAAGAGGAGTACTCCTCCATTGCTGGCAGGATGTCAAGCTGATACAACCACTCTGGAAATCAGTTTGGCAGACCCTCAGGAAAATGAACATAATACTACCTAAGGACCCAGCTATTCCACTCCTGCGCATATACCCAGAAGATGCTCCAACATGTAATAAAGACACATGTTCCACTATGTTCATAGTAGCCATATTTATAATAGCCAGAAGCTGGGAACAACCCAGATGTCCCTAAACAGAGGAATGGATACAGAAAATGTACATTTACACAACGCAATACTATTCAGGTATAAAAACAATGGTATCATGAAATTTGCAGACAAATGGATGTAACTTTATCATCCTGAGTGAGGTAACTCAGTCACAAAAGAATGAACATGGTATATACTCACTGATAAGTGGATATTAGCCCAAAAGTTCAGAATACCCAAGATTCACTTCACAGCAACTGTTGGGCTGAGCATGAGGTCCCAGATGGAAGAGTTGGAGAACGGACTGAAGGAGCTGAGAGAGTTGGGAGGACCATGGAGGGAGCAACAGTGTCCATTGGCCTGACCCCCACCCCCACCCCGATGTTCCCGGAGACTGGATCGCCAACCAAAGAATACACATGGAGGGACCCATGGTGCTGACCACATATGTGGCAGAGGAGGGCCTTGTTAGCCATCAGGGGGAGGAGAGGCCCTTGGACCTGAGGGTGTTAGATGTCCCAGTATAGGGGAATGCCAAGGAGGGAAGACCAGAGTGGGTGGGTGGGTGGGTAGGGGAATACCCTCATAGAGGCAGGGGGAGGGATAAGAGGAGGGGATAGGGGGATTCCAAAGGGTAGACCTGGAAAAATTGAAATATTTGAAATGTAAATAAAAAATCCAAAAAAATAAAAAATAAAAAACTAGAAAAGGCAATCGATAAAATGTCCACACATCGTCATGCACACACATATGATTCATATTTATCACATTAAACCCATAGATGTCAGTTTTGTTCTAAATAAGGTCTTGAATAAAAGCTACAATCAAAATCAGAAAAACTACCATAAATAAAATATATCTTTCTCATTGTGCTAGTAACCCAGAATAAAATAGAGCAAATACTAGTTATGAAATGTTTCCCATATGGTCTTGGTTCAGCTTTATTTCCAGTCTTTCCAACTTGCTCATGAGTTCTTAAAAATCAATTAACCTCTATTTCACTCTCTCTTCTAAATCTTAACAGAATAAAATTATATACATTAAAATAAACTCAAATTAAAAACTTGCTCATGTTTTAATATGAAGCTAAGGGCTTATTGTATTGAAAGGTTGACTCGAGTCTAGGGTCACACCAGTGTAAACATCTGTCCTGGGCCACATGCTCCCTACACCACTATGCTATGCAAAAGCACGTGGAGGCTAACAGCCTTGTGATGAACACTCTGATTATGTAAGATAAGATAAATCTTTCTTCTCTTTCATTCTTTTCCCCTATTACTTGGACATTTTGTTCACAGTCATTTGAAAGTTAACTCAGTACCCTACAGATATAAAGTGGCTTGAGTCTATTTGTGTACCATCTGTATACTATTTGTATACAAGTACTGATATGAAACGTGTTGTTTGTGTGTGTTGAGGCCCATGTGCAGGGCCTTATGCTTCATTCCAAAACAATGTCTTTTGTTTGCCCCTTCATATGCCTGACAAGTTTGCTGGTGAGTTTCTGAGGATTCTCTTGTTTCTATTTCTTATCTCATTGTAATGATTATTATGGGTATAATTATTGGGATTATTGCAATGAACTGTGGATCCAGCTTTAGGTGGATTCTATTGATCTAAAGTCAGAGCTTCACATTTGTTTGGCAAGGATTTTACTTACTGAACCATCTCTCCAAACCTACAGCTATTATTCATGTTGTAAGTGAACCAAGATCAGAATGCTCATTTATTGCCTCTATTTTGTTACCAATATTCTAAATACAAGTTCAACAACTGTATTTTCTGATTACTGCTTCTGACTATTATTTAATAATTGTTCCACCAGAATGTTAGAAGTAATGGTTTTCAAGACTGACTATGGGTCACAAGAATGAGCACACTCCAATGCCCAGTTAATGGTGAAAACTTTCTTTTATGGGACATAAAAGGAGAAGTAGATTTTTTTTACTTCTAATTTTTACAGTCCAGTTGTTATCCCCCTCCTGGTCCTCCAATAGTTCCTCATCCCATTCCCCATCTCCAAAAGGAGAAGTAGATTTCTAAGGGGCACAGTTTAGATAGTTCTATTTTGATCAATAGTTTAGGTTATTTAATAATTATCAATTTTGCATGTCCTTCCCACAATGCATCTTATTTCAATTAATGTACTCCTCGTTATGCATAGATATAATACAGTAAAATAAAGGATTCTCCCAAAATTGTGACAGCAGATCCAGATGTGACTTACTACGCATATATTCAAAACCATTTCAGGTCCTATTGGCCTTTCTATTCTTTATAGCTGTATACAAGGAGAATGTATTGAATAGAAGCTATCTAAATATAATCAAAGAGGTGGGAAAACTCACAGCATTGTTCCAAGATGGGAGTATATGTAATCTGATGCAGGTGGGGTATTAAAAGAGGTTCTGAGGTTGTTAGCTGTAGGATCTAGTCTGACAAGTACATTATTAAAGAAGGCTATGCGTGTGTAACCCCTAACCAAATAGGATGCCAAGCTTAAGCATCTCCTGTGCTTGCCTGCATCACACAGACAAGACTGATCTGATAGGAGAGAAGAGGGCTGAGGAAGGCAGAAGCAAAGAATAAAGCTGCCTGGTGCCTTCACAGTTACTTTCTTGCAAGGCAATGACACATAGCAACAGAAAAATAACTGGTTAAGATCAGGTAGATTATTTTGCTTTTTTTTTTTTTTTAAATTCTTTCTTCATATAATATCTTCTATTTATTCTTTGACAATTTCATATATGAATACAATGTAACTTGATCTTCTCTCACTCTCCACAGGCATCCCAATAGCTACCCTCTGGTTCATTTGCTTTCTTCCTCTTTCTTTCTTTCTTTCTTTCTTTCTTTCCTTCCTTCTTTCATTCTTTCTTTCTTTTGTTTTTGTTTTTGTTTTTCTGTAACTCACTGAGTCCACTTACTGATTCCTGTTGGAGTGCTAGCAGATCTTGCTGACTTAAACTATCACAGATCTTGAGTGTGCAGCCCTCAGCTGCTGTGAGTTCTAAATTCAAGAGTCATGTCTCATCCAGAGTCATGTCTCATCCAGAAGACAACATTGCATAGCGTTTCTCCCTATGCTCTGGTCCTTACAGTCTTTCCTCTACCCTCATTCATGATGCTCTTTTACTCCCGAGAAGGAGTTGATACAGAAGTCCCACGGAGAGCTGAGAACTCAACAGTACTTATTCTTAGTCTTTTGACCAGTCACGAGTGTCTGCAATATTGCAGAGAGAGGCTTCTCTGGTCAAGGTTGAAAGCAGCATTAGTCTACATGCACAAACATAAACATTTAGAAGGTAGTTTGAGGAACCTGTTCCATTAGCAAGAAAACAGTACTAAGTTCCCCATGCCATGTCCCGTAGCATCCCTATTTATGAGCATCCATTGCTTTGCTTTACTTTTAATTAGCTTACAAAGCAGCAGGTTTCCTTATGGTATTTTTATATACACTCAGTTTGCTTGACTCTTCTACCCACTTCTCCTTTTCTCTATCTCCTTCCCTCCATTCCCACCCATGCCCCTCCACTCTCAGTATTCTTCCTTTCATTTTCATATCTTACATTATCAGATTTTTTGATTAAAACAGAGAGTTTCATTATCCTGTTAAGTAAGACAGGATTTTTTTTCCAGAAATTTGTCTAGTCTGTCTCTGTATCCTGATATTTTTGGAGGTCAGACAACTGAGCCTTGGTTTGGTATAGCTTTAGTTGGCTTCTAGTCTACTCCACTTTGGCACAAGTCTGGAATATAGCACAAACCAGTGGCTGCCAGATACCTGTAGCACTTTTATTTGTTTGCACACAGATCACACAGTGTGGAAACCAAGGTTAAGGAGCATCTGTCTCCTGCCTTCTTCTGGTGACTGAGTAAGTGCAAATTCAAACCCAAGGTTGCATTCCTTCAATTCCGAGTCTGACTCCTAAGAACAGAATGAGATGCTTAAGAAAGCAGTGTTACCTAATATCAGTTCATTTGCCAGTGGTGTCTCCACTCCTCACTTCCCCAGAGTCCTAGATCTTCTCAGATTATTTGTTATCTCTCAAATAGTACTAAATCTAAATATCTATTTTTACCCATTCTTTCATCACCGACCAAATTCAAGATGAATTCAAAAGGAGGAACTTTTTATTTTTTGTCCAAGGTTACATGATGGTTCAGGGCACAGTAGGCTGACTCCAGTTTGGCGAGGCAGATAATAGTGTGAAGAATTTATAAAAGCAAAGCTACTCGCCTCATGGCAGCTTGGAAGGGAAGAAGGAGCAGGAAGGCTCAGGTCCCAAATGATATCACCTCCTCCAACTAGTCTCTTTCTCCTCAAGCTTCTACCACCTTCCAAAAGGGCCACAGGCCAGATATGAAGCTGTTGAAATCACATGGGCCTTTAGGGACAACTTTATATCCAAACTGTAGCACTTATCCAAATAAGTAAATAAATAAATATTTAAAAAGTTGACTCCCAGGCTGGTGAGATGGAGCAGTGGGTAAGGTACCTACCACACAATCCTGAGAACTCGAGTTCAGTTCCTGGATTCCAGGGTAGACGGAGCAAATTGACTTCTAAAACGATCTCCTGACTTCCACATACACATCACACATACACACATAACAAATTAGAATCAGTTGTTTAATTGGCTCCTTTTCTAGACTCTTGTGGAGTAAATTCCCTAAAGATTCTTGGTAGAAATTGCTCTCATTTATAATAGATGTAAGAATTATAAGCTTCCATGAGGGTCACTTGCTTTTAGTTTATCCCCCTTTCATCAGGACGCCAAGCTCTGAGGCTTCCCATGTATTTGATAATTGACTCGAAAAAGACTGTAGACCTCCTTCCAGAGGGGAGGCTTGGGTAATCTTATGTCCATCCACTTTCCCTCCAAAAAAAAGTTGGGTGAGAAGTCCCTTACTCTCTGAGGCCCAAATGAAGAAACCAGTGAGTCCTACCCTCCTCTGTAGATGGAAGCTTGATGCCTCTTAGAATGATTATATTTTCTGCTCTCAATCTTGTTTATGGAGGTTACCCTTTGTACCAAGAAAAGGGACCTCTTGAAATTTTCATCTAGATTTATAAAAGAAAAACCTTCACATAGCAGCTGGGCTTCAGCTGACGCTATTGCCACTAGCAATTTACCCTCCTTTGAACTTAAATTAAAATCTCAATGCTGATTTCTTTTTTATGAAAAAGCCTCCACAGAAAATATAATTACTGTAATGAAGATTCATTGCTCCTCGCTGGGGATGTATGGTAACTATTCTGCTCAATTTGCTAAGGAATGTCACAATAAAATGATGGGGATAACCCCTGAAAAAAACAACTACCAAAGATAATTCATAATCAGAGCAGATGAAACAGAGTGGGAGGGGAGACAATTATCTACTCGGGCTAAATATTGCGGGTGTCTGACACACAGAAGCACAGTGCTTTCCAGAAGCCGGCTGACCCGGGACTCCATCAAAGAAAGCATTTTGCTTTCTATTCTATTGATGGTGTCTCATAATAAAATAATAATTTGCATTTCTATGGAGCCTTTCATCTCACAGGACTTTATAGATATTTAATTATTTAGCTTTAATATGTCTGGGAGAGGTCAGTTTCTTTACCTGCTAACCCAAGGCAGGAATGAGGTAAATGACCTCATGGAGGACACAGTTCAGGAAAGGTCATGCAGGATAGCTTCCTCTCTTCTCCTCAGGATATTTTTTTTTTAACTCATCCAAACAGTTGTTTCCTTTTCAACTCTGACCAGAATCACCCCATCACTATATGACATAAGAAATCACATAGCCAAATAGGAATCTTTGGAAAACAACATCTCTGTCTGTAAATTCTTTCTTTCCAGATTTATCTTCATTATTAGTGAATGTTTCGTCTGTTTTACTCCGAATTGTTCATAGGAGTGAAGAACTGACCAAAAATTGGGACTTCCATTTGAGACACCTTTCAACATGAGACACAAGTATCTATCCCTCTTATAGTCCTGTCTGATTTATAAGAGATACAAACCTTAAACGTTTGTGTCTAGTTTTGCTGTGTCTGTATGGAGAGAATTGTCTAGTATTGTTAGACATAAACTTGCATTCAAATTTCCTTGAACAGGTCACCTCCACTAAGTCTGAGATAAGATCTATGAGACCAGGTACGGGAAGAGGTTAGGAGGGAGAGCAGAGCAATCCTGTCCCAGTTAAGAGGGCCAAGGAAGAAAACCTATAATTTAGTGCGCATAACAATTCAGAATTCAGCATTAAGGACTCTCCCATGTTAAAATGATTAATCAGAAGGGCACTGGGTTGAAAAGGCTCAAGCACCTTGAATTCCTGTATAATCAAGCTGACTACCAACCCAGCATTAAGAGTAAAATGAGACTCACTCTTAACGAATGAGAATCCATCACATGATATCTAAATAGCCACCAGAAATGAAACCACTAACTAGATACTTTTCATCCTAACCATAAAATATTTTCTTTGACATACTTCCACAAACTATATTCATTTTTTGATTTGGGGCTTTTGGTTTTCTATTTTTTGTTTTTGGGGGTTTTTCATTTGTTTGTTTGTTTGTTTTGATAAATGGTTCTACTATATAGGTTAGGCTAGCCTATATTGCTCAGGTTAGACTTGAACCCATGGTAATCTTCCTGCCACTGTTTCAAAAGAACTAGGGATATAAGCTAGAGATATAGCTTTCATGAACATCCCTTTTTGAGTCAAGTAGTTAGTGTCACATTCTCAAGGGATGTAACAGAAACGTTTGAAGGCTTTTGTATCTAGATACAGTATGTATTTCCTGTTTACATTTAGTATACTGTACTACACCAGGCTATTTTTGTGCAAGTAATATTGTCCATTGAGAGTACCTCCATGCTACGTCTCCTAACCTTTTCTCCTGATCACATTAGATTTCTCTGTTCTCTGACTCCATTTTGTTTCTGCTTCCACATCATCTGCCAATATGTGAATTTTCAAGTGAAGAAGCCTACAGGATGGAAAAAAATCTTTGCTAGTACTCAAAAAGGTAAGCCCGAACCCCTCTTGGAAGTCTTCTGCTCAACCCTTCTTCTGGGGCCCTGAACCCTGAGGGCCAACACATCTTTTCTTTCTTCCTTTCTTTTTTTAAAATTGTCTTTATTTACATTTCAAATGTTTTCTCCTTTACTATGGAGCAATCATTGGCTGCTTAAACAATTCTTTTTTTTAAAAAAAAAAATGTATTATATGTATTGATTTGTGTGTGTGTGTGTGTACATACATATGCACCTGTTCATTCGAGTGTCAGAGGATGACTTACTGGAATCATTTCTCTCCTTCCACTGTGTGAGGCCCATAGATTGAACTCAGGTCATTCAACTTGGCGGCAAGCTCCTTTAGCCATGGAGACACCTCACCCACTCCTGTAATTTGTTAAAATTTAAATGTAATCATATTTACCTCTTAATATTCTCAAAATGTTGTCTTTTTGGAGTTGAAGATTTTCATTTAATTGTTCAAACTTCAAAAGATAGTCTTTCAAGGAGTGATTTTTTTTCCCCTTAGATCTTCTTTCTATACAGCAGAAGTATACTCTCAGGTGTTGCACATCAAATCCCAGCTTCTTAGGACTTTTGTTGTTAACCTAAGTTTGTTTGGAAGCTGTTGCTGGGACCTCACTCCATCCTCCTCTTTACTCCCTTGGCCTGTGTGGTTCACTGAGAGCACAGGGATGAGACATACAGAGCAAGGCTTAGTAAATAAGCAGGATGTATTACAGAGTCAAGTGAGACACTCTCAAAGTGGGACACTGTGCCATCTCTGAAGGGAACATTGCAAGGGAAAGTATTTTCAGAGGTGAGAATGGACAAGGACCAGAGAGAATGGTGTTCTGTCTACATGCTTTGGTGGAATATGGACAGTTTTTTAATGTTTCAGGACAGCTTTCCTGAAGGGCATTTTCCTGTGAAGCAGACTGACAGTCTACTTTGCATTAACTCTTAAGGCAGAGAACAAGGGTATGTTGGTTTTTGTCTTTTAAAATCATCATCTGCTAATCTTTGGGGTGGTTTTGAATGCCATATCACTACGAAGAACAAGAAATTTAGGACTCAATTCTCATTCTTTGAGCAGTAATCAAAGTCCTGCAGATTTAGCTCTTGTTTTGACAAGCTGTTGATTATGAAAGGGTCTGTCCTCAATAACCTCAAGGACACTAATATCTGACTAGCCAGCAAGCTGACGATAATGTTATTTTTCTAGTTATCTGACATGCAACCATTGACTAGAATAAACTAAATAATAGTGCTTATCATATCATCTCTTTGAATCAGAAGGGAGGATCCAGTTGGGGACAAATGCCAGAATCAAAGTCTGGTGTCTCCAGAGCACAGGAAAAGAGCAAATTCTGCTGTGTCAATGTGTACTGTTGAAGGGAATTTAATCGAAGTGCAATTGATATAGCTAAGAACAATTTCTTTGTGTATATGACTATATTTATCTCAAAGAGCACACATGGGCACACACACACACACACACACACACACACACACACACACACACTGAATATAAGAGAGAGGAAAACTCTGCAGGGCAGCTTCTGCTCCCATTGCTGTCCGTACTCCTCCCCCACTGTGTTATGAGAATCATCGGAGTCTACACATACTGAATGGTGCTCACAGGAAGTTGCTTTGTTTAGAACACAAAAATCACTCATGGTCCAGCTGCTTTCCCTGCTGGACAAAAAAATGCCTCAGAGATGATGTAATGAAATATATTTGAATAAAGTCCTTACACTGGTGGGAACTATTTTAAACTGAAAGGAAAGAATTTCTCTTCAGTGATGATCTCTTGCTCCTCTGAATGCACTTGAAGAATTCTCTATATCTACTGTTTTTACAACACTTGAACCTTGCTATCTAGCAGGATTGAATTTTAGTCCAGTGATATAAAATGGAATTATGCATGGCTTTGGGGGAGCCTTCTAACCCCGACATCCTCCCATACCATCAACACTGAACTATTTGCTTTAATGCCATTTTAGATTGTTCTCCTTAGTTGTGGAATTTGTGGATTCGTTTATTATTTATAAATGGTGCTAAGTGTTCTTCCTAGAAGTGCTCACTGTCCTCAGGTGGCTTGGTAAACTCAGTGTTTGATTTCATCAAATAGTACTCCCATTCTTGCATACACACACTTACCAACAGGTCACGTTGTTAATCTCTTACATGGTATGTCCCTAACAGTGACAAATTTACTTCACTTTCCAAGAACCACTCTTTAGTCAGTAACTTAATTTTTCACCATCATCAACCTTCTATGTAGTAAGGTTATGTGAGAATATATTTATCTATTTCTTTCTATGAAGATAAATCCTACCACACAAAGAGCAGCATAAGAAAATAAATATGGAGCACTTTGGCCAATGCACTAAACAAAATTCATACTGGTCATTCTCTCTCTCTCTCTCTTTCTCTCTCTCTCTCTCTCTCTCTCTCTCTCTCTCACACACACACACACACACACACACACACACACACACACACACACGGGGGAAGTGGTGCATAGAAAACAAGTCCCAGGAGAGTCTCTAATTTAATTCAACACTAAAAGCCCAATACTAAAGTATGTGGCCAGCACACAGGATCCAAGGCTTCCTGTGTGCACTTTCCACCACATCCCTGTATCTAGTTTGTCAAGGAAGAGACTACGTGGAAGATAAGTATCCATCACCGATATCTGAATTCTTATCTCTATTTAGCAGGCAAAAAGGTGCAGTGTGTCTATGGTTCCTGCTGAGTAGCTCTTACTTAAGGGACCAAATTCTATCCACTAAGCCAGGTACTCTGGAGATATACCTGAAACCCAGAATCCTCTCTTAACAAGCTATCTGGGTGATTCTGTTATAGTCACAGAACTGAGTATAGGGGTACCTACTGAGATTTTCAACTTCTTGTGTTCCAGAACAAAGACCTGGACCAGGAGCACATGAACAGTCATTGAAACAATTTATTAAGAATGGAGAAATCAATCCTGAAGAAAGGAAGGGGGCTAGAGGGCTGGGACCAGTCCAATGCTCAAATCCTGGGTACTTCCTTCCCAACAGAAAAACACACTGTGATTTTATATGTCACTAAGTAGAACCTACCTTTAATGACAAGTGTATATCACTTTCTTTTACACTGCATCCTCTGTCTCTTATATGTAGCCCTGGTAGGGAAAAGTTTCTGCAAAGTGGCTCCTTTCATGCATTATTCTTGACACCCTTCTCCTGTCTATGCCCTACCCTCTTGCCACAACCCTGAGGGATTGTAAGGTTCTGAAAACAAAGAACTAAAATTACTTTCAGCAAGAAAATTCCTCATGGGAGTCCCAGAAAGAAATGATATCTAGACATTGTTAGAGATTTTGAAAGATAGAGCCAATGTTGACCATTTCCTTTTGTGAAAAAAAAAAAAAAAGTATGACTCTTAGCACCAAGAAATATAGGTTCAATGGCACATCAGCATAAAACAAACAAACAAGCAAAAACAACAACAAATTTTACAGAGATTTCCATGTAATCTCTTTTTCTGGTGGTTTTAGTTGTTAAGAATGATATATAAACTGTTTCATTCTTGACTCTTCATGGACCATTATGGTCTGAACGTAAATGTTTCCTACAAGTACATGTATGTGAACAATTGCGCTACAGCTAGGAAGAGCACTGTCATGAGAAATTGTGGAACCTGTGGGGAGTGGGGTCTGGTTGGAGGAAATAGATCACCTGGAGGAGTAGAGTCTCAGGTCTTGAGAATTACAACTAAGCCCCTTTCTATTCAAAATATGTCTATTTACAAGCCATGTGATATAGAAGCACATGGTTTTAGCCCTCTCTTTCTACTATGTAGAGACTAACCATGATACCTTTACCCACCACGATACCACCTCAAACAATAAGCCCAAATCAATGAATGTCACCTTCCTTCAGCTGCTTATCTTCCAATATTTCATATTTATTGAATGGTTGTTCAAATACATGTGTAACTCAATCTTGACTCTTTTGTTCATCTCGTTATTGACAGTTGATTTCCAGACCTCTAAACTTTAGAGGTCCGCATATTGAAGGAAAGGTTTTCTTTTAACAGGAGCTGTGTGTCTTGGGCTGTTCATCTGTTCATTATGTTCACACCGATATGCCTTTTTATAAGTTAATTGGTGGATACTTATGTGCAGGAGGTTTAGGAGTAACACTTCTGTAAGGAGAGTGAAGACATTAGAAATCTATAAGAAGCATTTCATCTTGGCTAGTGATTTGGCTCAGACTTTAAAAACTCTTACAGCACAAATCATGTGACCTGCACTCATTTTCTGGAACCCATGTAAAAATGGAAGCATAGAATCAACTTCACAAAGATGTCCTTTAACCTTCAAATACACACTATGCATTAGTATGCATGGGCACTGCATACTAATACTGTACACACAATGTTAATAAAACTTGAAAACAATTCATCTCATCCCCTTAATAACTTGCAGAAGAGATATTGACCACGTTGTCTTGTTAATGAGGGAACAGGTAGAGAGAAAGCAGATTCAAGTTACTGACAATAAAGAGAAGACCTCGATTTACATCTAAGAAAGAAGGTAACTAAGGTAGAGAGATGATATACAGGAAGGCATGAAAAGGAGGTTGGTGATTGGTGTTGAGGTAATATGCAGAGGAAACAAAGTTGCTATGGTGTTCATGAGACAGGTGAATTGTCCAGTACCCATGCAAATGGAAGACTCAGATGGAGATCAAACAAGTAGGATTACAACTTCATTTTTAGCACTTGTGAAACCTCTAGAAGATTACCAAACCCAGGAAAAGCTTTGTTTTCTGTATCTTTATGATTTGAATGCAAACTGCCTCCTATATGTCACATAATTGGTCCTCAGTGTGTGTTGCTCCCTTCAAAGACTCCTCTAGGTGATGTTCCTATCTAGTAGGTACAAGACATTAAGGGTGATACTTTGATGTCTTTGATTCCTGGTCCACCATATTTGAGGTATTCTATTACCCATTCCCACATCCATTAAACTGCTTTTCCATGCCTTCCCACCAATGATGAATTTACCCTCTGAAACCAGGAGCCAAAATAAATCTTTTTTCCCCCTTAAGTTTTTTCTGTAAAGTTTTGTAGTCAGAGCAATGAGAAAAATAACTAATGTATTTATTTGTATAAATTGGATAAAGTTGTGAGCCTGGGTTTGTATTTAGACTGAGGTAAATGACACATGTAAAGTTCTAAGTATAATGTGACTCCATAACATGTTCCTGTCTTCTCAGTGAGCTCTTGGCAGTCCTGCTGCACAGGCCTCAATCAACAGCAAGCAGGGTGCACTCCATCAGTGAGGCAGAGGACTATGGAGGTATTTACAAATCTGACAACCAAAGAACAAAAACTGATGAGGTCATAGAGACTTGTCAAGATGGACCTTCCAGCTCTTTTATTTCAGGCCTACTGGCCTTCTGGATTTAACAATACAAGAAGCATGATGTTTGGTTTCCCCCAAGGGACTGATTTTTCTATAAAGGGAAAACTATGAGGTTAGTACCTGACATGCTGGCTCACTCATCTTCCAAGGGAGGCGAATTCTACTGGGAGTTTTGCCCATAAGATTTCAATACACAATTTATGGATAATGTTTTATGAAAAGAAATGACTTACAGTTTTTACACACACACACACACACACACACACAAAGCAAACAAACAAAAAACCCAACAACAATAACAACAAAACCATAATGGTTTTAGCCCAGGCTTCTTGTCACCTGAAATGGTTCAAATTATTTGTAATCACAAGCATAAAGGGAGATGAAATTGACATCTGATGACTGTGAATGAAACGGCCATTTGTATGGTTCCTTTCACATCTGTATGAGTTCATCCATCTGGCTAATCTGCCTTGGGACTGAGCCAGCTGGGTGAGAGGAAGAAAACTTAACTTCCTTGTCTTGCACCTTGGGATATCCCCCACCAAGAGACCCTGATTCTTTTCTCTACATGACTCAGCCATATGGGTTGAAATATATTGTGTATAATTGTCTTTCCAGACCTCCCCCTTGCAGAGGCTCTGTACAAAGGCTTCTAGAAGAAGGTTTACCTTTGCATAGCATTCAAACACAGACACACATTACTACTACTATTGGCTACCCATGATGTTTCATCTAGCCATGGGAGCTTTGAGAATAGTAGAATGTAAGACCACAGGGATCTGGCGTGACTTTGTTCCATAGAGTGTAGGATCCATCCTCTGATGAGAAATTTGAATACTCGTTCAATGACATCATCTGAGGAGAAGCTAATTCTACATCTCTTGAGAAACATCTTCTTCTCAAGTCCTACTTATTTCCCAATGTGTGAAATTCCTCTAGTGGAGTTACCCCTCCGCTTTAGATAACCTCCATAGCTTTTAGGTTAAAGCTACTCTTGAGTCCTACCATTAAGCCACTTCCTCCTTTCTGACCAACAACATAAGAACAAGACTCCTGAGAGGCAGGATATAAGGTAAGCAAGTACATGATAATCTTCACATTAGTTACTTTTCTCATCATGACCAATACAGGTCAGAAAGAACTTTTCATAAAAACCTGCATGTGTACTGGGAGGTGCATGCACATTTAGAGACCAAAGGTTGACTGGTTATCTTTCTCTATCACTAATTACCTTATTTGAGGGGGAGGGCATAGAATCTCTCTCTGAACCTTGATCTAGATGTTTGGCTAAGCTGAATTGGCCAGTGAACTCCTGGAGTCCACTTTTCTCTGACTCCTTATTAGGTTGGAAGTGTGTGCTGCTGTGTCTGTTCTTTCCATGGGGGATGGGGATCTAAACTCCAAGTCCTTATGTTTATACAGCAACCAAGATCTTTACCCACTGAGCCATCACTCCAGCCTGACATAAACAACCTAAAGGAAGGGTTTATTTTAGTTCAGGATTTCAGAGGCTCAAGCACATCATAACAAAAAAAGAATCCCAGAATTCATGGTAGTGGCAGCATGTGGCAAATGATTTTTCACATGAGGACTTGTCACAGTTTTAATTGTCTACTCAACATAATCTAGAATCAGTTGGGAAGAGAGGCTCAGTGAGAGATCTTCTAAATCCGTTGTCCTATGGGCATGCCTATGGAGGGTCTTAATTGTTAATTAATACATAAAGACATAGTCTACCATGGGAGGCATCATTCCATAGCCAGGAAATTCTGGTCTATGTGCATGTAAAGAGGGTACTGAGCATAGAAAAGAATATTTGCACTCATACGTTCTCTTCTCTTGAGTACGGATGTGATGTGATTAGCTATTTTAAGTTCCTACTACCTTGGCTTCTTTGTTATTGATGGGCTGTAACCAGGAACTGCAAACTAAATAAACCCTTTCTCCTCTAAGTGGGTTGCTTGGTTGATAGTTTAACAACAAAAAATTGATCTAGAACAATACTTAACAAAGTAGTGGAGGAAATGAGATCAGAATCGAGGGTGAGTATCTCCATAGTAACCTATTTCAACAAGTCCAGCACCCACTATATAAAGGCTTCTAGCCTTCAGCATGCTGCTACAGACATTGCAATGGGATACATGTTAAATCCTTGACCTTATGGGGAGAACATTACAGATACAAATCATAATCTCTCAGATGCAAGACAGATAACATGATATCTCTTCAGGACCATTAACTAATCCAGAAGCACTTGAGAAACTTGTCTTTTGTGCACATCGCAATGTAGGAACATTCAGGTAGGTTTCAAATACTGCTTGGATGATGCATATTAGTTCTATATACCAGAGTCAGAGCTGTATTCTGTCAGTAACTGGAGTAGTGAGTGAGGAAGGTTGTGCTGTAGCCAAAGTGCATGTCTGTTTATAGACAGTTCTACAAAGATGTGTTTCAGCCTTCAGGTACAATGTATGGAGGCAAGCTAGGACAAGGCAAATGTTCAAGACCACCCACTCAATGTATTTGCCTTTCTCTGAAGCATTCAAAACATGGAAAAGGCTTCTGTAGATGTTTGCATGACAGAAACGTTTCCCAAAACTCTTTCTCTTCCTTTTTGCAGAAAAGCACAAAAGTGTTCCATGAGACCCACTGAATATGAAAGAAATTTACTATTAGAAATTTTAATATAGGGGAGAGAGAGAGAGAGAGAGAGAGAGAGAGAGAGAGACAGAGAGAGAGAGAGAGAGAGAGAGAGAGAGAGAGAGAGAGAGAGAGATTATATGCTCATGCATATGGAGGACAGAGGAAAAACTTTAGTGTTATCATCAGAAATGTTGTCTACGTTCTTTAAGATGAGGCCTATCATTCAGCTGAAGCTCACTAATTAGGCTAGCCTGGCTAGCCACCAAGCCCTCAGGATCCACCTATCTCTGCTATACTAGCAAGGGAATTGCAGAAGCATGCCTTCACCACGCCTAGCATTTTCAGTTAGGTTGTGGAGATCATACTTGGATCTCTGTGTTTATAAGGTAGCTGCTCTACTGATTGACTTGCCTCCCTTCCCCTGGTCCAGGCCCTAGTAAAACTTGTGAATGTGTTATTTAAAGTCTTTTCAGAGATCTGAGTTTTTGACCTGATGCTTGGTCATAATTATGGCAGTGGAGCCATCTGGCCATTAGTCAGAGAGTATATCCACTAAGATTACATAGACATATGCATACACATACACACACACACACACACACACATACACACACACACACGTGCGCACAAAGGCAAGCCTGTACATACACATATAGAGAGGGGGGTTTATATATAATTTCAGCACCTAGTGCAGGATCCTGAGAAGTCTATGGAAAATATCTAATGGAAAATAATTTGTCCCTAATGATCCCCATCTCTTCTGTATAGTCCTTTTTATTTACTGTAGTATTGGCAGTTGTCACTTTTCAGGTTAGGTTGTGAAGGACTGTGACTTTTGCCTCTTTCTTCCCTCCCGGGTTTTCCTCTATGCTTTTTCTACTAGAGGATCCACTGGGTGAGGACAATAGGGTGGCCTCAGCTAACAGTCTAGATGTTACTAATCTAGACTGGAGATAAGTCTACCAACCCTAGAGAAACTGAGTCCTGACTATATCTATGGAAGGGAACTCAGAAGCAGAGGACACTGAAGTAGAACTTTTCAACGAGAATTTCACCCTAGTTGTGAGCCTCTAAGAAGCTGTGGATCAGCTCAGCTCCACAAAGAGTCATGTTCTACAAAATATGTCAGATGATAAATGTGTGTTGTTTCAAGCCGCCAATACTGAGACAACATATTACACAGTGGGAGATAACCGGTAAGCCAGCACACTGGTCTGCTTCATATTAGAAAGCTCCCTAAGTAATTTTTATTCTGTTTTTTTTTTTTTCAACAAGATTGCCATCAGCCTTTCTATGTGACTGTCTGATTCTATTTTTCAACATCAAGTAAATTTCTGTCAGGCCTTCTGTAGAGTCTGATTATTTCAGTCCATATTGAATTTTTTCATCTACAAGACACAACATCTATTGTCTCGACAAGGCCAATGTCCTTTTGAGCACTCATTCCTGACCTTTGAATAGCATAGCCCAAAGTAGCCTGCATGTGGGATTGACTGACGGCAATATTAGATGTGGGACTCAGAACCATGCATATGCTAAGCAAGTACTCTGCTACTGAACTACACCCTCAACCTTTTGTTATTGTTGTTATAGTTACTTTCATTTTGGATCAGAGTCTGACTAAATTCTGCAGGCTGGACATGAACTCTCTGAGTAGCCTCCATGGGCTTTGAAGGTGAGATCTTTGAGCTTGAGTTTCCCAGTTAATGGAGTTTACGATCATGTGCCATTCATGGGGTTTTTGTTGTTGTTGCTGTTTCTATTTTGCTTTTATTTTTTCTGTGCTCATCACAACTCGATAAATCCCCTCTAATTCTTATGTTGAATTAGATGAATTGTTATTTATTCTAGTCACTGTACTATACAACAGACCTATTGAATTTGTTCTTCTAATCTAACTGAAAATTTGTAGATTTGAACAACATCCCTCTAATCTTTTCAAAACTGTACTCACAGCCACTGTAACTACCACCCCGCTATTGTGTCCATGAGTTCAACATTTTCAGATATCACCTATAAATAGGGTTATGTAGAAATTATGTTTCTGTGTTAAATGAAACAGTACATTTCCTTTATCCTGCTATCTGTTCTTTCATACCTCTGCTCATTCTATACACTGCTTATTTTGAATACTGCTGTAAGAAACATGGGTTTATGGATATCTCTTTGACATATGAACATCTATTTCATGGGGTTAGATTCCCAGAAGTGATATTGTGTGATCCAGGAGTTATTTAATTACAAACAGATGAATTGTCATCACCAGTAGGAATAGCATTTCTTTAGAAGCATAACAGGAGGAAACCAGAGGTTAGAATTGGGGTGAGTATTAGTTGTCCAAATAAGGCAATTAAAGAACTAAAAACAGGGAGTAAAGGTCAGACAGCAACCGGAAATCAGGACCAGAAAAACCATGAAGCAGGAAGCAGATTGAGCGTGGAATACAGAACTTGGGGAGACTAGCAATGACTTGGCAGTGGGAGTTGTGTTTGTTGGACTGGCTCAACTTTCCTCTGAGAATACCTTTGTTGATCTCAAAGGGCAATATCCAAGGGAAAGAGTTTGGTACATTGTGGTGTGTGTGTGTGTGTTGGTGTGTGTGTGTGAATGATGAACTTCACTTTAATTTAGCAATGGCTCCCAAGGAAATCGGGAGCTGGTAAAATGCAGTGCTTTGAAATTCACTTGGTAAATATTCCAGAATATGGAAATAGAATCCTTGCTCATTCCTTGCCTTCTTGGCACTCTTTAAAAACAAAAAGAATATTTATATCCATGACTAACAGTTCATTTATAGACTCAGCGCTACTCCTCAAGCTATAGAGCAAATTTTAAAATGTGCGAAAATGTTAAAAGTCAGCCTATTTTGATGACTACTTAGGCTTAGTTTGCATTCAATTTAGCAAAGCGAAACAACAACACATTCAATAGGAATGCAAAGGTATTATAAACAACCTAATAAGCAGGAGGTTGTTTTCATTTGGTTCATATTAAAAGCAGACTTAAAGAATTATGCAAATCCATATGTAATACCAAATATATTTATGTATGTATATTACATTTTCAATTCATAAATATTAAGAAGCTTTCTGGATAAGCTACTTTATTGCCTCATATAAGCTGTAATTCTAACTATGTAACAGTTTAGGCAAGCCAGGCTAAGTCAAGTTGTATGTATATACATAAACAACGTTTTCTAAATTAATTTAGCAGACTAGAAATCAGTAAATACTAGTTTTGTTTTGAATTTTGTTTGTTGCTGATGTGGTTTTTACAACACTCAATTACTGATATGACCAAAATTCTTGTTGGTCTATAGTGTGGGTTGTTACCAAGATGACAGTGAGAAAAGGTGCTTCCCATTGTCAGTCATTGTTGATTGCTGTCTAATAGAGTTTACATTCAGAAATTTTAGAGAACGGTCATATTTATACTGGCTACAACCACTTTAGAAGAAAAGCCATGGCAACTTAGAAAGATTCAGTTACTCTTTTCAGTGTAACCAATAATTTGAGATGCTGTTGCCAACATTTTTGAAGGTTGACTCATCTTGTTTTGTGACCAGGGCAACCCCTTCATCAACCTTAATGTCTACATACTCTTAGCAGTGCTGGTCTCTCCGAATTAATGTAGACAGAACTCCTAAAGGAAGAGTGGATGTATTATTTTTAAGTATTGAAGCAAAAATGGAAATTTTCTGAAATAGAAAAAAATAAAGTGTGTGGACAGAAGAACAGTTCCTCTCATACAATAAAAATGGAGCAGAGAGTATAGGTGGAACTGAGAGATGCTAAGCCTTGAATTTCAAGCTGTATTTTCTTTATTTTTGCAGTTTAAATAAGCATCCTGCATGCAGCTGGATTGGGTTTGTAATTCGATTAGAATGTTGTGACTACACCTGTTGTTGTTATTATAAATGCCTAATTCTTACTTGAAACTATCTGTCACAATAATATCCTGTAGTGAAGACTTCTACCGGATAATTGCTTGGCATGTAAACAATACAATGCTCCTCTTAGCTGTTTTAAATGGGATGTCTCTTAATTTTATCACCTACCTTTCGTTCATATATTACCAGCTAAGGCAACTAAGAGTCAGGGAGAAGCCTTCCATTTGTTATCATACTTTCTACTGTAATCTGAAATTAACAAGCAATATTAAATGCATGCCATTCTTCTGGGTTTATAAACATCAGCTCCCATTGTTTTCACACGAAGTAAAAAAGAATATTGAGCTCAGTCTTTTGCTGTGAATAGTTTAGAGCAGTGTTTATAAAATCTTCCCCTGATACTACACCAGATAGAGTACTGTCTTCTTCATATTGTGTCTCACCTAGAGTTGCTCAGCACTCAACCAGCAGGGACACAGCAGGGAAGTAAGCGTATTCCTCACCTTCCTTGTTATTGTGACTTTTAAAACCTAGCAAAAGAAATTCAAGAAAAGAATAGGTTTATTTGGGGGTACAATTTGGGGTATACTCCAGCATGGTGAAAATGGCTGGTTATACTGTATTTCCAGTCAGGAAGCAGAGAAAGATGAACACTGGTTACCAGTACTCAGATCCATGTTTCCTTCCATTCTCCAGAACCACAGACTTTGAAATGGTGTCACACATTTAATGTATGTCTGCCTACCTTAATTAAGGTAATCGAAACTTCCTACCCAACATCTCCAGAAATTTGTCTCTGAGGTTGATCTAGGTCATGCCAAACTGACAATCAAGATTAGCCATCATAGGAGGCAAGCATGGACTTCATTCTGTTCTCTTTTTTTCTACTTCTCTCCTCCCCTGTTTTCTTCATCTTTTCATGCTCCTACCTTCCAACATTTACAGAGGAATCACTATGAACAATGCACTCACATCATAATTAATAAATAATAACAATTAGAAAAATAAACATTTAGGATGTTGAATACCTTATCTGTAGTTGTGCATCTAACAAGTTAAAGAGATTAGGATTTAATGAATATTGTCTGTTCCTACTTAGGCCATACGGTTACCCATTCACTTTATGTCTTTTGCAGTCTGACACATTCCAACGAGAGCAATTAATGTCTTTGGTCACAATCTGGACAGCATCCAGGCAAGGGACTCTTTCCCCAGAGCTAACTTTCTTACTCTTAGAGCTCCCTTAGCTACAGTGCCACAAGTATAGGTAGATCCCACACTTCCCCTTAGGGCCAGCAGCTTTCCACACTTCCCACCAACACTGATCTGCATGGTCAGGTGGGGAAGTGCTCACCTTAAAGGCTTTCAGATAACAAAGCACTCAGAAAGCCCCTGCTGCATCTGTCAACCATACACACACACAGAGAGAGAGAGAGTTTTGATTCCTATTCCATCAGTGATAGCAGTCCAGCTATTCTGATAAGGAAACCTCATTCTCATCTCCACATCTTTGCCACGACCAGCTCTCAGCTCTGCCTTCTCTTAAGGAAGACGAGGACTCAAGCCCCTACTATCTTTAGGGGAAAATTGGATGGTTATAGAAAGTTTTAGATGAATTAAAGACTAGATGCCTTTTAGTTCTAATTGTGGAAGACAGGACAGAGGGGAGAGATGAAGTGAATGAAGACAAAGCATCACTTGAAAGCAGGAACTGGGCCTGGTGAAGCTAAGCTTTTATGAGGAGTTGACTAGATGGAGCCTTGGAGGTTGGTGCTGATGTGGAAGGAGATGCAAAATAGCAAGATCTTGAACAACAAGACACGCACATCCAGGAAGCTTTTCTCAAAACTAGGAAGCTTCTAGAACCCATGAACAGCCTAAAATCAGATGTCTTGTCAGATAACAGTCTCACCATTAGATGTAGAAGTATACAGCCTACTCATCTCCATAATGACTTCATTTGGCCTCTGGATAAGATGTTTGTTTGAGCGGCCATGTAACATGTGGGATGTATGCCACTCATCCCACACTGCCTCGGAATGCACAACGTGGGATGATATGGTGAAGACATATGTTATTCCTGGAGTCAATAAGTGTGAGATTACTGTGTTGGGGACTCCGGTTAGTTAGAGCCCCCTAAGGTAACAGTATTTGTTAATTAATATGATTGAGGTTGTTATAGTCTCTTGACTTGTAAGGGTGCACAAGGCCTGGAAAGGTTGTGGAAAGACACACCTGTCATCTCAATAGTTTGGAATATGTGTGTCTTAGTCAGGGTTTCTATTCCTGCACAAGCATCTTGACCAAGATGCAAGTTGGGGAGGAAAGGGTTTATTGAGATTACACTTCCATGCTGCTGTTCATCACAAAAGGAAGTCAGGACTGGAACTCAAGCAGGTCAGGAGGCAGGAGCTGATGTAGAAGAGGCCATGGAGGTATGTAGCTTACTGGCTTGCTTCTCCTGGCTTGCTCAGCCTGCTTTCTTATAGAACCCAAGACTACCAGCCTACAGATGGTACCACTCACAAGGGTCCCTCTCCCTTGATCACTGATTGAGAAAATGCCTTACCACTGGATCTCATGGAAGCATTCTCTCAACTGAAGCTCCTTTCTCTGTGATAACTTCATCTTGTGTCAAGTTGACACACAAAACTAGCCAGTACAATGTGGCAGGAAGATTACCATGAGTTTGAAACCACCCTGAATTACATAGTGAGTACCAATCCAGCTAAGTCTACATAGCAATACCTTGTCTCAAACACAGGAAAACACTACTTGGTGTTACCATTGAAACCACAAGGCTGAAACTAAGCAGTGTGTGATGTAATGATGCTTGTGTCTTAGAGAGTTATTCCTATAGCTCTGGGAGTCACCACTCCAGAGACTAGAACATGCTAATTAGTGACTATTTTGCTAGGTCATCCATGTACTTTTGAGCATAGTGTTTGTGTGTGTGTGTGAGTGTGTGTGTGTGTGTGTGTGGTATATGAGGTATATATATGCATTAATATGTTCATATATGTGTGCATGAGCATGTGTGTGTTCATACATATGTCTATCACAGGCAAAGTTTGTAAAAAGCACCTAGATAATTTGAAGCTCCCATTCTACAGTAAACATTTCTCTGAAGTCAAGCATAATATAAGGAGCTGATTAGAATTTATCTAAAATAGGTTTAGTTCATTAAATGATAAGCTTCTAGCAACTAAAAGCCAGGTGTTGTGCTAAATATTGCAGACTCATTTTTATAAAAATAAATAGCATGACATCGCTTATAACTTATTTCTGAATCTTCAAAATATGTACTGAACCCCTGGTCTCCGGGTTAACTGTATTTGGAGATGGGGCTTGGGAAGGTGGGACGGTCAAGAAGTGAAGTCCTTTTGCATGGGATTCCTGTTTAAGAGGAAACCAGAGACACTAGTTTCCTTCCTGCCTCTGTTTTCCAATGCCCTCTGAGGACATAACAAGAAGACAGCTCTCTGAAAACCAGTACTTTCACCGTATTCTGAAACTACTGTCTCTTTGACTTTCAATTTTCCAGTCTCCAAAATTATGAGGAAACCTTTTTTGAAGAGAAAACTTTTTTCAATTGTTTAAACCACCCATTCTGAAGTATTCTGTTTCCACAATCTGATCCACACCTGCCATCTAGATCAGACTTGTTTCTTTTTACTCTCAAACTGTATATGTCAATCTTAACAAAAATAGTACCCTAAATGCTAATTGACACAGAGAAAACCATTGAGTATGACTTGAAGCCTTAATTCTTAAAACCCACCCATCCAGACTCTGTGTACCCCATTTCTAAATGAAAGGCACAAAATGAGTGCAGAGGAGAAACCCTAATTTCATGTAGTCTTAAAGCTTACTTTTAGAAATGTAGATGCTTATTAAATATAATTATTGCCAGCTCCCCTATTCCTTTATGCCTTTCTTCCTTGTCCTTGTGTGCATAAAGCATTCACTGGATGCTTGAATTATCCTAGACAGTATTCTAGTTGCTGATGGATGTGCTACATTTTAAGCCCTGCATGACATTGAAAATAATCCTGTCAGAGAGATTACCAAAGCTTAACAGTTGGTCCTGGAATAACCAAGATTTGAACTTGAGTCAATAAGGTGCCACGTTCTGTGTCCCTAGTTGACTAGATTAATGCAATGACTTTCAAAATACCTCAAACTAAGTATCTCAAACTAGTAAGTATAAACACTGAGAGCCAAGGCAAACATAATCTGATTTATTTGCCACTTTAAAGAACATTGTACAACAAAGCATTCTGAACCTGCTATATTAGAGAAAACAATTTAGCAAATTTTCATGCAGTCATAACTTGTCTTCAACAATTTTCAATGATTCCCTTGGTTGATATGCCAATCTCTACCAATCTCTAGTCTCCCTTTCAATAAGTGAAATAAAAGAGCTTTCGTTTCGAATACCAGTTTCCCCTACAATGCTGGAGCAGAGCACTAGTATCCAGATATCTGGGCAGGATGGGACTCTTCCTGGAGTCAGGCCTGAGCCTTTTTGAGTGTCCTTTCCCATGGAGGTCTTCCCATTTCTTGTGGTTTATTTTCTTACTCTATGTGCTCTGCTTCATGCCTGAATTTATTGCCAAACTGTCCCACTCTTAAACCACCATCTTAACTGTACTCTGCATTTTACTCATTTATTTAAGTATATGAGTGGAGTGTGTGTGTGTGTGTGTATGTGTGTTGTACACATTCTGGTGTGTACGTCTGCACAAATGTGCACACTTACAAAGGCCAGAGCAAGATGTCACCTGTCTGGTTTTTCATCACTCTCCATTTTGTTGGTTTTGAGACAGTTTCTCACTGAAAGGCTACTGCCCAGCAAGCTTCAGTGACCCTCCCATCTCTGCCCACCTCAGAGCATTCTGTACAGGCATGTGAGGGCAACCCTTACGGGGTTGACTAGTCTTATGTCAATGTGATGTAAGCTAGAGTTATCTGAAAGGAGGAACCCTCAATTGAAAAAATGTCTTCATAAGATCTTTCTGTAGAGCATTTTCTTAGTGATGGCTGGGGGAAGGTCCAGCCCCTTGTGGGTGGTGCCATCCCTCATCCTGTTGTTCTGGATACTGTACAAAAGCAAGCTGAGCAAGCCATAAGTAGCAAGCCAGTAAGCAGCCCCATGGTCTCTGCATCAGCTCCTGACTCTAGGTTCCTGCCCTGTTTGAGTTCCTGTCCTGATTTTCTTTGGTGATGAACCGCAATGTGAAGGTGTAAGCTGAACAAACCTTTTCCTCTCCTATTTGGTAGGGTTTTTTTGTTTGTTTGTTATTGTTGTTGGTGGTTTGTTAGGTTGTTTGTTTGTTTGTTTGTTTGCATGAGCACTAGGATCCAAACCCAGGTCCCCATATTTGAACAGCAAGACATTTTTACCCACTGAGACATCTCACAGCTCCCTCCATTGGAAATGAAAATGAGCTTGACTTCAGTCAAACTCATGTTGATCCTGCGAAATCAAATAGTATCTAAAACTCCCTGTGTGCCAGTGGCCCCATCTAAGATTCAGACTCCAAAACATTTGTCATCTTTTCTTTCTACATCCACTTAACAACCCTTATTCAAAGAACCCTTTCCTTGGACAAAGAAGAAATTTGCCCACTGAGAACAATGCTGAGACATCAAAGTGACATGCCCCCTCGCTATCTATTCTCTGTGTGTCATGTATACATTTGACTATATGGATTGGATGGACTATGGAATAAAGAAGCCCTGAAAAGCATATCACAAGCATTATCACAGCATCCAAGTGAGTAGATATCATTTTCAAACAGTCACCTGGTTCGTTGAATTAACTTCAAGTAACGTTTAACCCTGTGAAAATCCAAAACCAGTTCTCAAGGCATCACTGAAAGAAATCAAGGCATGTTATCAGACTTCTAAAAGCTGTTTCAGAAAAATAACTATCCATTATTTGGACAAATTCTCCAGCTTAAGGACCCTACTTTTCAGGTGGATGTTTGAAGATATCTCAGATATTTCCTTAGTTGTTTGGCATTTAACATTCAGTGTCTTTATGGCTAAGTGGAAACCAGTGTTTTCCAAGACAAAGCATAGTCTGAATGATATGATTTGGTATAAGACTGGCTTAAAATATAAAATATTTTGCAGGGAACTACTAGTGCTCAAAGATAAACTATTACACATATTTTTGAATCTCAACACTTTTGAGTGGTTTTGACTTAACTATGTGGTTTTTTATGTATAATGGGATTATTTGACAAATGCAGCTAAATAATTATCATTACTACCTATTTATTTTTAAATGTATAATGGGATTCTTTGGCAAGTACAGCTAAATAAGCATGATTACTACCTAGGCATCAAACAGTCCAATGTCCCCCCATTTTTTCCTATATGACCTTTCCATCTGTTCTCTCCCATAACCTATGGTCCCATGCTTGTACTGCTGTTCTTCCTATGGTCAAATTTTTATGAAGAACATAATATAGCAAATGCTTGTGTTTGATTTCCTTAACTTGCATAATTTTTAAAGCCTTTATTATATTGTGGCATGCATTATTATTTTTCACTTTTGCATTGCTAAGTAGCTTCTAATGTGTGGATATTGGATAATGCTAATCCATGTGTCAATCCATGGACATTTGGGTTGCTTCCAGTATTTACTACTAAGCATATTCCCACTATGAACAAGTTTTGTGCAGCTATGTTTAATACTGTATTTTTATTCCTAGTTTTGATTGTCTGCCATTTCAATTTAAGTGGTGAACTGTGGTCTGAAAATATTAACTGGAATTTCCCAGAAATAAATGATTTTTGAGTTTTAAATTGCACTCCATCCTGAGTAGCTTGAAGAAATCTTACATTGTCCTGATTCTCCTTGACTAAAATATAAAGTCTCTCTTTGTCCTAAATATCCACATTGTATACAATCCCATCCTGCCAATTGCTTAGCTGCCACTTTGTTTATTGGATTAGTTACCATGGTACTAATGGCTTTAGTAGTAATAATCCCAAGCATCAGGGTAGCTATGGTGGAGTTTGGATATGCCAATGAGAAGTTGTTCCTTTAAGTGGAAAACATCAAATGCTCTTAATCTGAAAAAAATCAAAATACTGAAGTTGCCAAAATCTTTAGAAAAGTTAGACATTTTAATAGAGAACAAGAGATAACACATTCAAATAATAGTTATTATAACATTGTTATAACCACTGAACTTTATTTGCTGTTAATATTCCATTGTGCCTAATTTATTTTTTATAATTTTAATTATTATTGAAAATCATTTTTTCATACATAAATACTAATTACTGTTTCATCTCCCCTGACTCTTCCCAGATCCTACCCACATTCCCGACTGACACAAATATACACTATTTCTATCTCTCTTACATTAGACAATAAATAGACAACTGTAAAACAACCAAATTAAATCAGGACAAAACAAACAGAAAACAACAAATGAAAAGCACAAGAAATACATACACACACACATACACATATTTGCACACCCATAAATCCCATAAAAACACAAAATTAAAAACCATAATATATAAGCAAGATACCTGTAAAGTTTTTCTAAAAATGCCTAGATAAAGCATTATGAGACAATAACCTTAGAAAAATACCATTGAGTTTGCATTATATTAAGCACCTAATACTGCTGGTTACGGAACCTTCTCTTAAGTACGGTTTATATACCCAGTGAGACTCCTTTGAAGAAAATTATTTTATCTTTTGTGAGCTGTCATCAATTGAAGATAGCTCCTGAGGTAGGGGGCCAGTGTTTACTTCCCTTCTTTATGCTGAGATATCTTCTGAGTTCGACCTGTACAGGCCATGTACATGCTACCATGGTCTTTGTGAGTTCACAGGTGGATCAGCCGTGTTGAGCCTAAAAGGCCTTGTTTCCTTGGTACCTTCCAAAGTTATTGGCTGTTACAATCTTTCAACCTCCTCATCAGAGAGTTGCCTGAAGCCTAATGGGAAGGATTTGATGGAAATAATCTCATAAATGACTGAGTGTTCCAATATCTCTCACTCTCTGGACGTTACCTATCATGGATCCCTAAATTTTTTCCATCTACTGCAGGGATGATGATGCTGAGATGATGGCTGAGAAAGACTCTGGTTATGTTCATCAAATTTTGCTTTGCCATAGGTAATATGTAATTAAAGAACATGGTACTACCTATGGTACCAGCTACACTCTACAAGTTTTATAACCATGGAACAGAAAAGAAAGCTCTGGTGTTTCCATTTCTCTTAGAAAAGTAGCTTAGAGCTGGCTCATATAGTGTAAAACTTTCTAAGATCTTAGTGTTCTAGTTTCCAGTGTACCTGCACATTCTACACCTCTATGACCAGTAAATAACAGTCTATGTCTCCCACGTTTCCACCTGCACTTAGTATTATTTACTTTTGAATACTTAGGCTTTTAGTGGATATAATAACATCTCCTTGTGATTTGTATTTCTAATGATTGACAATATTTGCTGTCCATTCATATATGTTCTTTGGCAAAGTATGTATAATTTTTTGACTATTGGGCTTTTGACTATTGGGCTCATTTCATTCTTATTAGTAAAATAAGTGGCAATAAAATGATAGTTAAACAATATAGAAGACATAAAAATAGATGGATAAATAGAGAAGAGAGAGAGAGAGAAACAGACAGACAGACAGACAGGTGGAATTGGCAGAGAGAGAGAAAAAGAGTTGATATATGATAGAGTGCTGAAGTTGCTGAGGTCTACATAAAGTGATATATTTTGAGGAGGAAAAAAATAGAGAATACCATACAAGTTTGATTATAGTACATTGTTATAATTCACTTATTTGTCATTACTCATTTCCCATAATTTATTTATTGATTGATTGATTGATACATGCCTGTTTTACAAAATACTTTTGTAAAGTTTTCTACCAGATTGAGAATTGCTCTTTACTTCCTCATCAATAATTTTCCCATTAATTAATTTATTTATTCATTTTACAAACTGATCACAGTGTCTCCCTCTCTTCCCAGTTCCTCTCATCACACAGCCCCTCCTCCATCCCAGTTCTCCTTCTGAGAAGGGTAAGCCCTGCTTTGGGTACCTGCACTGTCTGGCATATCAAGACAATGCAGGACTATGCAAATTCACTCCCACTGAGGCCAGACAAGGAAGCCCAGTTAGGGGAACAGGATCCACAGGCAGAAAACAGAGTCAGGGACAGCCCCCCGCTCCAGTTGTTGGGGAACCCACATGAAAACCAAGCTGTATATTTGCTACATATGTGCAAGGTGCCTAGGCTCAGCTTATGTATGCTATTTTGTTGTTGGTTCAGCCTCTAAAACCTCCAAAAGTTAGTTGACTTTGTTGGTCTTCTTGGAGTCCTTATCCCTCTGGATCCCTCAATCTTTCCCCCAACTCTTCCATAAGACTCACTTATCTCCATCTGATGTTTGACTGTAGGTCTCTGCATCTGTTTCAGTCAGCTACTGGGTAGAGACTCTCAGAGGACAGTTATGCTAGGCTCTTATCTGCAAGCATGACAGAGTATCATTAATAGTGTCAGAGGTTGGTCCTTGCCCATGGAATGAGTCTTAAGTTGGGCCAGTTGTTGGTTGGCCATTCCCTCAGTCTGTGCTCCATCTTTGTCTCTGCACTCTTTTTGGTGGGGCAAATTTTGAGTTGAATGTATTGTAGGTGGGTTGGTGTCCTGATCCCTCCACTAGGGGTCCTGCGTGACTATAGGAGGTGGACATTTCAGGCTCCATATCCTCCACTGCTACAAGTCTTAGCTTGAGGAGTCATCCTCATGGACTCTCTGAAGCCTCCCCCATCCCAAGTCTCTGGCATATGCTAGAGATGTTGCCCTCCTCCACCCCCACTCCACCACCCTTCATTGATTTTTGTTTGCTCTACCCAGCTTTACCTATAGCTGACTCCCCCTGCTCCCTACTCCCCTCCCTATCTCCTCTCCCTCCCAGGTCCCTCTCTCCATCCATCTCTGATGACTATTCTATTTCCCTTTCTGAGTGAGATTCAAGCATCTTCCCCTGGGTCTTCCTTGTTATTTAACTTCCTTGGGTCCATGAATTGTAGTGTGGGTATCCTGTACTTTATAGCTAATATCCACTTATAAGTGAGTACACACCATGAATGTCCCTTTGAGTCTTGTATACCTCACTCAGAACATTTTCTGGTTCCATCTATTTGCCTGCATATTTCATGATGTTCTTGTTTTTGATATCTGAATAGTATTCCACTGTGTAAATGAATCTGAATTTTTAAAAATCTATTTTTCAGTTGAGGAACATCTGGGTTCTTTTCAGATTCTGTCTACTACAAATAAAGCTGCTATGAATATATTTGAGCAAGTGCCCTTGAGAGATGTTAGAGAATCTTTTGGGTATATACACAGGAGAGGTATTGCTGGGTCTTGAGCTAGAACTATTTTCTATTTTCTGAGAAACCACCAAATTGGTTTCCAGAATGGCTGTATAATTTTGCACTCTGGGCAACAATGGAGAAGTGTTTCTCTTGCTCTGTATACTAGCCAGCATGTGCTGTTGCTTGAGTTTTTTTTTATCTTAGCCATTCTGATGGGTGTAAGGTAGAATCTCAGAGTAACTTTGATTTGTATTTCCCTGATTACTAAGAACATTGGAAATGGATGAGTTAGAGAAAGGACTGAAGGAGCTGAAGGTGTTTGGAACCCCATAGGAAGAACAACAATATCAACCAACGAGACTCCCCTCCAGAGCTCCCAGGGACTAAACCACCAACCAAGGAGTACACATGGAGGGACCCATGACTCCAGCCGCATATGTAGAAGAGGATGGCCTTGTCAGACATCAATGGGAGAAGAGGTCCTGTGAAGACTAGATGCACCAGTTTAGGGCAATGCCTGGGCAGGGAGGCAGGAGTGAGTGGATGGGTGGGAGAACACCTTCACAGAAGTAGGAGGAGGGGGGATAGGATAGGGGGCTGGGAGGAGACTGGGAAAGGGGATAACATTTGAAATGTATAGAAAATATCCAATAGAAAAAAAAAAAGAACATTGGACATTTCTTTACATATTTCTTAGCAATTATAGATTCCTCTGTGGAGAATTCTCTGTTTAGCTCTGCACTCCATTTTTTAAATTCAGTTATTTGACTTATTGTTGTCTAACTCTCATGCTCATGGATTGGTAGGATTAACATAGTAAAAATAGCCACTTTACCAAATGCAATCTACAGATTCAGTGCAATTTCCATCCACATTCTAGCACAGTTCTTTACAGACCTTGAAAGAACAATTTTCAACTTCATATGGAAAAAAACAAAAGGCCCAGGATAGCTAAAACAATCTTGAAAAATAAAAGAACTTCAGGAGGTATCATCATCTCTGATTTCAAGCTGTACTACAGGGCAATACTAATAAAAACCTTCATGGTAATGGTATAGAAACAGGCAATCTGAACAATGGAATTAAATCAAAAATCCAGAAACAAACTCACTGTGTTTGTTAGGGTTTTGATAGCAGTGAAGAGTCCAAGGCAGATCTTATAAATACAACACTTAATTGGGGCTGGCTTACAGGTACTGAGGTTCAGTCCATTATCATCACAGCAGGAAGCACGGCAGCATCCAGGCAGGCAGGGTGATAGAGGAGCTGAGAGTTCTACATCTTGATCCAAAAGACAGCAGAAGAAGACTGACTCTTCCACACAGGGTGGAGCTTCAAAGACCACTCCGATAGTTACACACTTCCTCCAACAAGGCCACATCTCCAAATAGTGACACTCCCTGTGCCAAGTATATTCAAACCACCGTACACACACACCTACAGAAACCTGAATTTTTTACAATGAAGTTGAAACGATACAATGGGAAAAAGAAAGCATCTTCCACAAATGGTACTGGTCTAACTGGATGTCTGCATGTAGAAAAATGCAAATACAACATATTTTTCACCCTTCACAAAACAAGTCCAAGTGGATCAAAGACATCATTATAAAACTGGATACACTAAATCTAATAAAAGAGAAAATGGAGAATGCCTTGAACACATTGGTACAGAAGACAACTTCCTTAACAGAATACCCAGGACTCAGGCACTAAGACCAATAATTAATAAATGGGATCTCCTAAAACTGAACAGCTTCTGTAAGGCAAAGGACACTGCCAATAGGACAAAATGACAGCCTACAGATTGAGAAAGGATCTTCACTAACCCTGCATCTGACAGAGGGCTAATATCCAAAATATACAAAGAATTCAAGAAATTAGACAGCAACAAGCCAAACAACCCAATTAAAAATGATTTTTCAAAGAGTAGAAATTTTCACAGCCTTTCTTGGGATTTCCTAATTAAGAGTATTCTGGTTCCTGTGGAGTCCTGCCATAGGAAGCTCAGCAGAGACATAAACCCAACATGGAGCACTCAACCATCAGGGTTTCTTTTTCTAGTGTGCTACCCAATATCACAAAGTCAAATTCTTCCAGAATGTCTCCACATGTATCCTACTCCTCCCTGCCAGCTGTCCTTATCACACATGGCTTCTTCACTGAAGCTCAACACTGAGAGCTTGAGTGAATATGGGGACTGATAAGAACTAGCAAATAGCATCAAAGTGGTTTGTGCAGAGTAGTGACAGAGACGAACATCTCATAGTCTTATATCAAAATCACTGTGGTCACATTTAACAAAGGTTAGAAGAACAGTCCATAAAACACAGTGATGTCTTTGCTTTGGTTTCATAGAAAACATTTATTTTGTTTATTGAGGACAGATTTATAGACCATGGAGTTAATTAAACTTGTTCTTTAGCGCCTTTAATTTCTAGAGACTCTAAAGTCCTGTGATGGGACAAACAATGTGATTTAATATTTATTATAAATGTGTGGACTTTATTTTAATTTATTGTATGTTCATATTTTTAAAAAGGTCTTCTTCCTCCAGATGTTGTATTTTGCATTCTACAAGATAATAAACAAGGTAGCTAATAATCTCTCAATAATTTGGAAGCATAGTCATAAAGAGATATATGAATGTGCGTGTGTGTGTGTTTGTGTGTGTGTGTGTGTGTGTGTGTGTAAGAGAGAGTGGGAGATGGAGGGAGAGGGAGAGGAATGGAAGGATGGAGAGACAAGAAGAGAGATGTACGTGGTATGGCAAGTCCACAAGGCCAGTATAAATAACCACAGGTTCCAATAACTGCTGAACTCTAGGACCTACCTCTGAATCTGTTATATTGGTCACATTTTTCATGGACTGCACCTGGTCAGCGGCATCATAGTCAGTATTCTAACCCAAGTCCTTTTTACAGAAATGAAAGTTGCCTATGAGTGACTTGTGTATAGAGGACTCCCCTATAGCTATGTCCATTTCCCCTAGAAAGAACATAGTCTCAGGTGTTTGGTCCAAGCTTCTTCCATCCTCTTCTCACCCTGGAGTCAGCCCTGCATGGAGTGACCTCTCTTGACCTGTCTCAACTTCTTCATTCTTATGAACAAGCATTTCACCCAGGAAGTCTTTTGATTGGTTCTTCTTGTTTTAGCACCTTTTGAGAGGAGTCACGATCTAAATAAGAACACTGATTCCTTTATTAAAATGTAACCTAAGAAGGAATGTGCCAAACTCTGTGTGTGTGTGTGTGTGTGTGTGTGTGTGTGTGTGTGTGTGTGTGTATGATGGGTATACTCACCCATGCAAGTGGATGTGAAAACTATAGGGCATCAGGTGTCATCCTCTGTTGCTCTTCACCTTATTTTTTAAGATAATCTCTCTCTGACCCTAGGGCTATCTGCTCAACTAGACTGGCTAGTAATCAAGTCCTTGGGATCCACATCTACTCAGCTTTCATAAACTGGGGTCACAGACTCATGCCAACATGGCTGGCTTTTATGCAGATTCTGGGGATCCAAACTCAGATCCTCATGCTTACTCAGTAAGTACTTCATCATTTGAGATGTCTCTCCAGTTCTGTGTTTTATATTTTTATTACTGATATACCTACATGTCTTTCAATATATTATGTTCAATGTTGTCTATGTACTTTTTGCTATTATTAGCTATTCACTGGGTTTTGGCTTTCTTCTGCTTTAAAACATGTTAAGAATGCTTGAAATATTCTGTACTTTTAACCATTACTGAAGAAATGTCACCATCTAGTTCTCAGATCCTCCTAAAATTCTAATTATGTCATGAAACAAATTCTAAGAACTTGCATTCTATGATGGCTGTACTTTTTTTTGAAACGTTCATCTTCTCTTCTGTCATGGCTAGATTCACCTCAGACTGTGGAAGGGTACACTGGAAACAAGCAAAGCCCGATCTGGAGGCAGATAAGTCTCCAACGGTCTTCAGCCATTCTTCATGCTTCTCTGAGCATACAGCCTCCATGTTTCTATGAAACTTAATGCACAACTGGTTATTTTTATTTATGTCTATGTTTCTTTCTGTTTATATACACATGTATGCAGGTGTCTTTGGAGGCCAGAAGAGAGTGTTGGATACTATTGAGTTGTAGTGACAGGCAGTTGTGAGTCAACCAATATGGGTTTTTTGGGATCAAATATTGGTCTTCTGCAAGAACAATAATTGTTCTTAATTGCTAAGTCATATCTCCAGACTCAGCACTGTTTTAAAGATGGTCTTTAAGCTTCCCGATTGGCCTCATATTATTCTCTGTTTAGTAATCTAATGTAGCCTGGAGGTTTGGTGAGCATATTTTTTGTTTGTTTGTCTGTCTGTCTTTTGTAATCTAGATTACCTCAGTTAGAATTTATCCTAGCCCTATCCTGAAATACCACATTTTTTAACAGCTTAGTAATATTCTATTATGTGAATATATCACATTTTCTCCATCTATTGGTGGACATACAGTCTGGTTCCAATTTCTGGATATTAGGGATATAGCAGCAATAAACATGAATGAGCAATTTTCTCTGTAGTAGGATGTGGTCTTTTGGGTGTAGCTGTATTTTAATGTAGATCTCTTCTCAGCTTCTTTAGGAATTGCCACACTGATTTTCCATAGTAGATGTACAAATTTGTACTCCTGCCAGCAATTAATATATGTTTCCTTTATCCACATCTTCACCAATATGAGCTATCATTTGCTTTATTGATCTTGGTCATTCTGAAAAAGCTATCATTTGATTTATCTTGGCTTCCTTCATTATGTTCTATAAGTTTGAGCATGTTGTGTTTTCACAGCCATCCTTTCGATTCTCAATTGAATTACAAATTTATACATATGTAGTGTGCATTGTTGTTGATATCCAGCTTTAATCCATGGAAGTTAGATAGAATTCAAGGTGTTATTTTAATTTTCTTGTATCTGTTGAAGTTTGCTTTGTGTCTGAGTTTGTGGCCAATTTAGGAAAAAATTTTCATGTTGAGAACTGCAGAGAAGCAAATATATCCTTTTGTGTCCAGGTAAAAAGTTCATAAGGATTTTTTGGTTTTAATATCACTTAACTCCAGCCTTTCTATGCTCAGGGTTTTTTATAGATGACCTGGCTATTAGCAACACTGACATACTGAAGTCACCAAGTATAACTGTGTAAGGGTTAACAAGTGATATTAACTGTACTAATGTTTCGTTTATGAACTTGGATGACCTTGTATTTGGTGCATAAATGTTTAGAACTTCAATATTCTCTTGGTAGATATTTTCTTTGGTAAGTTTGTAGTGTCTTTTTCTATCTCTTTTGATCATTTTGGGGTTCCCAGGTGGAGATTCCTTCCATGTATTGGACACTGACACAAATAGATTGGGTGAGGAGGAACGTTGGCTCTACAATGAGGATCCCTTTACATGTGTTCAAGCCTCAGCTTCAGTGTCCAAAAGCAAATGAGAATATTATGTCTCATATGCTGATTATATGTCACATTGTTGTTGTTTTTTTCCCTTTTCTGGAACACAGTTGAGTCATCGTGTGAAGGAAAACACCACATAATCTTAGCTTAGAAGTAACAGGTAACATAATCACTGAGCACAGAACCTAGCATCCTAATTTTATAAACTAGTCTATGTTATAAATCCTCCAATGGCAGATCCTGGTGGATCCACCACTTGAACCAACAGCCTCTGGATTCCTACATTGTGCCTGCCTCCCTTGCTCCAGCAGTCCAAAAGAGTGAGCATATTATTTTGTGTCTCCACTAGAATGGGATCACCTCTTCACATAGCTTCAAACTTTCAAATCCAGTAAATAGAGACTGTGGGTCTCTGGGAGAAGTTATACGCTTGTGTCTGTTATCTGGCTGCACCCATTGACTAGGACTTCATAAAAAACAATTTCTCAGGAGACAGTGATTCCCTCACTATCCTAGGCTTTTACTTACCTCCCTAACAACTTTCTGCATTTTGTGTGGTACTCTCATCTTTTGAACACAATTTTAGGTCTTTCTTTTAGAGGGGTTGTACACTTAAAGCTAACCAAAAGACTTCAGAGCTTTGGATAAGAATCACTTACCATAATCTTTTCTCAGCTTAAAGTTGGCATGATAGCTAAGGATTTATTTAAACAATGATAACAGGATTCTGAAGATAAGGAGATTGAGAATGGCAATGCCTATAACGACCCTGAAGAAATAATTTAAAAGGACCTTTCCCTTTATAAAACAGTGGTTCTATTTGGTACACACAACTATAACCCACATGTCAGACAAGCAAAACGTTAAGGTGTATTTTAGTTCTTTTCCTAAGAAAACTGGAACTAAGAATTACCTTACATGGATGAAACTCAATCTGGGGGGACAAAAAGGCAGGGTAGCCACTGCCCCAAACTGCCATTATTTAACTTTTAATAATTTTACCAAATTGTTTAAGTTCTCATTTCTTGATTTTTATCCTTAAATTACTTTTTAAATATAGTTATGTTTATCTCTTTTCTCCTCAAATTCTTTTATTATAAGAAGAAAGTATGTTTCATGGTAAGTTAAAATGTATAATAGAAAGCTTAAGTATCTGCTATGTTAGAATTTCGGCTTGATATCCTAGTGGAGAATGTTCTTGGGTAGTGAATGAATACAGGAAGAATGTAAAATGCAACTCTGTAGCTTCTGCTTGCTCGCTTGCTTGCTTGCTTGCTTGCTTGATTCATTCATTCATTCTGTCCCTTTTTTTCTAGAGTCTATAAATATAAAAGTTTTACCTACTTTCCTAGAGGTAAAACCATCATGAGAACATGTCAAACCAGCCTATTCCACCTATACTGGTCTTGTCTTGTTTATCCCTGTTTTCTGATCGCAACACTCAGAATTACCTTCTTTCACTTCTAAGGATCTATGCCACTTATAACTAGATTAATAAATGTATGTGTTGCTCTTTTCATAATATATCTTTGTCACCTTCCTTTCCGATCAAACCAGAAACCCTGAGAAGGTCAGAGGAACACCTTTCCTCCCCTACACTTTCTTCTCCCATTAGATAAGGAATTAACAATTCCCCAATCTGCATGGTAAGTTGAGGCTGGTATGGAATAGCTTATACAGCTGGCTCAGCAGCTTGTGCCCTGTGGCTCCCAGCAGTATTTTTTCTCTTTACATGCCCATAGGCATCCATTCTGTTTTCCTGGCCTCTGGAATACATGGCCCATTACCCTGTTTCAATGGCTCCCCAATCTCTTCCCAACCACTAGAGATCAGAAATAGATTAAATGAAGCCATCTGGAGAAATGAGGACCTCCAAGTGCGTTTTCCCATAGATACAGCTGTCTTAGCGTAGACAGGAGTGAACCTTCTAGATAGTTCATACAGGCACCACCATCATCCAAATCTACCTCTGCCTAGTGTTCTTTCCAAGTCATCAGCAAGAAGAGATCACTCATTGGATGCTCCTCGAGGGAGAGTATGACTCCGGGAAATTATGCAGAAAAAATTAGTATTAAATGGGTCACTGGTTCTATATTGGTAGGGAAGACTACCAATAGGTAGTCTTGCATCTATAGGTAGATGCATTTCTGTGGAGGTAGTCAAGGGTATGACTGGGACAAGGCTGAGTTTTGGAATGCCAAACCAAGTCAAGCGAACCCTAAAGAGTAGGAAGGAGCTGTAAGATCGGGGACTCATGTCTAGAAGATCAGAGAGAAATGAGCAAAGAGAAATGGATAAATTATTTTCCCACTTGAGGAAAAAAAGGCAGAGGTGGGTGCTTTCTTGGACCTGTGCATCTGTTCCTTCAAATACATACTGTGGGAGACAAAGTCTACAAAATACAGTGAACTGTACTTACTGATGTGAAACACAGTCTTTGTCTTAGAGTGCATTAGTATGTGGGATGAAGTCAACCAACCCTATTTTCTTAAGCACTCTTCTTTGATCCTTTTGTTTGTGCAGCAAGAACTATGCTACTCTTTTTACACCTCAAGCTACATGATCAGATTGAGTAAAACAAGGTGTGCAAACCCCGAAGTCCAAAAGTGGCTGCTATGACTCAAACTCTTGGCAGGCTATATGCTCCACAGCCCATCGCCTTACCCACATTTCCCGCATTCTGCTCTCCCAGCCACATGCAAGGAATTCAAGGAGACTTTCTAACTTCCCCTTCCTCCCTACTATTTAATTAGGTTATGCTAATCATGGTAATTCCATTAATTTGTCATTGTTAAAGAATGAGCGTAATGTCCAACCTTATCCCATGAGAACATTCTCTAATAGGGCGGGTTCTTAGAATCTTAAAAGTAGCAAAACATGAACCCCTCTCCCAATACCCTTGTGAGTTGTGCTGTGAGGATGCGATGCTTAGGGCTGCTACAGAGATAAGGTGAGGATGCCTTGAGTTCTGCAGGAGAAGATCTCAAAATAGAAGTCCACATGCTGAGACTAGAAAGCTGGAGAACCCCAGGGATGTATTAGAGAGCTGCCAGACTGACTAGCCTTGAGTTGAATTGCCAGCCTTTGCCCTCTCATTTTCTGTAGCAGATATTCCTTGCACTGACTGAACAAGTGTTCATTTTATTTGCTTAGTACCTATATGACTTGAAAGCATGTTTTGTTTGGTAGAGCAAGGTCTGTTTATTGGGTCATAAAACTTCAGGACGATCTGTGCAATCACTGACCAAAAGATTTTCCTTTTTAAATATTAAAAAGTCTTCTGTTGATCCCTTGAGTGGGAATATGCCCCCTCCCCAGAGGCTTTGTGCTGCCTTCGCTGTATTCTCATCAGCAGCTGCAATAAACAGGTGCCCTGCAGTTCTCACCCTTGCATGGGGCCAGGCTACAATCTAGCACTAATTTCCTTAGCTATATTTTTTTGAGAAAACTAGATAAACTGATAGTTACTTAAATTACAGCATACATCTCTACTCCAGCACTGATGAGGCAGAAGCAGAAGGGTTGCTGTAAGTTTGAGTCAGGCCAGCCACGGCTGAATAGTGAGTGAGACCCTATCTTGGGAAAAAGGAAGAAGAGGAAGAAGGAGAAGGAGAAGAAGAAGAGAAAAAAAGAAGAAGGAGAAGAAGGAGGAGGAGGAGGAGGAGGATAAGAAGAAGAAGAAGAGGAAGAAGAAGAAGAAGAGGAGGAGGAGGAGGAGGAGGAGGAGGAGGAAGAGGAAGGAGAAGGAGAAGGAGAAGGAGAAGGAGAAGGAGAAGGAGAAGGAGAAGGAGAAGGAGAAGAAGAAGAAGAAGAAGAAGAAGAAGAAGAAGGAAAGAAGATCTCCAGGTAGGAGTCTAGTCATCTATTATTCATCACCTGAAGTAATACTCCCTACTTGTCTGAAGATGCCTAGTGAACATCTTATTGTCATAGAGCAGATGAAAGGTGAAACTTTCAATTAGGAAGCAACATATTTTTCTCAAGTTTTTGGGTAAAAAGTGTGAGGTTAATGAGAAAGACCTTAATCCAAACCGTAATTGAAGATTATTTTTCTCTACATTTCTCTTTTCATTTGTCTCTGTCCAGAGGACCATGGAGGCTCTTCATAGGCACTTTCCCTTCTACTGGATCCCTGTAGAAAGCCTGGATATCTCAAAGCTTATTCTCCAGCTCTCCACTTTCCTTTGTTCAGTTAGACACTTGAAAATGAGTTCAAGTCCACTATTAGTAGCAACCAGAGCCTTTAACTGCATCTCTATGGTTGCCTTATTGTGGGAAATAATTTGTATTTCTAGTAATTTTTTTTTTTTTGAGGAATCCTGAGATTCAAACTAGTTCTATATGGTAAGGATACCACTATCTTAACATACACCTGAGTGCTTGTGCCTAATCATACATAACATTGTTTCCCTTAAATTCTATGAGATATTTGACTTTATTCATAGAAAGATTTTGGGAGTTCAATTAAATAGAGGCATTTTCACAGGAAAATCAACCATACTGATTTTTATAAAATATCTCCAGATTGATAATGCTAGTCTTGGTTTTAGCAATATTCCTACCGAAGAATAGGATATAATAAACAAGTGGAATAATTTTCCTTTTTAAAACAAAGTAACCTGTCTGCTCCTGAATAAATTGCATCCAATTTTTCTTGGCAAAATGGCTTTTGCTTTAGATATAATGTGCTTTTTTATTTTTGAAAAATGTGTACCATGTGAACTAATGACTTGAATAACATTTTTTGCATTCATTCCAGATGTAGGTATGGCACAGGCAAAAGAGCATCTTGTAATTAATAAAATATTAGTTGGTTCATCATGTCTAATAATAAGTTATATCATAAATCATAAAGCATTTTGCAATTAGGAAAATTCATACAAAATAAGAAGTATTGCTAACTTAGTAACCTCAACAAGTATAAACCAATGCATCATGAAACAATTGCTACAATAAAGGAATTCCAATTTAGAATGATTCTCCATTTATCAATTGCAACAAACCTCTTGTTTTCATAGAAACTGCTGTACTGGCTAAAGGGCACTAGTGAAATACTTACCTAATAACTCCAAAATGCTTGTTTCTCCTCCAAGAATTTTCCATAGTGTCAAAATACTTGAAGAGCTTTCGCCTTCCATTCTCTCACAGGTAGTGATTAAAGGCTCCATTATTCCAGTAATGTCCACCAGCACTGTAACATTTATACAGCTTTCAGCATTTCCATTACCAAGTGCTAATAAATGACCCACTGTAAAGCAAAATTGAACCAGCCGGGGACAACACTCGCATAAAAGATTTCGGCTTGATCATAGGTATTCTTTTTAGGAAGACATTTTCCCATTTACTTTTAAAATACATAGGATAGGTTTGGAGTATTTTTGTTTTTTGTTTTGTTTTGTTTTGTTTTTTTGTTTTGTTTTGTTTTGCCATTTCCAGAAAATAAATATCGAGAGAATTTTGTTATTCTTTGGGAGTTTTGCTTGTATTGCTTCTTAAAAGATAAGATCTGTGAAAACAGGTTTAACTTTGGATTATTGCTTACTTAGTAGATTTTTTTCCTTCTGTGCCACATTCTTGTGTACACCTATCAAAACATAAAAAGATATACATTTGCCTAATATCATTATTTCATTAAATATATGTTAGACAGCTTCTTGATGTCATTTAATCGATAATCATTTGGGAAATGAGGACATGGCAGACATGTCAGTTACAGTCCTGTATGACTTACAGTGTTATGATTCCTTTTTCTCATCTCTCTGTCCAACTGGCTGCCCTCAATCAGCTAAGGTCTGTAGCACTGAGAACTAGTCCACACAGCCAACTGAGCTGAGTGGAATCTCCATGTTGGGTCACCCTTTCCACAGCCGTGTGCCCACTTAATCCCTTATAGTGACTCCTTAATCCCTATAGTGACCAAAAGCTGAGCTGCTCAACACAAATTACAGAGACCATGGCTCTCCCACGATCACCTTTAACATGTTCCATCACAAACTACAAATGAGTGGCTGTCACATGCTTAATGCTATCGCAAATATCACGTGTGCTTCCTATAACCTTCATGGCATTAGCATGAGCTCAGGGCCACAAATCAGAGGGAAGGCCACCAGTCAAACCGTATGTCTGCTGGCATATTCCCACCCCTGCTGCTCGAACTTCTGCTCAACCTCCACAGGCAGCTTTGCCCAGATGAAAGCATTCTGCTATAAAAATCACATTTTCTTAACTAGGGTAAGTGTTTGTTCTCATTAAGTCACACAATCCTCTTAGTGGCAGGATTTCCGTGTCTTGGTAGGATATTTTTTTATCCTTTCATTATTTAAAATTGCCAGCTTTTCATGCAAAACCCAACTCTAAAACATGAAGTGTCGGATTTTTTTTTCTTTGTTCAAGGCATCTCTAAGTATTTTCAACTTTTGCACAAAATGCAGTAATTCACTATAAACAAATCTATTACATGTACTCTGTGAAAGAGAGACAGTAGACTAAGAATGTACTCCACACTTGAAAAAGAAGAAGGAATTGAAGTGTTCTTGTCACAGAAAATCAGAATGCAAGGTGGGGAACGGTTGTAACTTACATGGAGACACTCCACAACATGTACATAGTTTAAAAGATCATGTCGAATATAAGAAATAAATACAGTTTTTACATGTTAAAAATATGAGAAAAATTTAAATGCCACAGACGAAGGGAAGCTAGGGAAATGAAACAAAATGCCCCCTTCCCACCCCCACCCCACCCCCAGGGTCCTGGAAGTGACAAAGGTCATTAAGTAAAAATGAAGGAAATGTCAAGGGGCTGTCAAGATGGCTCAGTGGTTAAGAGGACTGACTGCTCATCCCGAGGTCCGGAGTTCAATTCCCAGCAACCACATGGTGGCTCACAACCATCTGTAATGGAATCCGATGCCTTCTTCTGGTGTGTCTGAAGATACTGACAGTGTACTCACATATATAAAATAAATAAACAAATAAATAAAAAAAGAAAACGAAGGAAATGCAATCCAGGGAGAGAGCACAGAATAGTACAGACCATGAAAGCATGAAGACCAGAGTTGAGAGTCCAGAACTCAAGGGCAATGTTAGAAGAACAAAGTGCTCCATCTTGAATGCTGGTGCATGCAAAACAGAGACAGATTCCTCCAGAGTAAGCAAGATAGTGAGACTAGAAGAAATAGCCCGCACTAGGCTCACGGAGAGGTCCTGCCTCAACACGTAAGGCAGAAAACAACCCAGAAAGATATAATGATAATCTTGAGCCTCCTCCACATGCATGTGCATACATGTGTACACTTACCTTTCGCACACAGGCATGCTTACACACATATAGACATGCATATATTCATAACACACATACATGCATACAAAAAAATTTTTTAAATGTTAATAAAGTACAAACTTCCATTCTAACATTGTATCTGTATTGGACCATTGACTGTAAGAAATATGCCAAACTAATATATTCATAATAGGAAAACAGCGGGGTATATATAAGAACTCTTAGGAATGTTTATCTTCCCAACTTTTCTGGAAAAATAAATAACATTAAAGAAAAAAAAAGAAACAGACACACAGATTTGCTAAAGGAAAGAAATCCATCAAAAACAAATGAATTTTATGAGATTCCATTCCTATACAATGTCCATAAGGAGGAAACTAAGCCATGTGAATCATGATTAACATTTACTAAGGGCTGCAGATTACACAAGGGTGAGAGGAAACGGTAGCTAGTGTGCCCAAGCCTTCTGTTTTGGATGATGAAAATATTCATATTTTATAAATTGACTGTGATAATGGTTGCACATATTTGAGAACATACTAAAACCCATCAAATTGTGTAGTTTTGCTGGGTGAATTATACAGAATGGGAATTACATCTCAATAAAACTGCTAATAAAATGCTATAAACTAATTGAAGTCAGAGAATGCTATTGAAATATACAGAGTCAGTAATGAGACCTTCTTGAATTGGGGTTCTCGAAGATTCAATAAAATAAATACTAAATATGAGTCTTTATTACATCTCAATAGTCAAATAAATAGATATAATTGAAAATATGCTCATTCAAATCTCCTTCCTGTTAAATAAAATCTATGCAATTATAAGGACCTGATAAAAAACACATTGATATATTTTTGAAGTTTTAACAGCTATATTAAATTATGCTTTGTATCAAAACATCCGGAAAAAAAATCATGGCATTTAGGAATCTCAAATATTTATTATGTAAGGTAGACTCACTGGCACAATCTAGATAATTTTACTTTTTAAGGTGGACAGCTAAGAAATTTCAGTCAATTTACAAAGACTGAAGTATTATCATAGTTGATCTATAAATAGTATCCAGCAATAGAAATCAGATCTGGTCCAAAGTGCTAACTTAGCATGCACAGAGCCCTGGGTCCAGTACCCAATATGGCACAAACTAGACATGGTGGTACATGGTTGTAGTCCCCATACTTGAAAGACAGAGGTTCAAGGTTACCCTCAGCTCCATAGAGGGTTGGAGGGCAACCTGTGCGACAAGAAGCCTTTTTGAAATAGAGAGGTGGGGAGGGAGAAGGAGATAGAGAATGTGGAGGAGGAGGAGGAGATGAAGAAACATGGAAAGGAGGGAGGGATGTCGCAAAGAAGGAAGAAAGAAATTGTAGTGAAAAACAGATGAGGAGGTGGCAGGAATGCACTGGGATAAGTTCCCCCTAATATGTGCTTTCATTTTAACTCCTCCAAATCCAGACTGTGAGCATCTCTCTCCAGTGTTTTCTATTCTGTCTTTCTGATTTTTCATATGCTTTCTTGACCCGATATACTTTCTCTCAGCTTTAGCTATATTTATGTCTCCTTTCCTCCCTCACATGTCTGATATTTTTTCCCCATTTAACATTCCACCCAATCTTTACAAATATAACCTTACAGAGCATTATTCAGAACACTTTATAGTTACTAATTACAGTTCTATTCCTGATCCTGAATTAGAAGTTGTGTAGTTCTATAGGCCGTAGTGGGGTTCCTGGACTGGCTTCTTGTGACCATCTATTAAAAGCAGGAGTATCAGACCCATCCAAGGCTCACTGATCAGTAACTCTGAAGTTGTACCCAGGGGCTGTTTTTCTCTTAAACCAAGCCCTGCACTATATTTGTGTGTGTGTGTGTGTGTGTGTGTGTGTGTGTGTGTGTGTGTGTTTGTGTGGTATATATATATATATATATATATATATATATATATATATATATAATCTACTGTCTACATAATATTACTTTTATATGTGTGACTGGTTGAGGGTAAAGAAGGAAGTTGTAAGTATGATCCCAGAAATAAACAATAAACCAACCCCTGTGAGTGAGTATGTATGAAGCACCCCCATGTTTGAGCAACACTGATCTAAGAAAAACTCAAGTGGTACTTTAAAAGACTCAGGATTTTTATGTTCTACAAGGTAAGAAGTTGGCACGTCTAAAAGTGACTAGTTTTTTTGGACAAGTGACTATAACTGGGAGCCTCACAACCTGCCCAGGATCTCCTAGAATCTCTAGATCTTATGAATGTGAGAAAAATTTAAATTGCCTGTAATGAACTCTACATCAACTCAGTCTGAAGCATTGAGTGAGTGAGCTTATCTGAAAATTGCTTCTTAGTTATGTAAGATGACAAAGGAATGAGCCACCCAATCCTATCAACTAGAAACACCCATCAATCAAGGGCTCTTACAAATGCGATTACTAGATCATAGCTTCTCAAGAATGAGAAGAGGACAAGTCAATGTCCCTCCCATGTAAGGACTTGCACAGTTCAACTGCTTTTATGATTAAGTGACGATAAGGTGCTCTACAGGTCTCCATGTATGACTCTGGTGTCTAACCTTGGATCATTCTATGATTATCTTCAACTGTGTTCTAGAGATGGGATTCTATTTAACATCCAAATATCACTGTGTAGCAATGTTTGCAGTTTTCTCTGTTTCTAGAAGCAGATTGAAGAGGAGGATTGGACTGTCCCTTCCAGCCTCTGGATAAGACATGTCAGATGTGTTTCCGGCAATTCATTCAATGACTGGAAAATGAGTCTTTCTACAAACAATGGCGATGTTATAAACATCTGGGATCTACACTGAAAATAGCTTCACACCTGTTGTTTTATTTCATCTTCCTGAAGCTCTCAGGGAAAGGTATTTTCAAGCCAAGTGATGATGATTAGTAAGTTGTGATCAAGAGAACTGGACACAGCATAAATGTTTGCTCCCAGAACAGGAACTAGAATCTGCTCCTCTGGCTCACTGTTCCTGTGTGTGTGTTTTTCTGTTCACGCATGTGTGTCTGTGCATGCATCTGTGTGTATTGTATGTTTGGATGCGTTGTGTGTGTTTGTGTGTGTGTGTGTGCATGCATATATCTGTGTGTGATTGTGTGTATGTGCATGTGTGTCTGTGCTGCATGCACATGTGTGTGTATTTGTGTGTATGTATGCATGTGTGTGTGTCTGTGCATGCACATGTTTGTGTGAGATTTTGTGTGTGTGTATGCATATGTGTCTGTGCATGCATGTGCATGTGTCTATATTTGTGTATGTTTGTATCTGTGCTGCATGCACATGTATATTTGTGTGTGCATGCGTGTGTATTTGTGTGTATGCACTCATGTGTGTGTGTCTATGTGTCTGTGCATGCATATGTCTGTGTGTGGTTTTGTGTGTGTGTGTTCATGTGTGTCTGTACATGCATGTGCATGTGTCTCTGTGTGTGTGTGTGTGTGTGTGTGTGTGTGTGTGTGTGTGTGTTGAATACAGACATGCAAGCTCAAGTACTTGGGTGCCCTTGTTGACATCAGAAGATAATCTGAAGCATCAGTCCTCACATTTCACCTTGTTTTGGATCTTTTTGTTTCTACTGCACAAAATAGGTTTGCTACCCAGATATTGATGGGGTTCCTGGGAATTGAGATTCAGGGTCTCAAGTTCGTGTGACAAGTGCTTTTACTTACTAAGCCATCTTTCTGCCCTTCATTTTTGTAATTCTTTAGTGAACTAATCAGGATTTCATATTGCATGAAATCAATCAAGGCTGCACTTGAACCTCATTATGCAGACAACTTTTGTTTTGTCTTCTTAGGAAGCAAAGCAAACTGAACAGTTTTGTAAGTTTGAATATGTTGAATCTGCCGCTCAGATTTGTTTTGGAATTGAATTTGAAAGTGAATTTGAACTAACAAATCTACTCACAGAATCCAACAGAAAAGCATGCTATTTTTCCATAGTTCAATTTTAATGAGTATGTGCTAAGAATTCACTCCCTGCTGTGATAAATGCTATGGAAAACAATGACCAAAGACATGGTTTCTATGTGACAAAAGCTGGCAGCCTGGTGGCATAACGTGGGGACAGAGGTGGATAAAACCAAGGTTACTGTGAAGTCATGAATCTGTACTCGTTAAGGAGAGTATTACAAACTATAATGTTTGGTTAATTAAGAACCAATTTTATTTCTTGTTTCCCCAGGTTTAAGAAACTGGAAGTTAAATAATATTGCTGATGTGGTCTAAGGGTTGGTTTATCTCCCTTCTCTGGGGTCCATTATACCATCACCTACTGCACATGATTCCATTTAATAATAATGGAAGTCACACTTGGGTATTGGAAAGAGAATCTTCTCCTCCTGAATTTGCATGGGGAAACCCCTTGGGAAATGACATTTTCTACAACCGACTCCTTGCTCTGTCTGGATCCAACAAGTTACTGTGCACAGTAATTAAGTAACCACAACAGGCAAATTCAGACTTCAAGTGACTGGCTTTTATGGTTACAGATGTTCTCTGCATAAGTCTGCTCAGCAGTTCCTGGGGTCATAAATGTTTAATTTTTAATCTCTTTTTTATCGGTTTTGTGTAATGCAGACTGCTAGTATACCAAAAGAAATTTTATTAGTGCGTTTTATGTGCATGAAGTTTGCAATAATAAGAGCTTTAGTGAAATAAAATAGAGTGTGTTCCCTTAAGAAAATGAATTTTACTCTAGCTCAAAACAAATGAACATCCTTGTTATAGAACACGAGTTATGTGGACTGCATTTCCACTATTGTGTTCAATGACAATCTATTTGAGGTCCTAATGTCATCCTGGAGCATTGTGTGACTTAACTTGCAGATGTATTGTTGGAAGTACACTGAGTGACATCATTTGTTTATACTAAAAATGTCCTTTGAAATGATTGAGGGACTTGAAACAGACATCATTTCATCATGTATTTATCTTCCACAGCACAAGCAGCTGTCCCATTGCCCAGGGGACCTTGTGACACAGACAATATGTGCAAATGAAAAGTGAATTGTTGGTAAAACACCACAAGAAAGGACTAAGAAACACAGCTTTGACATCACACGTTTACATGTCTCCTCTTTACTGGACACCTGAATTTTCATTGTCCTGACAATATCGCAACCATTGCAAAATTGTCTTGGTGTAAAACTTTGAAGTGAACTCTTCTGATATGTATTTTCCTCTAACATATAATGCATCATAAGATCTGAAAAGCTCAAAAATAAACCTCTCATCTCCCATTTAGCATGGAATACCCTAAAATTGTTTCTGCCTCACCATAAAATTTTGGGGTGTATTAATTATAACATAAAGATCTAACAAATCAAAACAGTCTCAACAATGGAGTTAAGGAGCCCAAAATATGTTGTCAAGATCAAAAGTTTGGCCTCGTCCAAAGGATGAACAAGAAATGGGCCATTAAGTTGTGAATTTGTGCTCCCAGTTATATTTTCCAATCAGTTTGGAACCCCTCTAATCAGCATGGTCATCCATTATTGGGTCTTTCTGTAAAATTCCTATAAACTCAGCTTAACTTTAATATACTGCATTACCTCAGATGCCTGTTTGAATGAGAAATGTCCCCCATAGACTCAGGTATTTGAATAGTTGCTGACACTGTTTTGGAAAGGCTTAGGAAATCTATCTTGCTAACACAAACATGAGACTGGGAGACTTTAAGGTTTTATCACCTCCCATACTTCTAGTTCCTTCTCTCTCATCTTGCTTGAGATTGAAGAAGAGGCTTCCTGTTCTGCCATGCCTGCCATGCCTGCCATGCCTGCCACCCCATGCGATGATTCCACACAGTAATATGGACTCGTATGCTTCTGGAACTGTAAGTACAAATAAAATCTTTCTTCTATAACATGTACTTGTCATGGCTTTTCATCACAGCAACAGAAAATTCACCACTGCATTTACTTTGCATGTATAATTTCCTCCTTTCTCTATGTTTCTTCAAAGTAAAACACCATGATGTGAATCTGTGGTCAATGTAGGTCTGCCCTGCCCTCTACTTCATGGCTAACCTAAATGAAGACTAGGATCATTAAGCCACTGAGACCCTCTCAGAAGTTATCCTGTCTCCTGTGATTTGTTAAATGGTGATTGGTTTGGTATAGACTCATTACAGGTCTGAGACTTTTGATCTACCCATTGCTTGATGGTTGTTCTAGTTTCTTGTTTGTCTCTGTGGTAAAATATCCATGAAAAATAGCTCAAGGGAGAAGGGGTGGGTCTGGCTCATAAGTCTACCTTACAGTTTCTGTAAGGAAACATGGCAGAAAGTCGCAGCATCAGGGACTTGAGAGAACTTGTTGCATGCACAGTCAAGAACAACGAATTAATATGTACATGCTTAGGAGTTACCCAGCTTACTTTCTCCACTCTCATTCATCCCAGGTCCTAGTCACAAATAATGAGTCTTGCCACATCAATTAACTTAGTCAAGACAATCCCATACAGGTAGACTCAAAGTGACACAATTCCCTGATGATTCTTTAGTTCTTTAATTGAGTTGGCAATTTAACCATCACAGCATTAGAGACCAAAAATTTAAAAAAAAAAGAACAAAAAACAAAAAAAACCCCACACACAACATGGTACTTTTTGTTGTTATTTAGATAAACCCTTTGGTAACCTATTCTTCCCTTGAACTCTGACCTTCCTGCCTCTACCTCTAATGACTAGATTTATCCCTTCTTCTGGCTTTGGTATTTACCATATCGCAATGAATCATCTTGGAAAAAATTTAAGACCTTGAAAAATCTGGAAGAGAAGACCCAGACTTGCTAGAGCTCCAGTTGATATAGTAAAGTCAAGCAGCAACGTAGACCCCTCAAGTGGGTATATGGAGGTAGAGAAATGAGAGTTTCTCTAAAAGGAGAAGGAGGAAGATGGAAGGAAGGAAGGAAAGAAGGAAGGAAGGAAGGAAAGAAGGAAGGAGAGAGAAGAAGAAGAAGAAGAAGAAGAAGAAGAAGAAGAAGAAGAACAGGAAGAGGAAGAAGAAGAGGAAGAGGAAGAACAAGAACAAGAAGAACAAGAGCAGAAGAAGAAGAAGACCCACAGGACTTGAAGTGAACAACTGTGAACTAAAATATTTACTTCCTGAGCTGTATCATAAAGAGTGGACATCCCAGGGTGCCTCATATTTATTTAACTCTTGAGTCATAATGTGTATGAGTAAAGGCAAGGGGGAGGGGAATGGGTCCTCTTGTCTACACAGTCACAGAGAAAGACTGTTTAGGTCTTTGATCTTGTGAAACTCTGACCCTCTTGACATAGATGGAACTGAAAGACAAACAAACAGAGGCTGTCATAGTTCAGTCTGTGGGAAAAAATACTTGGATCTCTGTGAAATAAAGCTGTCTACTGAGAAATTTGGTACATAATCCCCCATGATAACAAACAAAATTTAAATGCTTATTTCTTGTACTCTAATTGTCAATGTTCCATAGGTAAGTATCTGTGTCAATTAGCTGTCCATCTATGACCAAATAATCTAAAAAAGCTAATTGAAATGAGAAAGATGAGGGGATGGGAACCATGGTTTCTAAGATCCATTGTTTCTGAGATTGTGGTGAGGAGTGACCTCATGAGAAGAGAGTATGGTGGAGCACAGCCAATCACCTCTTCTTAGGGTGTCTCAGAAGTCAGTGTGAATGAGAAGGCCTCTAGATCAATGGGTCCCCTTGTAGGCCAAGCCCCTGGTGACCTACTTTCTCAGGTAACACTACCTCCATGTAATGCCATGAAATCATGACTCCATGATGAGATTGATGCCCTCATAAGATAGATCCCTCATGATCCCCTTCCAAAAGCTCCACTCTGAATACTGTTTATCTCTGAACTCTGCTGCATCATGGACCAAGGCATTATGAATTTTGAGGGAAACAGTTTCAATCTAAACCATCAAAATTTCCAAAATGTTTCATTCATCTGAATAGCATCTACATCTAGAGATAGTGGAACCTGTGGAATTGGTTCCTCCCCCGCCCCCCAGATGTGGTTATTTTAAGCAATGGTGATCATCTATTGTAATGGATCATTTACCAACATAAGCTTTGTGTGTCATGTCCATTATTGTAAAAATACCTGAGATACTAAGCTGGTATGCAGAGATGGCAATCTCATCTTAACATAAATTTACAGGGACGAGAGATGTCTCAGCACATCCTGCTCTTTCAGAAGAGTCACTTGTAGGTGTGCACTGGCACACCTACAGTGATGTCCAACTTTTTTATAACTCCAGCTCCAAGAGATCTGCTGCCCTCTTTGGGACTCCATGAGAACCTACATTTACATATGCAAGTACCTACTCACATGATAAACATTAAAATTTAAGTAAATCTTTAAAAAAAATCACAAATCTGTAACAAATAGAAGTGTGTATTTCTCTGTGATAAGAAAGTGCAATGCTCACTGTGTTTAAAATTTGTAATAATTTTTAAACATGAAGCTTTTTAAAAGTAATTTGAATAGTAAAGGAAAGGAACTAACTTAATTGGTCACCATAATAATTTATATTTGTTAAGATATAAAGAAAAAGGAAGTTATGATCATGGGATAATCCTTTATATTAAACACTCCATGTTTCCTTATGAGGTAAGAAAAAAATACAGTGCTTGTATCTCCTAAGTAGAGGAATGGGCAAGAAAAGGAAATACCAAAACATTGGAAACCCTAACAAATGTAGGAATCAAGAGTTCAGGGTAGAGCTCTGATTGAAGTGTGCACTTGGAACAGCTTTATAAAAACAATAGAAACAGAACCCTTGACTTTTCCAAGTTAGGATTCCATCAAAACGGTCTGGCTCTGGCCCTGTGGATGTCCCCAGTCTAGCTAGATCCATTTCAACTCATCAAAGTTGCCACCAGAAGGTCAAAGTGTGTGCTTTGTTCAAAAAGTGTGTGCTTATGTTCTTCAAGTAGCTCTTGCCCTTGGCAACCTTTGATGTCCTTTGTAGTTTGAAGAATAAAAGCAAAATTCTCAATTTGGTACCCAGTGCTTGGGTACAGGAGATATCCCTCAACCTAACTCTTGCACCTCTCATTTTCTCTTTTCTTTGTTCCTCCTTTTTCACTTCGTTAAGCAGATGATTACTCTATGAACAATCTATATCATGATGAGTATATTTTCAGCAATATGATTCTATCTGGACTCTTCCTATATTTAGGCCTCTGAAAATGTCTCAAATATATCTTAGCTGATGTTCTTTATCCTTGAAATTATACAGGGCCTGTATAAAATGCATACATAACTGAGTGCTTCAGTAGTCATGTATCTTGGTTTTATCCTAACTTAGATACAATGTCCATGATGCTTCGACTATTGCTAATAATTCTTCTGCCTCGTCCACATAACTGAGGTCTGAAAGGATGACAGAATGAGCTGACTGATAAGTGTATTGACTAAGGGGACTAGGAAGTGATCACAGTGAGTTTAAATCCATAAGTTAGAACATTAACAAATTATTTATGGTCCATGTCACTCAGAGAAGAAGGTGGTTGGCTTAGAACTCAGGAGATTTTATTTATTGTTAAAAATTTAAGAATCAGTAGAAACAGCAGAATATCAACAGAAATGCTTTTTTGGTAAAATCAATAAATATTTTCTCATAAATGAGAGAGTAATTGACCCAAATAGAATTCTGTCTTTTATAGATTAGAAAGAGAGTGAACCTGAAATTAATAACCAATAAATTAAAAGGAGGAAAATGGCAAAAGCTATAAATTCCTCACCCATGACTAGCATAAGATTCAGACAAAACTGAATGAGTTTATTTCTGGGTCCTTTATTCTGTTCTGATTTTGTGCACCATGATTTTTTTTACAATATTGCTCTATAATATGATTTGAGAACTAGTATTATACCTACACCACTGCAAATTGTGTTAAGGATTCTCTTGACTATTTATGGTCTTTCACACATTGACATACATTTTAGACTTACATTTTCTAATTTTGTGATAAATATTTTTGGTATCTTGACAGGAATTGTATTGAATTTGTAAAACACTTTTGATAATGTGGCCATTTTCACAATATTAGTTCTGTCAGTTTGATTAAGGTAATCCCTCCATCTTAATGTGCTCTTATAATTGGTTTACAAATGCTTTGGTGAGAATTTTTGTGTTTATGAGCATCATGGAAATTGGCTTATAGTTTTCTTTTTTGTATGTGTCCTCTTCTGGTTTTGTCAGCACAGAAAATCTGGCTTTGTAGACCATGTTTGTTGGTGTTTCTTTCTTTTCTATCTTACAGAAAATGTTGAAATCATTAATATCGGTGCTTCTTAAAGATTTAATAGAATTCAGCAATGACAAACTGACCTGAATTTATGTTTGATTAGAAGACATTTTAATCTCATTGTGGGTTACAGGCCTATTTAGGCTGTTTATAACTATTTCATTTAATTTAGGTAGGTCATATATGACTAGGAATTTACCTTTTTCTTTTTTTACAAATTTATTTATTTTATTTTAGATATAATAGTGTTTTACCTGTATGTATGTATGTATGTATGTATGTATGTATGTATGTATAAGGAATGTATGTATACCATATGTGTGGCTGCTGCACATGAAGGTCAGACAGAAGAGGGCATCAAATCCCCGTAAGTGAAGTTAATGATAGTTGTGAGCCCTAAAGTGGGTACTGGAAATGGAACCCAAGTTCCTTAAAGAGCAACAAGTGTTTTAAATGGTTGAGCCATCTCTCTAGGTCGTTTCTTTCCAATGTAAGTTTTAAATGCTTTCCTTAATAGTTCTCTGGATTTCATTAGAATCTATAGTAGCCTCCATTTTTACATCTTACATTTAAATAAACTCAGGTCTTCTCGTCTCTTCTCTTCTCTTCTCCTCTCCTCTCCTCTCCTCTCCTATCTCTATCTCTATCTCTATCTCTATCTCTATCTTTATCTCTATCTCCAAGTTTGGCAATCTTGCATTTTTCCTAGAGAACTTACTTTCTGTTTGATTGATTTTATATACAGTTCTTTTAGACTCCATTGCATTAATTTCTCTCCTGGTCATTATTTCTTGTTATAACCTACATTTAATTTGTCTTGGGTTTTTATTCTTTCTTTCTTTCTAAGAAATTGAAACCCATTATTTGTAGAGCATGTGGACTATGCCACCAGAGAAACTCACATGGAATTGGCGAGGTGGAACATGTTCAAACCTTGGAAATCTCAAACCTTGAGATTTAAAATCTCATTCAGAGACTGGTAGGATTGGAACTAACTCCCTCCCTGTTTCCATGCCTACCTCAGAACTTGTAACTTGGTGATCCCTCAAGTCAGTCATGTAGACCAGCACCTGGAAATCTTCCCCATGCAAATAGAGCATCACCAGCATCTTAGCCTCAGTCAATAGAATGGATTTACCACCCAAATCCCACTTCAGTTTCCAAGGTTCATATAGTCCCTGTGGACATAGAAGAAAGAGCACAAGCTATTTCACTAAGTATCATCTGAGACTGGCTGTTTTCACTAAGTTGTAACACTTGGGGAAAGACTCTTTCCCCCAAGAAGCACTCATCTTGAAACCTTGGACCTGCCTGCCTGGTCAGCCTCACATTGCCACAGCTTTATGAAATTAGAAATCCCAATATATTATACACATATTTACAATCATTACATCTTCTTAATTAATTGCTCTATTTGTTCATGCATAATAACTTTGTTTGCCTCTTATAATTTTGTTTTAATGCCTATTTTATCACATGTCTCTATGACTATGGAAATTTATCAGTTTCAATTTGTTTTATAGATTGTTTTCTATCTTTTGACTCTCAATCTATGGATGTCTTTGCTAGTAAGGTGTTTCTTGAAGGCAACAGATGGCTTTGAGTGTGTGTGTGTGTGTGTGTGTGTGTGTGTGTGTGTGTGTGAATCCACATAGCCAATTCTTGGGCTATTTGTTTTCCACTTATATTGAATGTTATTATATAACATTATTATTTCAAGCTGCTCATCAATTCCTGTAATTACTGTTTGCTTTTCTGGTTGCTTGGATTGATGTTCTTTGCCTTCTCCTCTCTACTGTTAGGTTTTCTGATTTACTATATTAAACATGATGGATTTCTTCATTGCTATCCTTTCTACATTTAGTGTCTTCATATGATTTATTCTTTCCTTGCTTTTATGATTGAGATTTTCTTAATCCTCTTCTGAGTATAGTAGCCCTTTAAATATCTTCTGTACTGCTGGTTTGGTAATTATGAGCTGACTTATTTTTTAATTGCTTCAACAGTTCCTTATTTCTCTGTGAATTTTAAAAGATACTTTTGATGGATACAGCAATCTTGTTTGATAGTCATTTACATTCAGGGATTGAAATGCACCTTTGCATGTTTTCCTGGAGTTTAAAGTTGTTAATAAGGGATTTGATGACATTCAGATTCATTCCCTTCAGAAGTGAGTTAGCATTTTTCTCTTGTAACTTTTAAGATTGTTTATTTGCTTTTTAATGTTTTATAAGCTGATTATAAAATGTCATAGGGAGATTCAGTTATAATCACATATTTTTGATGTTCTATGTGTCTCCTGTACTTGAATGTAGATTTCTTCCTCTAAATTTGGGGAATTTTCTTCTACAATTGTACTGAATAGATGCTCAATATCTTCAGGATTTATCTCAGCTGCTTCTTCTGTCTTATAGGCCCTTCAATTTTATCTCTTGATTTTCTCCCAGAGTTCCTTGACTATGTTGTACTTATGTTTTTGTTCTAATTCATGTTTAGGTGTATTTTTTCAACCTTGTGTTCAATCCCTTGTGTTTTTTTCTCCAGCCTGCTTCCCATTCTACTCTTAATTTGATTGAATTCATTTTTAAATTTTTTATTTATTGTGTCAAAAATTTCAATTTTCTTGTAGAATTTCACTTCCATGTTGCTAGAATTTCATACACATTGCTGATCTTCACATCTATTTTATCAACATTTTCTCTGTTGCCATCTTTCTTCTCTGGGTCCTTGATTCAGTCATCTGTCATCTAACCGTATTTTTTTTCTGGCAACCTTCTTATTTCAGTCTTTCTGAGTTCAGTAGTTAAGAAGCTATGATCTTTGAGAGGAACCACATACCTGGCTTTTTCATTCTTTGTGTGTTTTTATTTCAATTTTTTTCTACTTTTGCAGGCTCAGTCCCCAGTGCCTCTCAGAAAAGAACAAACAAATGGAATTCAGAAGTGGCTTCTGTTCCCCTACCTGACCAGGGAGCTGCACAGCTCAAATGTGTTTGCCTTATTTTTAATGGCTGAATCATTTGTCATTTTCTTCTACATATCATTTGAACCCTTTTAATTCTTTTTGTGAGTCTCCGATTCTTCCCCCTCTTTTTCTATTAGATTTCTATCTATTAGAGTAGATACTTTTTTCCCTCTTAATTTGACCTTCTTTTTCAGTGGCTCTCAAAGAGAGAGCTTCTACCCTATCATCTTACCTAGAAGTCCTGATAGGATAGGGGTTGGACAGAATCCTTCCAGGAATAGCCCTGCTTCTGTTCCTCTGAAAGAGAAATCAGATCCACAACAGCTATGACAAGCCTGCCAGTAGTCCTTCCCATAGAACTGTACTAATGTCTTAGGGCTATAACTCAGTGGTAGATTATTGTTCTCATATACATGATGGCCGTGGTTCAGTTGCTAGTACTGCTCAAAAAATGGAGTAGACTATATTACTTTTAAATAAGGTAATATATTTGGAACATTTTTTTGCCAGGAATAAAGGGGAATTACTATTTGAAGATGTATTAATATAAAACTTCTGACCAGCAAATTATGAGATTAAAAGGGTGTTTGTTATCCTGAAAGACAGAGGCAGATACTTATCGCATGGAGGAACTCCAAGCTGGTGATACAGAAGGGAGAGGGGAATGGAAAGAATCTTTATAATGGGCTTTATAGGTATGGCTAGACAAGGCAAGATAGGCCTGTTCAGGCTTGACTGAAATCATCAGGCTATGAGGCATAGGAGCTGTCCAAAAGTCTCTGGTAATTGTCCTGGGGTACTTGTGCCTTGGGTAACACTTGGTTAGTATTCAGTGATACTCCTGAACATGTCACCAAGTGGAGAATGTGGCTTCAGTGTAGTATGTGGGTTCGTTAGTAGTTAAAACATGTGTACAACAAAGGGTGTGTCTTAATGAAAGAATGTGCTGATGAGGAACCAGAGAGTCCAGGCTATGTAAATCAGGTACATTAGTAGGTGGTCCAGTGCAAGGTGTGTCAAGCATATAAAAATAGGTCAGAATACCAAAAAATCCTGTTTGAAAAACTAAAATCATGGCCATGTAGTATAATTGATTTAATACATGTTCTGGATTACCCAAAAAGTGTCAAGAATACAGTTATTATTTTTCACTAACTTACAAACCAGATTTTACCATTAATAGCTCTGAGTATTGGGTCCCTATTGAAATAGCAGAAATATGCCCTATTTTGAAACATAAAGTGAAGCCTACAGCTGGTGCACTGCCATTTCTACCTTCAGCCCAAATAAAGAGACTGATTCATAAAGAAGCTGATTTACAAACAAGCAAGCAGAAGCTAACAAGTGCCTGAAATAGATGTTGATTGTAAGTGAAATAAACTGTAACTACAACATTGAGCCCATAACCCTGGTAGTAAAATAAAATGAAGTGGAGAAAGCCATGCTGTAATAACAATTTAATATTCACCAGATTGTAAAGTGAATCTAGGAGGAATCATTGCACATGCAAGAAGAAAATTACCACCCAATATAATCTGCTGTGAGACATATTCATGGTCACCAAGAGCTCCAAAATCTGAATAGTAATTTTCTTTAAAATGATGGCTGAGCATGGGTAAAATTTAACTTCTTTACCCACATCCTCCAGAGCAGAATAAAAAATTGTCTGATGAGGATGTATGGCATGAGGTACGTAGATGGCTTATGGAAGAGGAACAAGGTAGTTTTCACCAATAGATCATTGAATAGGCCCATGTTGGAAAGGCATGGCTCAGCAACTCAGAAGGCCTGGATACCAACCAAAGGCTTCACTTTAGATAAGTGTTCAGTCCTTCAATAAATCAATCTTTTCATCTGCTAAAATAGTGAAGATATTCTGATTCTCAAAGCGGTGACTAGAATTAAAAGTTACTAAGCATTCTTCTAAGTACTCAATTCAGAAAGACAAATGAGTACTGTTTGTCAAGTAAATGTTTGATGTTTGAAAAAAAATAATCAAAAGCAGACATTTGTAGCTCCTATCCATAGCAGCATTATTTCCAGTGACCCCAACATAGAAACACCCTAGGGCCCATCAACACATAAAAAGCTTTAGCAAAATACACTCTGTCTTTTAAAAGGAATTATTCAATGTAAAAGGCAAGGATATTTTAGAGTGTGTCACTATATGGGTGAACCTTAGCAAAGATATGCTAAGTGAAATAAGCTAGTCATGATATAAAAAATAGTTTGCAAGCATATATATACATATATATATATAAACTTGTGGGATGATCGGGTTTTTATAAGGAGTAAAATACTAAATGGCAGTTGCTCAGTTGATAGTGAAACTGAGTTTAGAATGATTTAAGAAAAAGCAGCTATGGGTAGGATAATAACTGAACAACAACACGAGTGTACATGCATCAAGTTACTAAATGGTGACTCAAAACTGGTAAACATTTTATGTTGTGTCTATTTTACTGCTCTGAGAAACACCCCAAATCTCATTTTCTGGAAAGAGAGCAATGAACTGATGCAACCTGAGATTACAGCTACAATTCTCAGGATGGTGATAGTAATTGACCAGACTTAGATATGTCTCTTTATTCTGGTCACCAAGACTGGACACCATGATGACTAGGCTGTGGAGAATAGAAATAGATGCTCCTCTTTTAGCATTGCTTTTTATAAGTTGAGAACATTGGCACATTTATGCAAAACAACAGCAACCAAAAAAACCCAACGTTCTCTTGTGTTCTCTAAGAAGAATCAATTTACAAAGAAAGAGTACTTAACTTGCAGCACACACACACACCCTCCATCCCCCTTGGTTTTCTATATTCCAGTTAAGGAATGCAATAGAAATAAAATAAATCTGATCAAGATAGGATTTCTGTTTTACTATTGATCACCTACTAACTCTCTGAAAGTGTAGGCATAATTTTTATTTTCTAAAATACATACTAACTTATAAACCTGTTCAAGAAGAAAGCTACTTCCCCACAGAGCACCCTACTTTGATGCTCTTTTCTATTAAAATGTGATGGCAATTATAACCTCCTAACAGAATTAATGCTTCTCAGGGCTACCCACATGTCAATCTAGTTATGCGTTTTTAGCACAGTGTCATCCATTTAAAACAACTCAAACACGATTCTTAACTATTCTAGAATCATACCCTAATTGTTACAGATATTCTATGCATGTCTGACATTTTTCTGTCTACTCAGCATTTAAATTCCTTTAATATGTCATTATATTTAAAAATATAAATTCTGTAAGAACAAACACCTCAACTGTATAGATTTTGTTTGATTGGTTTGGGGTTTGGTTGTTGTTTAAATTTTGGTATTTTGTTTTGTTGTAGTTTTTTTCCTTCTGTCTATGATATAAGAGAAGCTGGAGAAAGTAAGTAATGATTATCATGTTCTTAGATTGTGGCACTTTTCCTTGTTAAGATTTGTATATGAAGTTATGAGTATTAAAATCTATGTTTTATGATTGATAAATGTGTATAGTGTTTGTAACCCATACTTGATTCATTATTATTGTCTTCCTTTTTTTCTTATTAAAAAAAAAACTGAGAATAAAACATTTCCATACACTTCTTAAAATATTTTGGTCCTCAGCAATGTGTCCTTATGCCGAATGGAAGCATGATCCTAAGTAACTGTCGGAGGATAATGGGTAAAGAAGAGCAATGGTCCTTCTCTCCCTTTGTCAGAAATGCCAAAACCATAGCAGTTCTAAACCACAAAGAGAAAATAAACCACAGATCTACTCAGACAAATACCTGTGAGGGCACAAAACACCTAGCAGCTGTAGAAATATAACACTGTCCTGTATTTTCACAGGTAAGAGACCTTAGCAGTCCAAGTTCTCTAAGACCTGTCAGCAGTTCCAGTAATGTGGAACTGGCTTAGGGGTACACGTTTCCACACACACTTGCCTTGTGAAACATTTTTGTCTCCTATTATTTTTAAATTACCCTGATTTAAAATATTCTGTTAAAGCCATAATGTGGCAAAAACGATAACACACACACACACACACACACACACACACACACACACACAATGTCTGGCATTTCTACAGTTATTATTGTTCTCAGTGCTGTGAAGAAGATTCCAAAGCAAGCAAAACACAGACACAGGGTTTTAGGAACTCACAGCCATCTCTGCTATTGTTCTTGCCCACTATCTGCATCTTTCCAGAATTTCCAGGAATAACCCTTAAAGATTTCCATCAATTCCAAGCATAAATGATCCTTCAAAATGTATCCGCATCACATTCTCTTCATTCTGTCTTCTCCAAGACAGTTATAATATTTACCTTTGGACTGCCTCTATATTATTGATAATTTCATCTTTCTGTTTTATATTAAATTGTCAGTAGCTTATTTTCTTTTTCGTACTACAAATATCTTGAGATAAAGTTCCATTTAATTGGTCATCAGTGAACCTAAAATGAGCATTGTTCATTCATTCATTCATTCATTATTTTTCTGTTATAATAAAATATTTGCAAAGAATATACAGTATTTTATGTACTCAAGCATCAGAAACAGAAGTGATGAAATTTTTTTAATGACCATATGTTACGGTTTGGGCTAGAAGAGCAATAATGGAAGCTAGAAGAGAGAATGAGCTGCTACCATATTTTCTGTGTAATCGTCATTTTTCTCCTGTATTTCTCACATACAGCATTGTCTTAGTTACTTTTCCTGCACACCCAGTCATGGAAAAAAGAGCAAGGAATACTTGTGCTTATTCACCATCCTTACTCCACTTACACATCTAGGATCCAAGCCAAGGAATGGCTCTGCCCACTCTGAGCAGGTCTTCCCACCTCAATTAATACAATCAAGATAATCTTTTACAAGAATGCCTAAAGGCCAAGATCCAGAAAGATTCTAGGTTCTGTTAGGTTGACAATTAACTCTTACCAGGACATTTTTTTTTAATTTTATTTTTGAATGTTTACTTTATTTACATTTCAAATGTTTTCTCCTTTGGAACTCCCCTAACCCATCCCCCTTCCCCCTGCTTCTATGAGGGTGCACACCCACCCACCCACCCACTACCATCTTCTCTCCTTAGCATTCTCCTACACTGGGGCATCTAACACCCTCAGGCCCAAGGGCCTCTCCTTCCCCTGATAGCCAACAAGACCCTTCTTTGCCTCATATGCAGCCAGCACCATGGGTCCTCCTATGTGTATACTTTGGTTGATAGTCCAGTATCCAGGAGCTTCGGGAGGTCTTGCCAGTTGACACTGTTTCTCCCTCCATGGGGCTGAAAACCCCCTCAACTCCTTCAGTATCTTCTCCAAGTCCTCTATCTGGGACTCGATGCTCAGTCCAATGGTTGGCTACGAGCATCCACCTCTGTATTTGTCAGGTTCTGGCAGAGTCTCTCAGGTGTTAAGATATACAAAGAGTTGTATAAGAAATGAGATGGATTGGAGTTGCTTAATGTTTTAAGAAGAGCTATTTGAGTCTCTAGCATATGAGATGAAGGGCAGGTAAGTTTTGAAAGGTATTGCAAAGGAAAGAGCGAATAGGCAAAGGCAGCAGGTACCAATCCCATGCTATAGGTGACAGCAGAGAAGCAAGGGGATGGGGAACTGGAAAGTAGTGCAAAATAAATTCTCATAGATGTAACAGGCACTGGTTTTAAGGCATTGAAGATAAGCCCATTCATTATATTTTAAGAGAAATCATAAAGTATTCCTGAGTCTTGGAAATTCAAGTAATAATAATGTTAACTTTTTAAACCTAGTTTTGGCCTGTCTCCAAAAATGTCAATGATCTCAATTGGTTCTTGGCATTTCTAGCCTCTTTTAAGAGCTCTTCAAAGAATGCCTAACTGGTGGTGATCAGCGATTTGTCCACGAATGGAAAGTGCCTGAAGCTAGCAATAGCTCTTCTGCCCTTCACACCCTTGGTATTCTGTGGACAGGTTTGAAGGACTGCGGATACAAGAGGATTCTTTCAGTTGATAAGTGGAAGTTTTCCCCATTCACTCTTCCTAAGCCAATACAAACTTGAAAAGGAATAGTTTCTTGTCTCCCCACATCTTCTCCTACTTATATATCTGTATACCCCAAAGCAGACATTTTTCTGCTGTATCCGAAGGTCATATGATGCTCAGCATACAGGTTAGAATCCAGGTAAATACATGTGGCATTGTGCCCAAGCTCACAAAACTCAAGAGGCTAATTGAAAACCAAAGGTATATCCAAGTGCTTGGAAGAAGATGACTTACCCACACTTCTCTCTATATTACTTTTTAAAAGATCTGTTTCCTTAACAAGCACAGCTTCTTCATCGGTGCACAAAATGTACTGCAGAGGTGATCTCAACTTTTCTTCCTTCTCTTCTGTTCTTTGTTCTTCCAGTAAGACTAATGAATGACTGCGGTGGTTAGGATATTGAAAGTTTCAGGGAAGTTTATGACTCTGAAACAAAAATTTTAGACAATGAAATTAAGGTGTAAGGTAGATTTGGGCTTTTTTCCAAATCATTTAATATAATTAAAATTAACATAATAGCCATAATTCTAAAAGCCAGTGCCTTATTTTTTTCTTGGCAACAATTTATTTACTCTGATCCCTCTGAGATTCATCTCTCAAGAGAAATGAAACAACTTATAATGTTTAAAATGTATGTGCCTGACAGCAGAACATAGATTTCTTTGAAACAATCGTAACATTTCTTTTTGATTAAAAATATGTTAATTTATTCTAGTAATCCAGAATCCTTGTAGGCGATGATATGAGATTCTATAATTGTTTGAGTAATATACTGCTAGTGTTTTCACATTTAAAAAATTAAATTTCCATGAAACCTACTCTAAAGAATTTTCAGAAAGTAATAGTGTGATTCTTTCTCCATATCCATAAAGAATATATTCATAGTTTTTCATTTAGATTCATTTCTGCTTAGGTTTGCTTTGACAATTTTCTTGCCTTGTGCTGTCTTGAGAAAACAATCCTCTTTAGTTGCCCAAGAAAAAATGGTTACAGGCAATGTGTATTGTATTCTTTTAGATTCTTTCTCTAATCTCTATTCCAAGTATCGTTCAATCAGAATCCTGCCTGTAAAATGGAAAAGTTGAATATTACATTTATAGAATATGTTCTTAGGTTTAGAATTATTTTTCTGTGTATATTATTTAAATTATTTATCTATTAGATATTTCATAGGTTCAAACCTTTCAAAATAGATTACTCCAATACTATGTGAATCTGTGTTTCCCATTTTTAAAATCCAAGTGAACACCTTTGTTTTTATGCTTTCAAAATTGCACACAATTTAAATAATCTATCTTGATCATATTTATCACTCATTACTATGTTCCAACTCTTCTCAGGCTCTTCCCAAGTCATTTCCCTCCAATTTTGTAACCTTTGTTTTTATTACTATTATTAGAACATAGTGCATCCAATTAATGCTGCCCATGTTAAAGAATGTGATTACATCTAATGAGGTATGGGAAACCTCACAATAACACACCCCACTGGAAAAAAAAGAAGTGATTGTTCCTTGTCAGCAGCTGTCAACTAGCAATACCTCCACACCTAGGGCCAGAGCCCCTGGAGCTACTCACCTGTCCATACTAGAACATTTGGCTGTCTTGATGATGCACAGGTCTCACACAGATAAGCAGAGATGCTTTGTGTGTGTGTGTGTGTGTGTGTGTGTGTGTGTGTGTGTGTGCAATCATGCACATACACACAACAGTCATGTCCTGTTCAGAAGACAGCCATTCACAGTACATTCCATTCTCTGGTCTTTACATTCTTTCTTCTACTTCTTCAATGTTCCCTGAGCCTTGGGTGTGAATAGATTGATACAGTTTTCCCATCTACAGCTAAAACATTTCAGTTGCTTGTTTGTAGCACTATGAAAAGTTATGAGTCTGCATTAGCTGCCTCAAGAATCTTCTCTGACTAAGGCTGAGAGCAGTGAGCACCATCTGAACAGATACCATATGACAGTCTTTCAAAGAACAAAGTTTCAAAAAGAAAAGTTAGCTGTGACAACACTCTCAGTGTGGGGCAAGCGAGTTCTTGAGAAATTCACTACATCTCTTGGTTTCTGCTTCTTTTCTAACTCACAGCTTCATTTGTATCATGATATTCTTGCTGCCTACTACCTAATGAGGCCAAACATCAATAGCAACCCTATATCTTAGATATCTCCAGAAATGTATATTGTACAATTAAAGATTGTGTGCCTTTATTACTATGAATTCACAGGAATGTAAATGTGTTCCCAACAGAAACTGAATACTGGGAGGCATGACGAGATGGCTCCTTGTGTAAGTGTAATTGCTGTACAGAGGTGAGGACCTGTGTTTGAGTCCTCGCATCCACATTTTAACGTGGCCACACATTGTTGTAACACCAGCATGGCCTGTAGGAAAGACAAGAAGGTGAACGTTGCTGGGTGGCAGGTTCATGAGAGTTCCTGTCTCAAGAATAAGGTGGGCAATGTTAAGAGAAGATCATTCAACATCTTCTCAGGCCATTGCATATATGCATGAGTAGATACACCTGCACTCGTATGTACCTACAGTGTGAACACACACACACGCACGCACACACACGCACGCACGAACATGCACACACAATATTGAAAGAAAAGAAAGAAGAGACTATTTTCTCTATTTTCCAGATTTACATTTGAACCTGCCAACCAAAAGAAGAAGTAAGAAATTTCGAGTCCCATAACACTCACAGAGTTTTAGTAAGGAGGGAATATTGAACTGTTGAGGTAAAAATGGGGTTTGAGGAATGTCTGGGGTTCTAACTACATACTCAGCTTTGATCTTAAGATTACTCAGTCTGTTCTGCTGACGTTAGATCCAAGGTTGGATCCAGGCAGGTTTAATGAACAGTTGCTTCTGTCAAATATAGCAAAATCCCTGAGACTAGCTAAATCACTGCTGATTTGAAGCACCTGGGATCTATCTTGCCCATGTGTTTCCATTTAAGCTCTAACTTACCCCCACCAAAGCTCAAACGGAAGCTCTAAAATATATGGTGGTGACATGAAATTTAACTAATCGACATGTTTTTAATGAATAGTAAGTATTTTTCAGGATACATTTAAATCCTTTATTAATGGTGTCAGCTGTTGACAAATTAGGGTAACTGTGGCACATCAGGAGACGTATCCTACTGCCCAAAGCTGTGTGGACTCCATCCATGTGAGTGAGGGAATTAGAAGTTGCAGTCTTTCCCCTAAGAGTTGAGCCCTTAGCAGTTAAGAACTGAATGGACCGATCTTATTTAAATATCAATGCTGCTGTGTTCCCTATGCATGTCTATTAGGCTCTTAAAGCACCCAGATTCAATTCCTCATCTATACAAGTCTCCTTACTGGGTTGACTATGACTCCCTACTCTGGTACCTTCGAACCTGAATGCCTGTTAGACATCCAGATAAGATGTCCTTTGCAGTGTTTTGGCTGGCATGCTCCCAGCCAACCCCACAGCCTTCGAATGGTCTAAAGATCATGACAACAATAGCTGCTTTATAGGAATCATGTGCTGACGGTCTGGACAGCATTGCTTCAAACGCAAGATCAAAATAAGCACAGCTAATGGAGCCATCAAAGAAACCAGTTGAAAGTCCCAATTTGAAAACACTCACACATGGTGCATTCCTCATCAGAGTTTTTCCCAGGGGAAATGGCCTGGAAGGGTTGGGGTGCAGCCAAGAAGGCTACAGCCTGCTCTATGCCAGGCTGCCCTCTACCAACTTTCATCTGGCTGAGTTCATCCCAGGAAACCCTAAGGATTCCAAAGGATACAAGAGGAGCCTAGGCAATGTCCAAGATTCTCACATCTCCTGGTGAGCACTGTGGCATTATGCTTTTGAGAGCAGATTCATACTGGAATGCCTGGAGTGCAGAAAAGAAGAGTACAGGGAGACAATTGAGCACACAGTGGAAGCATATCGGTCGAGATCAAAAGTGGCCCATATTCAAACCAGGACATAGTTGTGCAGTGGGCTCTCAAGAGCCAGATTTCCACTCCAGAGTAGTAACCATGGCTTAGGCAAGAACTTTAAAAATTTGGACTAAGAAAACCCATCTCGGAAGAGGTTTTTACAGCATAGCAGGATGTTTATTCAAGGCTGTTAACAGAACCCCTTAGAATCTAAGAAAGAGGCAAAAATTTTAAGATACAGTTTTTAAAAAGATCAATTGGATCTCAATTGGATCCACTCAGGATCCAATGGGATGAGTTGATCTCTTATAGACAACTTCAACATTGTGTTCAAGACAGTGATTTTACATGTTTACATTTTAAAAAAAAAAAAAAAACAGCCCAAGAAGCTGAGGATAATAGGTCAAAATCTTGACAAACAGTTGTGTTCTTTTGCAATGATCTACATTAGTGCAAACCTATTCTAATAAGTTAAACTACTAGTTAGTGAATATAGCACACAAGGTAGAGTGTATGTGTGACTTTCAGGAAGCTATGTGTTCAACCCTCAGTGATACCTAAACCAACCATAGTGATGAATGTTGTCTTACTTCAAGGTCCTATTACTATGATAAAAAAACCTAACAACCAAAAGCAAGTTGGAGAGGAAAGGTTTACCCTTCCACATCTTAGTTCATGACTGAAAGAAGTCAGGACAGCACAAGGCTGGAACCCAGAAGGAAGAGCTGATGCTGAAGTCATGGAGGACTGCTTCTGAAGGGCTTGCTCCTGAAGGCTTGTTTAGCCTATTTCTTGTAAAACCAGAACCACCAGCCAGAAGATAGCATTACCCACAATGGCTTCTCACATGAATCACTAATTAAGAAAATGCCCTAAAATGGATGCAGAAAGGGAAACAAAATAGTTCTAGGAGGTGGATGGAAAAGGGAACTGGATGGAAGAGGGATGAGTAGGGGAACAGGGATGGCAATCAGGTGTAGGGAGAGGGGGTTTCGAGGGAGGGTAGGGAGTGAGAATGGAAATGGGGAGGGGATGTCTCTGGTGATTACCTAAAGGCCTGGGATGATGGAGCCTACTGGAAATCTATGACAATAACCCTAACTGAAACTCCTACCAGCAAGGGATATGGAGCTTGAAGAGGCCTTCTTCTATAGCCAGACAGGTCAATCCACCAACAAAGCCTTCAACCCAAAATTTAACCTGCTTGTAAGATGTGCAAGGATAATGATGGAGGAGAGACGGAGAGACCACCCAACCAATGACTGACCCAACTTAATACCCGTCCCATGTGAAAGAGCCAATCCCTGGCAATCCCATGTTTGCAGACAGGAGCCTTTTGTAACTGTCTTCTGAGAGGCATCATCCAGCAGCAGATAAAAACAGATGCAGAAACCCACAGCCAAACATCAGATGGAACTCAGGGAGTCTTGTGGAAGAGTGGGAGGATTGAATTGAGCAAGCTGGAGGGGTCAAAGACACAACAGAAGACCTACAGAGTCCAATAACCAAAACGGGGGTGGGGGGGGGCTCACAGAGACTGTACTACCAACCAAGAAGCACACATAGGCTGGATCCTATATATCTGTAGCAAATGAGCAGCTTGGTCTTCAAGTGGTCCCCTAACAATTGGAGAGGGGCTATCTCTGACTCTGTTGTCTCCCATTGGATCCACTTCTTCTACATGGACTGTCTGGTTGGACCTCAGTTGGAGAGGAGGTGGTGAGTCCTGCTGGGACTAGATGTCCCAGGGCAGGGTGGTACCCAAGTGGGGCTTCCCCTTCTCTGAGAAGAAGCAAAAGGGATAATGGTGGGAAAAAATTTGTAAGGACAGTACTGGGTAGAAACTTTGGGCTTCAATAAAGATATAAAGTGACATCCTTGTGTCAGGTTGACATAAAATTAGCCAGCATACATGTCTATACTAATCTCAGCAACTTAAGAGGTAGAGACAGGAAGATCAGAAGCTCAAGGGTATCCTCAGATACTTAGAATTCAAGGCCAGCCTGAGTCACTTGAGACCTTGTTTTTAAAATTTTAATAAATTAAACATCAGCTTCAGCACATGCTTAAGTCAGGGATTCATTTACTGGGTGGTAATATCAGATGTAGATCACTCTGGCAAAGTCCTTAGTCACACTGGGCTCCTTGAATTGGAAAATCTCAATCTCTCTCTCTATCTCTCTCTCTCTCTCTGTGTGTGTGTGTGTATGTGTGTGTGTGTGTGTGTGTGTGTGTGTGTGTGCGTGTGTGCTGTGGTATGGGAACTCTAGCTACAAATAACACTCATGTGTTTTACCACACTCCATCTTCACTTCTAGCCCGGAAGATGCATTTTAAAATGTGAAATGGCAAGAATTGATACTTTCTGAAAATTTCTTTGTTCTGCTTTTTTTTTCCATTTTCCAATTAGAGAGAGGGTATGTGGAATGATGCCCAAGATGGTTCTTAACTATATTTGGCTTCCTTTGGAATGAGATAAGCAAGCCTTGACTTCTGGGACTGATGGTACTTCAATCAACTAAACCTTGATGTCTATACCTCATCATTATAAAGTACTTCACAGAACATCCACCTCCAAATAGGATGGACCAAGACTAAAATAAAATCTCTGTGTAGTTACTTCTGAACACATACTAGTAATGTTCATTGTACAATCCATAAAAAGAATCCAAGATCTCATTATTATTATTATTATTATTATTATTATTATTATTATTATTACTATTATTATTATTATTATTATTATTATTATTATTAATTTTATATCTCCCTTACTTCCCTTTTTCGGTCACCCCCTCCCACAATTCTTTACCCATGCCTCCTCCCCACTCCTCTGAGTGGCTACCCCACTCCAGGTATCACCCCACCCTGGCACTTCAAGTCTTTTCAAGGCTTCCTCTCCCACTGAGGCCAGACAAGTCAGCCCAGCTAGGAGAACATATCCCACACAGGCAACACTTTTGAGATAGCCTCTGCTCCAGTTGTTTGGAACCCACATGAAGACCAAAGTGCACATCTGCGGGGAGGCCTAAGTCTAACCCATTTATGTTCTTTAGTTGATCCTTTGGACTCTGAAAGCTCCCATGTATCCAGGTTAGAATAGACTAACCAATAGACTCTGTTGGTCTTCCTGTTGAGTTCTTAGCCCCTTCGGGGACCACAATCCTTCTTCCTATTCTTACACAAGATTCCCCAAGCTCCATGCACTGTTTGGCTATGGGTGTTTCTATCTGTCTGAGTCATCTGTTAGGTGGAACCTCTCAAAGGGCATCATGCTCCTGTCTGCAAGCATAACAGAGTACCATGAATAGTGTCAGGGATTGGTGCTTGCCCATGGGATGGGTCTCAAGTTGGGCTGGTTATTGGTTGACCATTCCCTCAGTCTCTGTTCCATCCTCCATCCCTACATTTCTTGTAGACAGAATAAATTTTGGATTGAAACTTTGTGGGTGGTTTGGTATTTCTTGCTCCCCTGGGGTTTCTGCCTGACTACAGGAGGTGGCCTCTTCATGTTCCATATCTCTAATACAGTGAGCCACAGCTAAGGTCACCCCCATTGATTCTTTGGTGTCTCCCTTACCCCAGGTCTCTATCTTGTCCTGGAGATTCCCCCACCTCCTCACCCCTGTCAGTTGCAGATTGTCCATTTTCATGACCATTTAGCCCACTCTCCTGTCCTTCCCCACACCTGATCCTGAGCTCCTCCATTCTCCTCCCCATCCTCCCTCTTTGCAAGTTTCCTCCCTCCTTCTTCCTCATATGATTATTTTTTCCCCCTTCTGATTGAGGTTCAAGCTTCCTTGTCTATGCCTTCCTTCTTGTTTAGCTTCGTTGGTTCTGTGAAATGTAGCATGGTACTTTTATTTTATGACTAATATCCATTTACAAATGAGGACATGCCATGCATGTCCTTTTAGGTCTGAGTTACCTCACTCAGGATGATATTCTCTGCAAAATTCATAATTTCTTTGTTTTTAATAGTTGAATAATATTCTATTGTATAGATAAATCACATTTTCTTTATCCATTTTTTAGTTGAGGGACATCTAGGTTCTTTCCAGTTTCTGGCTATTACAAATAAAGCTACTATGAACAACATTGAGCAAGTATCTTTGTGGGAGATTGGAGCACCTTTTGGGTGATCCCATTATTCTTACAAATAGGGCTTCATGCCATTTCTTCACTAATCACATATCTATTCTTGCTGTAATATTTTCTGCTTCTTGTTGGTTCATTATGACATCCACTCATGGAATTACTCCTCTTTCAGGTTCAGTATGGACCCCCATATCCTCCAACTAATTTCAAACCACCTAAGGGAAGCCCAAGTCCTCTACATCCTTAGACTGTCTGGATGAGATGTGCCGTGTTCCCCATGTGTTCTCACCCTCACTGCAACTTGCTTATGCTTAAGGTTGTCCTGACTGTCATTGACTGAAGGGCACTGATGTCCACACTCATCAGAACACGTTTGAGAATGGTCAGAGCTTCATCTCTTGACAGCTTGCAAATCTCCATTTCTAGCTAACTTCTCATTTGGATCACACTCCAGTTTTCAAATGCCAACTACATATTCCCAGATGCCACGTTGCAGGAGATTTCAAGTGCAATTTACCCCAAGCTAAACTCTTAATTTCTCCTCCTATAAAATATCTAACTTCTCTGTAGTTCACACCTCATATAATGATGCAATGAAGTTTTAGTCTCTTGGGCTTTAAATAGGACAGAGAACCTATGGGAAAGTTAACAGCTGCCCAATATATCAGGAGTACTTAAACTCTCAACCAAGTGTGACATTGTGTTTGAGTATTGTCAATGGAAAAATCATTCTGATGCTTTTTAAAGACAACACGGTTAAGTAGTTGAGAAGAGACTCTTGCAATAGTAGTTTGTAATTTGGGAAGTGATTGTGCTCAACTATAGATAAATCAGGATAAGGTAAGTATTTACAACTGCGAACCAAAGTGTGGATAAACAATTGCCAAGAAGATATGTGAGGACTGGCACAGTTGATCTTGCAAGAACTCTTGCTGGAGGCAGAGCAAGCTGGTAAGAAAGTGAAGGTGAGAAACAATGAGTTAGTCTAATCAGATATTTGGGGCGGGGTGGGAGGGTTCCAAATTAACCCACCTCAATTTCTTTTGCAACTGAACTAAAAGAAACTAACAATTTCTTTTGAACTGAGCCTTGTGTTCTGTCCCTGAAGGGTAAAGGTGAGAGCCTGAAGGATTCAGGTGAGAGCAGCTTGACTTTGGTCAAAGAAAATATCCTTGTCAGTATAAAGAGTTTTAGTAATACTTAAGGGTTTTTGTTGTTGTTGTTGTTGTCATCGTCGTCGTCTTTCTTAAGACTTCCAAGAAAAATGTCAAAACAAAATTAAAATATTAAAACACAAAAAAAGCAGAAGATACTCTTCATCTCTCTAGATCATGATAAGTTGTTAAATTCTAAGATGTAAAAATTGCCCAAAGTGGGCATTTTCTTGTTGTTTTGTTTCTTTTATTTATTTGTAGTACTATTTACACATTGTGGTTCTCTTCATCATTTGCACTGCCTCATATCAGTGTCAATGGGAGAGAGTTGCCATTTACTGAAACAAGGAAAATTTTGTAGAGACTTTGTCCCTGTCTGATATTGTACCAACATAGTGCCACTATTCTGGAGCTTCTCGAGTACCCAGCACTGAGAAGGGATTTCCTTCCTCCTTTGTGTACAATGTATACCAGGGGAAGTAGTGATGTTTGGTAATAGTCTTGCAGCATAAAGTGATATTTTCTGACTATGTTCTCAGAATATTCACTTGGCAAATTTTCTTTTCCTCATTTTTTCCTCTTATAAAAATTTTACTTTCAGTAATATGGCTCCAGGCCCTGTATAGTCATTGCGTGTGTCACCCCTAGGCTTCTAGTTCAGAAGGTTTAGACAATGAAAAACAGAATTGTCCATGAAAATCAGAAACCAAATCAAACACTCATTCAGGTAGATAATCAAACAAGACCCAGGCATGACTTATTAAACAGTACCATTTACACACCAGATATTGGTTCAACACAGTAATTCTCCCATAGCAGTTTTTAATGAGTTTATACATGAAAACAGAATATTACTTTTACATCAAAATTTGGAAAGCTGAGACTCTATAATATTAAATATACAAAGTATGCTCTCAGTAAGTGCTAAAATGTAAAATTTGTAATACTTAGATATTTCGAGTATAGTAATCCCACTTGTAAACTCTCTGTTCCCAAGAACAATTATAGCAACTGAACCTAGCTTGCATATTTGGGTTTGTTCATTTTAATCAAACAAAGGAGTCTGGAATGTAGCTTGGAAAAAAAGTAAAAAATGCAAAAGAGTAAAACAAGTACGAAACTAAAATATCAAATAAAATGAAACGACAAAGCCTATTTCCATTAACAGTCCAGTTCCCTCTCTTCTAGCTCCTGTGGTCACCCGAAATAGCCTTAGAAAATTAAGATATGCTTTCATCAGGTCGTAAACTTCATGCATGCAGACTGATGGCGGCTCATAAGCACAACTCTGCTGTGTTTAACAGCGTTCACCCCAGCTCATGTGACCGCTTAGTGAGAGGACGCATGCGCATGGCAGCAAGCAGAACTAAGCTCTGAGTCAGGGGCAAATTTGCCCTTTTTTAATCACCTTGAAGTCACTTGCCTTCTTAGAGAAAAAGGGAAAAAAAATATACCTATCCCCTCATGAACTATGAGTCATGTTGACATAAGCTATCTGTAGAGAAGCTTGCCGTAGAACTTAAACGTGTGTGATTATAGGGAAACACTGAGCATCAGGTCACTGCTAGGGACGAGATGTCTGTATCATCTGCAGAAAAGAAAGTATAGTAAAAAAAACAAAGGTGCTTCCAAAAACGGGAATTCGAGGTGCACATGAGTCACTCACTTAACTGTGAGTGTCTGTTTGTGCATTTCCCTTCTAGTCATGCAAAATTTCAATAACCTCTTGGCCTCTTTATCAGCACAAGGATCCTTATTAACAGAAAGCTGAACCGCAGACTGTGGAAATGGTGTGAATGTAGTCGTTTTGAGAAAAGAGAAAAATTAGGATGTGTGTGTGGCCACCAAATCAATTCATTTGTAATGAACGCTTACTAATCACTTGATAATGCCATACAACGTGTTTTGATTTTATTCGACCCCCACCTCCTCCCTTTAACTCCCAGATAAGCCTCCACCTCCCTAAAAAGATACGCCTGTTTATTTTTTTCTTTACTAGCACATCAACTCCAGTTTTTTTCTGTCCATACATTCCTGGATATGAAGCCTCGGCTAGAGCACAGTCCACATACCAGGACTTACTATTGTACAAACTGATTCTCCTTCCCTCAGAAGCCATTAACTGCCCATAGTTCCTCAGGGGCAGGGCTTCACACTGCATGCTGGAAGGCTGACTGGCTTGACCCTGTGCAAACAACTAAGCTGCAGAGCTTTCATGAGTGAGGGCGAGGGCCTTTGCCCCCTGCGCTATCTCACCAGCCCAAGACACTTTTATGTAAAATATTCTCTCTTCTGTCATCTTTCCTCTTCTTGGCCTCATATTTCTTCATTTAAAACATTTATTTTACTACCACATTATCTACTCCCATTATCATCTTTTTTTTTTTAAGAGTTTCGGATTTGAGAATACCACAGTAGGCTTCTTCATTGTGTGCCCTTTCCTTATCATAGAATTTTATATTTTAGGAGCTCAGTACATTTTTATGACTAAAAGATTAAACAGATAAAAAGTATGAATAAAAATAGATCAGCACTGAGAAAATCACAATAAAAGAAAGCGTATCCATACTCAGTACTTTGAAACATTTTTTTTAAAAAAAGACCTTTGTAACACTTTACATTTTTAAATACGAATGGCATATATAGCACAAACATGGCAATGATAGCCATCCTTAAAACTACAAGTCAGTAGTATTAAGCCCACACTGTGTAGACGTAGCTACCTTCCTTCACCACGATGTTCTCCTCTTCCCAAACTGAAACTCTGTTCTCCTTGGACATCTCCCAGCATTAGTCTCTGCTCCACCCTTAAATCACCTCCATCTTTTTCGCTGTGGCTCACACTGCTATGGTCACGGGCACGCAATCATAGGCTGGGGCAAACCACATTTCTCCTCCTTTGGTTTATATATGCAGAAGCAGGATTACAGGATAGTGTAGGCATTCTTCATTTAAGTTTTTGAGAAACCTTCAGGCTGCTTTCTACATTGCTCATTTTACACGCCCACCAGTAAAACGCTAGAGTTCCAATGTCTCTGAATTCTCATTAGCTCTTGTTATTTTCTGTGGTTTTTCTAATTGGCAGTCTAATAGGAGTCTCATTGTGGTTTTCATTTACATTTCCCTACTGGTTAGTGATGTTGATCATCTTTTCTTGATCTTCCCGCTTATTGGCTATTTTCTCTCATTTATATTTCTGCTGAGACATTTGTGGTAGTCAACACAAATGATCATTTGAATTTCCCATTGTGTCAACTCAAGAGCTATATTGTTTTCTTTGTGTGTATGTATATATGTACGCATGCACAAATGGGTATAGGCATATGAATGTGGGTGCATGTGCATTTGGAGATCAGAAATCAACTGCAAGTGTCTTCCTCAGTTTTTCACATTATTTTTGAGACAGACAATGTACTGGCTAGTTGTGTGTGTCAACCTGACACAAGCTAGAGTTACCACAAAGAAAGGAGCTTCAGTTTGAGAAAATGCCTCTATGAGATCCAGGTATAAGGCATTTTCTCAATTAGTGATCAAGGGAAGAGGGCCCCTTGTGAGTGGTACCATCTGTGGGCTGGTAGTCTTGGGTTCTATAAGACAACAGGCTGAGCACGCCAGGGGAAGCAAGCCAGTAAGTAGCATCCCTCCATGGCCTCTGTATCAGCTCCTGCTTCCTGACCTGCTTGAATTCCAGTCCTGACTTCTTTTAGGGATGACCAGCAATGTGGAAGAGTAAGCTGAATAAACCCTTTCCTCCCCAACTTGTTTCTTGGTCAGAAGAAACTTGATGTTTGTGCAGGAATAGAAACTGTAACTAAGACAAATTGGTAACATCAAAGTGGGGTATTCCTGTGACAACCTGACCATGTTTTGGGGAGGACTGTGGAAGGACTTTGGAACTTTGAGCTAGAAGAGTCATTGGGATGTTAAGAGCTCTGTGGGGTGTTCTGTAGGAGCTTGGAAGATAATGTTGAGAACAGTGCAGAAGATGGAGGCCTGGCTTGTGAAATTTCAGAGGGAAGATCAAAGATTCTTATCAGAGCCATTGCTTGTTTGATATAAGATTCTGTGGTTTTGGTTAGCTGGGGCTGAAGAAATCAGCTGTGATTAACAAGATACCAGAACTACTAAAGCAAAACCGTTGCATTACTGGGACAATTGATGCTAGTTAGCTGGAGCTGGGAAATTGGCGGTGATTGGGAAGAGACCAGCATCAATGAGGTGAAATCTTCTGAGAAGTGTTTTCTGAGAGCACAGTGGCTGCATTCCAGAGATAGCTAGTGTTGTACCTTGTGCTGTGTCTGGCCTTGGTAATCTGTAAATGTCACCCAGGTGGTACTGATTTTGAAGGCATGAAGGAGTCGTGAAGAGCTGCAGAGGTCTGGGCACTGTGAGAGGTCATGGAAGGCCATTGGTGAAGGTGCAACCTCAGTTGCAATTGAAAGCCCAGGACTGAAGGGGTCATGCAAAGGAGGTAAGTCTTGGCACCATAAAGAGAGCCTATGGGAGGCTGTTGGTAAACCTAGTTACAGTGGAAGACAGCAGTGTTTTGGAGATGCCAGTACCATGAGATGACCACCAAGAACAGCAGCAGCAGTGGAGTATAGGCATCTGGAGCCTAGAAGACAAGGTGTGTCCTACAAAGGGCATAGATGAAGAAGTGACTCAAGACCTTGAAAGAATCCTGAAGATCATGAGTGGATCCCAGACATTGGACGGTTGGAGTTTGATCTTGCTTTTGATTGTGCTGTGGCCTGATATTTTTCCCTCTTGAAGAAAGAAGGTATTTTAGTGGAGCCCACAGTTAAGAGACTTTGAATTTTTAAAGACTTTGAATTTTAAGAGATTGGATGTTTAAAGGGACTGAAATGTTAATATGTAAGAATTTGCAAAGACTGTGGGACTTTTAAAGTTACTTAGATCTTGGGGATGAATAAGAAAGTAAGAGTCGAGGCTTAATGGTGATGTGTTCCTGTGTCAAGTTGACAAGGGGTCAATTGTACTGGCTAGTTTTGTGTGTCATCTTGACACAGCTGGAGTTATCACAGAGAAAGGAGCTTCAGTTTGAGAAAATGCCTCTATGAGATCCAGGTATAAGGCATTTTCTCAATTAGTGATCAAGGGAAGAGGGCCCCTTGTGAGTGGTACCATCTGTGGGCTGGTAGTCTTGGGTTCTATAAGAAAGCAGGCTGAGCAAGCCAGGGGAAGCAAGCCAGTAAGTAGCATTCCTCCATGGCCTCTGTATCAGCTCCTGCTTTCTGAACTGTTTGAATTCCAGTCCTGACTTCCTTTAGTGATAACCAGCAATGTGGAAGAGTAAGCTGAATAAACCCTTTCCTCCCCAACTTGCTTCTTGGTCATGATGTTTGTGCAGGAATAGAAACCCTGACTAAGACAGACAATGTTACTGATTTGTAACCTGACAGATTCAGGAAAGTTGACTGAAAGATATGCCGTGGGGATCTTCCTGTCACCACCTCTTTCAAGTATGATCCTCTGTTTTCAGATATTTTGATGTGAGTTCTATGGCTCAGACTGCTGTCTCAGGTCTATATAGGAGTATTTTACCAACTGAGCCAACTCTCCACCCCTCAAGTGCTACAATATCACTTTGTTGTGGATCATGACTTAACAGCATGTGTGTTGTTGACCAGTTGTCTCTCTGGTGCTAGAGTTTTTTGAGTATCTAATTTGACTGTCACCAGACTCAGTCGCCATTTCAAAGAGGCAGCTGAAATAAGTCATGTGATTTTTTTCCAAGAAAGTATCACTGGTTACTGGCCCTGCTTTAACCCAGATTCTGGTGAGTAAGGCTAAGATAATTTATGATGTAAACATTCTAAACTCTCTGTGTTAATGTCATACAGGTACTGACTACTAGGCAAAAGCAAATCCTTCAGCTAATTTGAGTATTCTTCCACATGTCATTTTGTCTTAAGCAAGAGACCACTCTGACAATGGAATAGAGATAATAGGTAAGTCCTTTCATCTTGGATCAAATGAATCCTGATTTATACGTCCCAAATGCTTTGTTTTCTGCCAAAATATAGCCAGAAAAAATTATTTCAGTTTCAATACAGATGGATATTCAGCTTGGTTAATGCTATTAACTAAAATGCTGTTATGCATTAAGGAAAAACAAAGTAAAGGACCTAGTTAAGCACTTTCTTAAAATTAGTCTTAAGGCAAGGTCATTAACCATACTGAAACCGTTTTGAGTGATTTATACATTATCTTCCTGTGCTTACAATGTAATAGAAAAATAGATCATTTATTCAGTTCAATAATAGACATATCATCTCTCCTGCTGGATTGAGTAGTCTCTCATGGTTTTTCTTATCAATTTACTTTTCTATCTCAGGCATAGGAACAGTTGTCCATTAAGAAGCATACATCTGGGTTCAGAAAAGATCAAAGTGCCATTTTAAGCAGAAAATAAATAAATCAGGGTCCTTAGTGTCTTGGAGTTACATATTATTCAGAGTGCCTCATAGCTCTTCTGTCCGCCTGAAACTGAGCATTAAGGACTGAAGTTACTTCCCCCTCTGCTCCCTTCTCCACGGCTGTAACTGTCAGATGAGACATCTGACATCACTCTTTGACCTAAGCTCATTTTATTTAAGCAGGAACTCAAAAGTTCCCAAGGTTTTCACCGTGGAAGGCCTTCTTACAATCTCCAGTAAGCTCTCAATTTTCTAGATTTACTTGCGAAGTAGTTTCCCCTTATTTTGTATGTGTTCAAGCATTTGCAGATACGCATGTGTAGGCAAATGTGTTAACTTGTGTACTTGTGTATGGAGGCCAGAGGACAGCCTTGACTGCCATTTTCCTTGACTGCCAGCACCTTCTGTCTTGTTACTTGGCGAAAGAATCTCTCATTGACCCCAGGGCTTGCTGATTTGGCTGTGCTGGCCAACCAGAGAACCCAAGGATTTCTCTGTCTACCTATGCCTTCCCAGAGCTTGGATTATGAGTGTGTGCCACTGTACCCAGTCTGCTGTTGTTACTCTCTTTATTTATTATTTATTTATTTATTTATTTAATTTGCATGCATGGGCTTTTGGAGATTTAACACTTTACCAACTGGGCAATCTCTCTTGGAAATAGTTGAAAGTGGGTTTATCCTGGAAAGAAACCTTGGCAACCAAAGGATGAGGCTGATCAACCTCATAATTGCAAAAGAAGAGTTCAAATGTCCTTTATCTGAAAGCTCTTCCTCATGGGCCACCAGACACCTCCAACTTCACTGTGGTCACATCCTCTTAACAGCTGAGTCACTGATGTGAGGGACAATGAAATGGATAGTATATAAGATGTCCTGATTGCAGCCCACTATCAGGCAGCAAAGAGCTGGAGTCAGCTCAGGCAAATAAAGCAGGGGGGGGATTAGCCTGAATCCCTGTGGTGCCTGAAAGCTACACTAGACTACTGCATTTCTTAGCATCATAATTGATGCTTAAAGAAGAAAATGGACTATGAAAGATGTAGATGTAATAGATGAAGCATTTTTAATTTCATTAATTTAGCAAGCAGTTACATATCTTCTTAAGAATGGGCTCAGTGCACATTTAATGAATCAAGATGTTGATGATAAGTAGTCAATCAAAATGTATGCTTGTGTGGGAAATGCAGATTTCTAAAGTTAACCATACTAAAAAAATGGTAGAACTTAACCAGCTTTAAACAGATGACTTCAAAAATTTTGCCTGTCTAATAGGATAAGCTTGGGCCAGAGAAGATTATTGAACACTCAAATTCTGGCTGATCCAATGAAAATTCATACATGCAAAAATGTATACTCCAGGGTGCAAGAACATGGTTCCATGGATCACGATCATGTGCTTACTGTGAAATCTTGAGCACTGGAGTTCAGAACCCCAAAACCCAGGTAAGGCAGATGTGTAGCATGCAACTGTAACCCCATTGTGTGTAACATGGGATAGATAAACTGGAAATCTCTGGAACCTGGAAGGCACGTTGTTTGTCACTATGTAGTTTATTAGTGGACTGTCATCTGTTAAAGAAAAGGATAAAGTAAAAGGCAAAGGCAGGTACAAAACGCTGTCCTCTGATCTCTGTATATAAGCCATGGGATGTGCATGCCCACATTCACACATACAAGAACACACACACACACACACATATTTAAACACAGAAAAAAAATGAACACCATGGTGCCTTTTTCCAGTACCAGGAACTGGGTATGGAGCCTTACGCATGCTAGATAATCATTCACGCACCATGATACAACCCCAACCCGTGAATACTTAAATTCTTAGTCATAATGTACAAATAAGATTATCAAATATCTCATTAATATTTTTATATGTTTATGTCTTAATGTAATAAGATTTGGAATACATAGAACTTAATATATTATAATCTGCTTTTCTTATTCGCTTTTGCTTTTCTGCATTATTACAAGAAAATGTCTCATGGCATAGTAGTGTACCTACCTTCTAGTGGGTACTGAGGCTACAAGACTCCCCAAGATCAGTAATTTTTCTGAATTCTTCATGTGTTCCTAAGAGATTACATAGCAGCACCATTTTCTAAGTAAACTTGACCTGTAAAATCTATTTTGTGATTATGTGTAACTCTTCATTGAGACACTATTTTTCCCACAGTAAACCTGTCAAAATAACATCATCTTGGGCTCAGTCTAACTCAGACTCAACTACCTGTCATAGCCTATCTTCTCACACATCCATGACTTCATATGTATTTATCAAACCTATTAACTGGCAAGATCAAGATATAGTCAGTGAACAGGCCCATATACCACTTAATATTCAATCCATTTACCTAAATATCTGCTAAACCATTAAGTCTTGAAACATTAGGTGTCAACACATCTTTAAACACTCGCATGACTTTATTTATAAACAATCAAGCTTATGCCACACAGCTCTGTATGACATAATTGAAACCATCACCCCATTGTTTAAAATGACCTCACATGTTTTAAGCAAATTAAAACACAGAAAAGGAATATGCAAATGATCAAATGAACGGAAAGAATCATTATTAAGAACTGGTAGCTCAACTGGTTTCTAAAATACTGATTTATTTTTTAAGTTAAATCTCAACTGAATTGAATTGAATTGTTGCAGGTGTTGGAGTATTGCAACATATTTCAGAAAAGCTAAGTGTGTGTGTGTGTGTGTGTGTAAGAGCAACTGCTGCACTACTGATTCCTGACCCATAGCCAAGGAAGATACAGCCACCCATTTGGTAAGGAATACAGACTACCTGTTTCACTGGCTAACACCTATGAACAGCTGTATATGCACTGACATGTAATATCTGCAGAAACAAAGAAAAGGAAATTTTGTATTCATATCTTTGGCAAATTAAAATGAATATTTTGCACCATAAAATGGGTAAAAGGAATTGTCTTCTGTGCCTTTGGCAACCCATCCAGTAAGCCACGGTCAATGAATTAAGTGTAGATTGCCTTCGAATATGTGAATTACCTTTCTCTTTCAGTACCCATGACTTTTAGCTTCTAAGTTAAAAAAAAAAAAAAAAAGGCATTGACACCATATGCTTTGAATTTTCATGAAATATTTGGAAAATGCTTGAGGAAACTTACCTCCACCTTCTGCTGTATTCCATAATCGCTGCCTGAGCTATGCTTAAATAAGCTATTTTGAGACTGACTTATCCTGTATGTGCATTTGTTGCTTCCAAACACACCACCTTTTCACAAAGCCAGCTGGAGTAATTATAGCTGAGAGATATAATCTATCTCTTTAACTCCTTCTGGATCATTAAGTCAGGCGCTAGCAGAGTTCTGGAGTAACTCTGAGCTGGATTGAGTTGGGTGCACATTGGGGCCTGCTTCTGTCCCAATTCATCATCTTTTCAAATTCTTTACCAGCCACTGAAATGAAAGATATAGGTGTCATTGATAGGATGTTGAATGGAAATGCAGAACCTAGTCTGACTTGTTATAGGCTCTTCATTAAGCTGCCTTCTTGTGCCTCAGTTAACTCATATAAAAAAACACAACTGACAACAGCCATTTTTAGATGTAGCATAAGCCTTCAGTGAGTTAGTAGACTCAGTGCTTGAACAATAGCATCTAGTTCAGCATCCATATTTGAGAAACATTGGATCTAATCATGCTGGTTTCTTGCCAAATAGAATGATGTCCAGACAAGAGGAGACTTGTGAGATGAAATACAGAATGCCCAGTTCATTTTTGTTTCTTAAATAAAGGCTGGATTATTAGTCTAACAGAGATATAACTTGTAAAATATCTATGTTATCATTTGTTGATTCTGCAACCCAGTACCCCTGACTCTTCCTTCTCAAATTCTGATTCCAAGTTCCAAAGGACAGCTAAAGCTACAATCATCTCCAAAAGCATACGCTCTTTCCTTCCAATAGAATGCCCAATGGCCATCAGGGTCCTGTGCCTCTTAATCAAAAGTCTTAAGAATTTCCTGATATCCAAGGGAAGAGTATTGCATCAAATCCAAGATGTTATTTCAAAGCCTAGATCACTAGTTAATTCTGTGGTTTAAAGAGAAAAATGTTAATATGCTTCAAACTGTGTACTTTTTCTCCAAGGCTCTTTAAAAAAAACAAAAAAACAAAAAAACAACCTTCTTTCAAGGCTCAGTATGTGTACTACACTGATCCCATTTCCCTGTTCTTATAATTCTATGTTATTTCTCTTGATGACTGGGAATTAGCATGATAAAGAAAATATTATGGTTTTGTTTATTGAGTACAAATGAATACCCTGCTAAGACTTCTGTATATGTATGATCTCTAGGAGCAGCTAGGAAACCTTCAAGGATAACATAGAATTTGAACCCAAATCTTTCTTGTTGCAAACTGCATTTTATTGTTCTGCTGTGCTACCCAGGGATATTTACTTAAACCTTAACTGTCCTGTCCTCTACTAGCTATCCCACCATCTCTGGTTAAACAAAAAAACTACCATTACATGATTTTTAAAGGCTCTGAGCACAATAAAGTCTGTAACATTATGGCCTCCAGGAAAAAGGCAGAAGGTGATTTCAGTATGACACCAGAGCAAATGCCAGTACCTTCAGGAAGTATGTGTCTCATTGAGCCCACTCCTCAGCCACTGTGCATTCACGAGACCATGTTTTGTCTCTTTCTAGAATCTGATTCTTTATTTAGACTTAAAGGCTCTTGTGGTCCTATACCCCTGTGGAAATCCATGGAGCATTTTACCTTTATTATCATGATATTTTGCTGCAATGCAGAGGCTCAAACTCAGAGTTTTGTGTGTGCTAAGTCAGCCCTCTATCACTGAATTCCATCCCTGTCCCACAAGGATTTGTTACAGTTTTTCATTTTTCTAAAGCTAGCTTAGCTTCTGATAATCATTGCTTTTAATTATTCATTAACTACTCTTGCCTTTGCTTCTCAAAAATGCAGTGAAGTACTGGAGCACTCTGCATTTTAATTATTCTTTCTTTTTCTTTTTCTTTTTCTTTTTCTTTTTCTTTTTTTTTAAAGTAAGTAGCCCTGGCTATCTAACCCCTTTCTACATTTTAGCTGTCCATGAAGTTCAATTATTGGAGGTGCGGCTGTCTAACACCCCTGAATAAATATGCTCTGGTAGATTCAAGGCCCTGGATCAGCTTCCTGAACTGGCCATCTATAAAGGTTTATAGCCTTGTACAGCTATGTCAGCAAAATTCCCCATGCTCAAATAGACAGCTAAGAGTAATTCTATTCTTTTTAATGGGCAGATCTTTTAGAAAAGCAAAAAGTAATTCATTGAATTAGGCTTATCTAAGCTAACTGTTTAACCAGCTAATTTATTTATGACCTATTATTAGTCTAAGAATAGCATTTCCATTGCATAGCTACATTAGAAATAAACAATTTTAGTAAATTGGGCTATTGCTGTTTGTTGTCTCATCCTATCTTTTGTCCAGAAATCAGTTGGTTCTTTTTCTTCTTCATGATGCCATTCACCTGTATAATAAATCATGTGCTTAATTGCATTGACATGTATTACACTGAACCAGAAACAGCTTTAATATCTAAGATACATTGCACCCAACTCCAGTGCTAGAATCAGGTCTTACATATGGATTTTTCTCATTTAGACTAGCAAATACAATATGTACCTCCCCAAACACATATGAAGATGAAGGCTTGTAAGTTTTATCTCTAGAACTGTCAACTAATAATGTAGTTGTTCCAATCACAGCCACTCTCTGAAAGTTTAGCCATTTGTATGAAAACCTCATTCAGGAAAGTCAAATTATAAATAGTACAGGCTTTGCTGCTGGCTACAGTTTATTCACATGTAGAGTTTCGGTGACATTTTTTCTTATACATATTGAAGGAGTGCCTTCTTACCTTGAGCTATATAAACCAAGAAGTTGGAAGGGAAAGAAGAGGGTGGGTGAGGACAGAAGAAAGAAATGTGATTTGAGACAACTTGCACCTGAGTTTGCTCACTGGCAACTTGGGAATTTACCTCCAGACCCTGGGAAACAGTAAGAGGGTGGAAACTAAACCAGACCAGGCACAAGAGAAGAAGGGAAGGCTGCTGATGGGTTGTGCATACATCTTGAGCCCTCCAGGTCCAGATAAAAGTGAACCAAATCAGTTTGTTCCTGTAACTTTGAGGGGGCATATAGACAGACTGGGGATTGGATATGGAGCTCATTTGATAGAGTTCAACTCTATCATAAGAACATCGGTTCAATCTCCACTCCACATTGAGAAGTGCAATGTTATACACATGTAATCTCAACACTCAGGAGGTAGAGGCAAAAGTGTTAGACATTCAAGGTCATTCACAGCTACTTTGTGAGTTTGAAGGCAGCCTGGCTATATGAGACCCTGGAGGGGGGAGGGAGAGAGAGAAAGAGAGAGAAAGAGAGAGAGAGAGAAGGAAGAAAAGAAGGAAAGTAGATACCAAGAGATATGAGAGGCAGATATTTTGATTTACTATTAAAATTTGGGCCACAGGAGGCTGGAGAGAAGGTTCAGCAGTTAAGAGTACTTTCTGCTCTTGAAGACAACCCCAGTTTAATTCCCAGAAGCTACACGTGGACCTCTTCTGGACTTTAGAGGCACCAGACTTGTGTGTGGTACATACGCATCCATGTAGGCAAACATTCATACATATAAATGAAAATATGTTTTTAAAAGTATACACTTATGATATGGAAATGGCAATTGTTCTCATCCTAGTAAAATATGCTTGTTTCCAGTGGACCACTGGGTATAAAGCAGATTGTATGCTGTCCACCATATAGTGCTAAGTAAGGGTCTCTCAACTGTAAACTGTCCCACAACTAAAGAAGCCTCAGTCTTAGCCAGTTATTGTTGCATTCCTGATATTCTAGAAAATTTTTGAGTTCAATAAAAAATTGTTTTGTATTAATTTCATTGCTGTGACAAACACCATTACCAAAATCAACTTCGGGTAGGAAAGAATTTATTCTGACCACTCCCAACCCAGACACCAACAAGACTGAATGCCTCATTTGAAACTAGATCTATATTTAAAATTAAGAAGAGACATCTCTCCTTGCATTTTGTCAGAGAATTGTAAATGCTGAAATTCTAAGAGACAGGAGAGAAATGTTGAATAACATGGTTTTGTTAAACATTGCTAAATGTTGAGAATAAAACAGTATATTAGTTAGTACTTAAAATAGTTCATAAAATCAGTGTCACACAAGAGAAAAACCAGTGAATAGGAGAGTTTATTATGCATTGCTAAATTTGGTGGAGGGAATAGCATGGGGATTACTATTGCAGACACTACATTGTTAGGCTGAAATCTGAATGAAGAAGAAATTCGTGTAGACTGGAGTACCCTGTTTAAGGATTCACAGGGCATAGATAGTTGGGTTGATAGAGTTGGACTGTGTTTGCTTTGCTTTTACTACTCATGCGAATCTGGGGATTTAAATAGCTAATGAATTGGGATTTCTAGCTCTTACATCCATTTCTCAATTTATTGTAAGACTAGGAGATGGAGCTATGGTAAAAGGAACTGCAGGAAAGGAATAAAGCTGTGAGAAGGAGGAGTTACATCTACACTTGTGTTCAGGTTTAGATCTGAAATAAATCCTGAAGGTTCATGGGATGGTGGCTTGGTCCTCCCCCACACACACACGCACACATGTGCACACACACACACATACACACACACACACACACACACACCCTCCCCTGGTGTAAGTTTCAGAAGTGGGACTTTGGGGAAGGAGTTGAATTATGAGTGTTCTGACCTACTCTGTGGATCAGTCTATTGTTGGATTCATAGCTGACCTGGGTATAAAAATGTAACTAGAAGTATGGAGCATAGGCCTTGGTGGAGAGCATGGGTTGCCAGTGACTTTCTTTTTTTTTAATTTCTTTGTTTGCATACTTTATTTACATTTCAAATGTTACCCCTTTCCAGATCTCCCCTTTGGAACCTCCCTATTCCCTCCCTCTCCCCTTGCCACTATGGGGGTATTCCCCCACCCACCCACCCACCCACTCTCTGCTTCCCTCCTTATGACTTTTTAAAAGAACCTTTTCCTAAGACTCTTCTCTCTCTGTCCCAATGCTTCCTGGACATCTTATAGTGATCCTATTGCAGGTCCACACTGCTGACATGTTCTACCTCACCTGCAGCTTAAGACAGTGGCACCAGCTGACCACAGATTGAAATTTTTGAAACCATAAGCCAAAACAAACCACTCCTCCTTTAAATTGCTTTCTCTGGAATCTTGTCACAGTAATTAGAAGCTGTCTAACACACCATGGAAAGAGGGTGGCTGTCAACTCCAACAAAAATATATTTGGAGGGAAACAGTGAGACAAGGGAAATTAGATTACTTTTAGGGAAGACGCCGAATTAAAGAATTTATGACATCTGTTGAGCTCAGCAACTCACTCTCGCAGAGAACATTTCTTCTCCAGTTTGAGAAGAGTATTTTCCAAAGGAAGACTATGCAAAAGAAAAGGTCCACACTGCATCTTAAATTTCGTCTTCTATTAAGAAAGCCTGTCTGTTACCAGAAGATTGTATATCATCCCATATAAAAGTTGAAGATTTTCAATGAACATAAAATAATAATACTACTCATCAATATAGATAGAAAATGCCATCTACAGATGATTCAATTGTCATTGTATTACTTTTTATACTTATTCTTGTGTGCATGTTTTCATATATGCCTGTGAAATATGTAAGTAGGGGATCCAAGGTTAATGTTGGATTTCTTCCTCATTAATGTCCACCTGATATTTTTGATTTGAGGTCTCTTCCTGAACCTGTGGTCACCAGACTTGTTGGACTGACTGGCCAGCAGATGTTAAGGATTCTCAGGTCTCACTCTCCCAGCACCAAGAGTAGAGGCACATGCCCTCATGCCTAACTTTTCATGTGGATTCTGGAGATCCAACTTGTGTTTTCACGCTTGTATGGAAGGCATTTGATCCATCCACTGAGCCATCTTCCCAGACCTCCAATTTTCTTGTTCTGAGAAATAAATAGGCACTGGAACTATGAATGGGTACCATTAGGGGAGCTGTTCCTCACTGTGGGTAGCCTTCTCTTAGCTCTCCCCTCATTCTGAACTTCTCACCTAGAGTGTGGTGTGTCTTCCTGGCAGGTAAGTTGTCTGCCGCCTCAATCACTATCCCCATCCTGCCCTTCAAGGACCTCCACAGTCATGACACCAGTTCCTCCTGTGGATATGCCAACTGTGCTTGGCAATTGTACATGTCATCTGACTGCATCCATGCTGCTGACATCACAGTTGCCATGGCAACTAATGTATTTCAACAGGGAGAGATGGAAGTTCTCAACTATAAATAGAGTGAAAATTGAAGAAAATGAGCAATAGAACTAAATGCAGGTGATGGGCTTGTGCTTGTGGCAGAGAGGACTTGCATATTGAGGGTGAAGGTCAATATTAAGGGCTGAATTCCAAGCTTTTGCTGTTGATCATGCCAAAGTCTGGATCATCTTCAGCTCTAAGATGTGTTTGACACTGTCCATGTTCATTGAGTACACATGAACTGTTTTCAGAGAAAATCATTCTCAGCGTGCGTGTGTGCGCGCACGTGTGTGTGTGTGTGTGTGTGTGTGTGTGGTTGTTGTTTTTACTAGCACAGAATTATAATTACAACAGATTCTGTCACATTTCAATATAGCTGTATGTAAATTACCAAGATAGATACAACTGGGGATGAAAATAAGGGTCTTGCAGAATGATCTATTGTTTAAGAGCAAGAAACAGAAAAAGGAGCAACTAAAGCATTGTAGATTATTCAGCAGTGAGCTTGCAGGGATGATTACAGAGAGGACCTGAGACAAAGTGATTCAAATCCATGCAACTCACTCTACAGCCTCAAGAGGAAGAACAGCCTAGTATCTAATCGCCCCACCCTGGTGTCTGCAACACAGGATTCTTTACAATACAATCGTGGTTATGAATCTAATCTGCCCTGGAGGCAGGGGAGTGGATAATGTTAATCTGGGGCATCTGGGGCAACAATTATTTAGACTAACCACAAAGTCACAGATGTAGCAGTGGCCTTGAAAGACACCACTGTCCTTTCCCTTCCACCCTGATTTCACCATGACCAATTTTCCATAAAAATAAACATTTCCAGATAGAGTTTTAAACAGTACTTGAACAAAGAATATAGCAAAACTCATGTTAGCACAGAAGAAGAAAATTCCATAGTACCTCAGCCCTGACAATTATAGCCAACTAAGAAATGCTGAGAGTGGTTAAAAAATTAGTTCTTTTTTCCCAACGAAGAGCCCCAGTTGGTTATCTAATACCAAGTGGTCATCTCTGAAATCATATATAAGTAGCATTATACAGACTGAGCCTGTGTGTGTGTGTGTGTGTGTGTGAGAGAGAGAGAGAGGGGGGGGGAGAGAGAGAGGGAGAGAGAGAGAGAGAGAGCAATTAAAGAAGCAAAGGTCATGAATTTGAGAGAGAATTCATAGTGGGAACAACCCTTCCTTCTATAGAGACACAAAGTGAGGTAGGTGCAAGGGCTTACTCTTCCCCTGTGTGGGAGAGCCAGGTGTTAGCTGGGCTTTGTGGTCTGCCTCTCCATGTTGGTCACCCTCTGAAAGGAGATGGAAAAGAAAAAAGGGGAAAGAAAACAAGAAAGGAAGAAAATAGGGTGGAGGGAAGGGAGAAAGATGAAGCAACAAAAGGAGGGGGAGGGAAAGAAAAGTCTGCTCACAGCATTGGTTAACATTTATGGTGTAAATGTTCTTCCTGGGATCAGTTTGTAGATGCTCAGATGATGTAACTGGACTCAGAGCCAGGAGGAGTTGTGTTCTATTAACTCACAGGAATTGGAGCATGCCAGTTTTAACACATCACTGGACACAGTCTCAATCATTTATGCTGCTTATTGATGATTTCATAAATTTCAACCAATCATTAAATACAGAAGGTCTGTGTGTGATTGAAAATTACATTCAAGAGCTGAGAAGATGGTCTGTCCATAAGGGCTTGACTCACACGTATGAATACCTGAATGATGCCACACTCCCATGGTGGTGATATGCTTTTACTCATGGCTGACCAGACTAAACTATTTAATGGGCCCTAAGTTTCTATATAAAAGAAAGGTAGATAACTTATGAGGAATGAGACCAGAAGGCAATCTCTACCATCCACACCACAGGTGCACATATAAATCTGCACATGCATGGACACACACACACACACACACACACACACCCTGAGGTGGACGGTGTTCAACTTAAAGATCTAAAGCAGTGTAAAGCCAATCTTATTCAGTATTTGGAAGATTTAGCAAAGCTAATGTGTTACTTTCCCCCTGAAGCAACAGAGTTCTTCTCATAATCTTAACACAATGCTTCGTAGCCATAGATATATTTGTGCTAACATTGATGTAGAAAAATAGGAAAGTAGAATAGTTTGAATTATTCTTCTAAATTGGAAGGATGTGCCTTATTAGATTTATTACAGAGCTGTAATGATTAATGGGTATGGCACTGGTAGAGAAACACACACACACCTCACAAGCAAGGAGAGAACCCAAGCACAGAACAGCCTAAACTCACCAATTGGGTTGTTAAAGGAACAAAGGCAATTTGGGAGAAAAAGCTATTTTTCTAAACAATGTGCTGCAGAAAGCTTTGCATGCAATGCTCTTGTAAAAATGAGCATTTGAATATCTCTTCGGAATCCTGCTTTTAGTTCCTTTGGGTAAACCCATGTGGTCTGTACATACAATCAAATATTATTCATTCTGAAAAAAGAGAAACATTTTGATTATAAGATTACATGTGAGAGCTAAGTAGGTGGTCAGTCAGTAAGGGCTTGGCTTGCAAGCATGAGTACCTGAATATGATGCCCACTCCCACGTAAAAGCTGAAGAAGCGTGAAGATATTATACTAAATTAAATACACTTTTCCATAAAGGACACCAATCAAATGACACTTGTCACATGAGGTATCTAGAGCAGTTGAACTTGATGAAAAACAAAAAGTTGGATGGTGGCTGGTTGAGACTAGGGACTATTGTTTAATGGACATAAAATTCTAGTTATGAAGATGAAGACATTCTGTGAATGGCATGTGATTGATACACAACAAAGTGTTTTGTGGCACCAAACAGTACAGTTAACAATGATGAGCCTAGTATAGGTTATTACCTGTGTTTTGACACAATTAAACAAAGAAAAACAGTGCTGGAACTAGACAGGAAATATATCCATACATCTGTGTGTGTGTGTGTGTGTGTGTGTGATAGATGGATTATAGATACATAATTATGACAGATATGTATGATATGACAGACGGCAGATAAACAGCTGATAAATAGACGAATGCCTACAGATAGATATATAACACATACGATTGATGGGCAGATAGATAGATAGATAGACAGACAGATGAGCCAAATAGATGATAGATAAGAGAAACAGACACAGCTAGGTAATGGATCGATGAGTAAAACTGTGAACACTATATTGCATGAAAGAGTTAATTTAAAGTTATCTGCCAAGGGCCACCCTTGGCTTGGAGAGAAGGGGTGTCTGGGAGCTCTGAAACAAACAACTCAAAGTCAAATCGTGGGTTCAAGCTGGTGGCCTATGTTCTGGTGGAGACAGCTTTCCAGCCTGCTTTCTCTCTGATTTCTCTCTCCCTGATCTGCTTTTTCTGGAGATCTCCAGACAGCCAGCTCGCTCGCTCGCTCTCTCTCTCTCTCTCTCTCTCTCCTCAAGACAGTTCTCAGAGCAATTCTTTCTTGGTATTCTAAACAATTCTCTGGATAGTTCATCTCCTGCAGATCTCAAGCCCAGTCTTTTATTTTATATATCAATCTAGTCACTTAATTACATATCAATTTAGCTTTTAATTATCCTATGAATTAATCTAGTCTTGTAATTATCCTATGAATCAGTGTCCCAAGACTCCAGCCCCTTAATTCTTAGAAAACAGCGAGCATACATTTCCTTTTAAAAGAATGCAGATTCTGTTTAACTTATAGGTAAACATGTCTGAAAACATTGACTTACCTTACTTAGTATTTTCACAAAGTCCTGATTTTTACATATTTGTAATATTTATTAAATTATATTTTCTTTGGGGAAAAAAAAAGAATTCAGAGGTCTACCTACCTCTGTTAAGTATAGAGGATAAACTAACTGGGTGGTGGGACCCTGCCCTGAAATTCTCATTTCTCCCCCACCTGGGCCTAGACTCACTGTGCCCCAGGCTGATCTTTGAACTCAGAAATCTGCCTGCCTTTGTATCTGCCTGCCTCTGTATCTTTTTGACTAGCTGACTCATTAATGCAGCTGCCTTTGTTCCTTTAGAAACATGAAGCCCCTCATATAATTCATATTGCATTCTTATTTTTGGCCGAGTTGAGAAATTATGTATTTTCAAACTCATGTTTTTAGAGGTCTTTTCCACATCCTTAAGGACTGACAGCCTGAAGGTCCCAGTGTTTACCTCCATCTCCCAGACTCATGCTGTCTCAGATTATCATGGAGTCATTAACATTAACAGGGAGGACATTCCTTGAAGACATGTGAAAATATATACATTGTACAAACAAGCTTTATGCCCATGGCAGCCATTGAAACTTCAGGAGGCCTATGTTTTCTGGTCCTGTCCCAGGTGCAAGAAGTGTGTCATTTTGTCCCCACCAAGGCCATGCCGGACTCAGCACTTATCACAAATTTGAATTCAACCTTTTGGAAAAACTAAAAGGCATTTTTCAGATCTCAGTTAGTTGAATAGTTTGGGAACAAATCAACCGACTCGGAGACCGTAAGTGGAAACTGGGACACTGAGCTTTATCAACATCAAAATTGGATGCTGTGAAAAACCGTGAAGATTGATAAAAAGACCAACTGCAGGCTCTTAGGCACTACATCCTAGCTTCAGATTTAAAAAACCAAACAACCACAACAAACAAACAAACAACCCCCAACAACACCACCCCCAAAAAAACACCAACTTGTGTCTAGAATTGCTGAATATTTTTAAATCTCCACAGTAAAATCTAAGCAACTCATTTAGAGAACATTTCCCTGAAGAGCAAAGGATACAAGTAAGAGACCAACCATCAAAAAACGATGAACTCCATTAGCCATTGGTGTGATGTAAATGAAGTGATGTAAAAGGAGCTGTCAGTTGCCACCAATCAGTGAAGCTGAAATGAAATCAGTTCACGATTCCAGCTGCTGGTGATGATGTGAGGAAGATGGACCATTCAAGCAGGGCATTGAAGAGGGACCACCCTGGGAGAGAATCTGGTGCTTTCTTGCAACACTAAACATGAACTTCTCATGTAACTCAGGAAATGTAGGTTAAGACATGCTCTCTGAGAAAGAAAGACTTAACACGCACATGACAATTACAAAATCTGTCCTCGCACTAGCAAAAGCGTGGATTCAAACCTTCTTCCTGGAATGCCTGAAAGGCTGTATACACCACAGCTCATCCATAGAATGGATGGTGACTAACAGGAAAAAGCAGCTGCTTTGTAACATACGCAGAGTAGGGTAGCTCTCCAGGGCATTCGACATGGTGGAAAATGTCAGTCTTGAAAGGTCCCCTGGTGTCTGCTTTCCTTTAGGAAACATTTTCAAAATGATACCAGAGACAGAAAAGACATTGACTGTGACCAGGGGACAGGCACCGGGATGGGAGTAGAAAAGCAACATAAGTGAGCACCTCTAGGGAGCTGGTGACACTGCACACACCTACATACAAACAAATATGAAAATGGATAAATGCCAAATAAGGTCTATGTGACACAGTAAACTATAATGTACTGAGAGTAAATGCCTTCTGGTTCAGAGCAAGAGAAAACCAAATGTCAAAATCCTAGAGTTTGACTTTTGACTACAGCTGTATAGGATGACATCATGGGGAGAAGCCAGCTAAAAGGACTGAGACTAACAAGTCTCACTGTTGCAAACTAGCTTAACAACTTCCTGTTATTCTGTGACTATACTGATACAAAGAATACTTTCAAAATCAAATTATAATAACGTTCGGGTAGATATCCAAAAGGATGATAATAACAGTGTCTATAAAAATCCACTAGAGGCTGGTGTAATGGCTCAACAGGAAAAGACATTTGCTGCTGGTTAGCATTCTGTCTAAGCTCCACCCCACAGTTACCTGGCAACAGCCAGGTTTGCTCCTCCCCACTATAAAAGGGGCCGCTTGCCCCCTCCTCCATCTCTTGCTCTCCCCTTCCCCATTCCTTTCCCTTCTCCCTCTCTCCACGTGCTCATGGCTGCCTCTACTTCTCTACTCTCTCCCTCTCTCTGCCTTTCTCTGCCTCTACTACCCTCTTAACTCCCATCCCCATGTGCTGAATAAACTCTTTTCTATACTATACTGTCCTGTGGCTGGTCCATCATGGGGAAGGGATGCCTCGGCATGGGCCCGCTGAGACACCCCCTTCCCCCACACCTCACCATACACCCGTAGAACATATCTCCTCTCTCTTTATCTTTTTATAAATACATCACTGCCAGGCCTGAGGACCTCAGTCTGATCTATAGGACCTACATGGTAGAAAGATAGAACCAAATTCCTGCAAGTTGTCCTCTGACCTACATACTTCCACCATGGCACATGTGAATACTCACTCAAACACCATACATACATACATACATACATACATACATACATACTTACTTACATACACTTATTTGTTTTGTTTTGATTTTTAATAGAAGACTGCAGAGATGGCTGGGCAATCTCGAGCATTTACTTTGGCCAAGGATGTAATTTCCAATCTCAACACCTATGTTGGTCAGTTTGTAACCACTATAACTCCAGCTCCAAAGGATCCAACTCTTTCTGACCTCTGTGGCCTTCTGTGGGCAAAATCTGCATGCAGGCACAAACATATACACATATTTAAAAATGATTTCAAGCAAATTCATTAAAAAAAAATTTCATTGGACCAAACTGATGGGTTTCCATTCTTCCTATAACTTCCTTGCTTCACTATTTAAAACTTCCTGAAGATTGAAAAGTACTAAGAAACAGTGGGATTTAGTTAGTTAGTTAGTTTTAATTTAAAGGTAACTATAAATAATTTCAGGACATGTTCTGGGTCCCTAGTGCCCACCAGGAATTAAGCTAGGACTCCTCCGGAGATGATGTTCAGAGTCAATATTGTGGGAGAGAATACCTGCCCATCTAATTGCGTGCTGTTTTTTCTCTTTGGTTAATTTCCATGAAGAGGGTCACATGTTCTCACCCTAAGACCTCCAGGCATTCTCAGCTGTCACTTGTGAACAGCTTCTTCCTCCCTCTGCTCTTGCCACATGATGGGTGCTGGCAGCTTTTCACTGTTGTGCTGGCAGCCCCAGGCTGTGAAATCAGATGAGCAAATAACCTGAAATGCGACACACCTGGCAAGAGACAAAGGGCACATTTTCCACTAAGTGTTAAAATGCTATCAGAGCCATGGGTATACAAGTTGCAGAAATGCCATATAAATGACTCCAATTGTACCATATAGTCTGAAAACAAGCATTCTTCCTGCTATAATTTCATGTGACTTTTAAAATATTATTATTATTATTATTATTATTATTATTATTATTATTATTAATTGTTTTTCTTTAGCAGTACCAGCAGTATGGGCTGGGCATATAGCTCAATTTTTAGAGTGTTCCCCTAGCATTCATGAAGCTCAGGGTTCAGTCTCCAGTGTCACATAAACTGACATGGCCTTGGTGTAATCCATGCAACTTAAGAGGTAGAGACAGGAAGTCCCGATACTCAAAGTCATCCTTAACTACATAATAGGTTCAAGGCTAGCATGAGATGTATACTATATCAAATGATATAGTGCTATAAAATTCATCTATAGTAACCATAATAATAATGCCCCACCTCTGGAAATTTGAAAAGAGAGATGAAGAGATAGAAATAGGAATGGATACAGCAACCCATGGTAGGGGACTGCTTTTAATCTTAGAAGTAAAGGGGATATAGGAGAATACCTTGCATCTAAACTTTTATCATCCAAGTTGTAGCTTCTTATTGATAATGAATGTTTCTCACATCTTTCAATGGGTAATAGCAAAATAGATTTTCTCTGATCAACCTGGAAGACCCTGTGTCACCAGCTCACACAGATTCTGCAGTCAACACCTCCACACACAACGTGCCATGATATAATTACCTCCTGCACAAGTCAGCCCTTGGGAACTTAGTTGGTGCCAAGCACAGAACACCAGCAGACAGACATATGGTCCTCCCTCTCCCTCTGTGATATTTTTATTCAGGAATTTCTGTGCAGGCCCTGGGTTTTGGCTGCTGCATTCCTGAATCTGTCTTGTGAGGCCTCTTTGCTCACAGTAACTCATAGAAGCTGCCTTTTGAATATAAGAAAAAAATTATTCATAATTGAGCCAAACAGATTCATTTAATGGACCTGACCCAAGGGATATCAAGCTCATTTTATGAGCAAGTTTAATGAATTGTAATGAATGTCCTCATTTGAAAATGGTGTGTGTGTGTGCCATAAAGGTATCACAATGCTTGACATCCCAGGCTCACATGGGAAGAGACAATAGGGAAACTCTTCATAAGGAATGCTTATGAAGCCAGACTTTTAGATACTTAGGTATTACATATGGATTTTAAATAAGAATAATGAGATACATAAATCTAATACACATGACCGCCAAAGCAGTAGTCAGCAAAAAACAAATAACGTGTACCAAATTATTATATGCTTCTTACATGCTTTCTAGTTTCAAAGGGTTTTTTTTTTCCATTAACAGAAAAAGTTTCTTGTCTGTCCTGGTGGTTCATGGATGTAAACCCAGCACCCAGGATGAAGACAGAAGGATTTCTGTGGATTCAAGTCCAGCTGGAGTTATAGCATAAGCTGTGGACCAGCCTGGCCATACAATGCAGAAGAAGATATGTCTCAAGAAAAAAGAAACAAGGAGGTAGGGTAGAGGTGCTTACGTGTGATCAGATTGCGCTATATACTCCTATAAAGTGTCAAAAATACATTTAAAGTTCAAAGCATAATATATTATTAAGCACAAGAGGGGGAAGGAGGGAGAAAAGAAAGAAAAAGTGCCAATACACACGCAACAAAAATTTATTATTTTTTTAATTTAAGAAGAATTAAACAAAGGAAAAGAATTTCTTCCCTTTGGAACTGAATTGCAATTTCAATTCTATTTCAACTCCTAGTGAGGGCTTCTCCAGTGTCACCACCACCATTGTTGGCATCAAAAGACCAGTTTTGTAGATCAGCTCCAAACTCAGGATGTCACACATAGGTGTCACCTGTTGCTATGACTACCACATACCTTCCCAGAAGCCCACTTCCCACACTCACCTGCAAACAGGTTACATCACAACATATATAAAAGAGAAACCTTTCCCCATTTTTGCCCCATTTTTTCTTTTTCCCTTTGTCTTTCTCTCTTCCCCTCTTTGTCCCCAGTAAAACCTCTTACCTGTGGAACTGCTTTGGCCTGGTGAGCTATGTCCAGACTGGAGCCACTGTTCTAACACATCAACCCTCACCTTCAAATATCTACATTCCTCCAGCCTAGCTCTACAGTGACCCTCAACTCATGTTTGTCTTCCTCTGTCATCAGCTAAAATGACAACCCTCTCCAAATCAGGAATTCATACAGTAACTTACCTCACTGAACCAAGTGTCCATGGAAGAGATCAACAAGGATACAATTGCGCAGTGCGGTTTTATGGGTAGCAGTGACAGAACTGCCTGGAGCAAAGTCATTTCTCCACCTTAAGGGAACACCAGAGTTTCTGGAAATCATACTTGATCTGCAGCCTGACGGAGTATGCATCACCTGCAGATGAGTTTAGAGCTTTCTCCATCCAGTTCTGTGCTTTAGGAAGCTGAGTGCTGTGATCACCTTCATGGACTCCTGAGATTCTGGTGATTCCCACTAATGGAACAAGATGATGGGAAAAGAAGGTGACCAGATTGTCATGCCTGCTCCAGTGCAGGGTTGACCCCTGGTGTGCCTCAATTCTTTAGTGCTTCTGTGTCTGTTTCAGGATCTTAAGATAAGAGAGCACTATCCAACACCCAATAGTTACATAGCTATGGCAGGCTACCTTTTTTACACAAGGTGGGCAAAACCAAGCCAAGATCTACCAAAGACAAATAAGGGCACATGCTGGAAAGTAAGAGGGACAAGGACACTTACTGCAGTTTCAAAAAAATGCTGTTTGACATGGGCATTTAAAATATGTGGTGTGGGAAAACGGTGAGTGGGGAAGTGGAGCCCAGTCAATGAGAAGTGTGGAGACCCACCATGAAGGGCCTTGCATTCTATGTGAAGGATAAGAAACTGACCCAAAAGACTAAAAAAAGATGAGCCATGTGAGAAGAAAGCATTCACATTTGAAGAAAGCAGGTATAGAATATTCATTCATTCAGGAAGTTTGCAAAACTGAAAAGGCACTTTTTAATTTTATGGTTCTAGAAGCCAACAATAAATATCCTAAAGTAAGAAAATGGTTAAGGCCACCTCAAGTGACCTACATCACAGTGAAGACCCATTTTCCCTAAGCATTTTTATTGTGTCCTATGAAGCTGACTTTGAAGGAAAATGGCAAAGAAAAGAAGAAACCAAGGCAAAGTGTTGCATTATTCTTTAAAGACAGTTCCATAAAGGATGTTAATTTGCTTACTTTGAACCCAAGAGAGAGCAACTTTTGTGAGACAGGAGCTAGGGAGAGGATTTGGGAGGTAAGAGTGCTCACTGCACAAGAATGAGTACCTGAGTTCAAATCCACAGCACAGACACAGAAAGCAAGGTGTGATCAGGCAGGATTAGCACATGCCTTTAATCCTAACACTCAGGAGATAGAGGCAGGTAGATCTCTACGAGTTTGAGATCAGCTTCATCTACAAAGCAGGTTCTAGGACCAAAAAGGTAAGGGGTGGCTGTGTAGACATTTATCAGCAGCACTGGTAGAGGGGAGACAAGAGAATCTCTGTGGCTTGAGAGCTCCTGTCTCAAGAGAATAAGGTAGAAAGAAGGATACTCAAAGTCTTCTTTTGGTCTCCATACATGTGCACTCATATGTAGGTTTGTCATGTGTATGCCTACAGATATATGTGCATGCAAAACACACACATATACTATATACCCATTCACAGAGCCTGCTGTGAGTTTGAGGCCAGTCTAACTATGTAGAAAAACGACATACTGACAAGCCAGTCTGGCCTGAGGCCTCGTTTCAAAGAAAGAAAAAGACAATAAAAATTAAAATTTTCAGAAAACCAACAAAGAGACCTTTTCCCATTAAGTAAGTATTGAAACAATTTTAAAGAAAATGGATTGATTTGAGGGTCTGCCAATTCCATTTTGACCACTGAAGCAGGTAAGACAACTGCAGTTCTTGACTTCTCTATAAATTCCTGCTGCGACCTCTCCTCATTTTCTGCCTCTATTCTCAGGGAATTAAGTAGCTCCTAGTAAAATACCCTGATTTCATCCCTCCTGTGGACCCTCTGAATACTTCCTTCATAGCCCATCCCCATTCCTACATGCCAGCTCCCAATAACCAGAAACACATTTAACTTAGAACCCCTAGTGGCCACATCACTGCAGATTCCAGAAGAATTTTCGATCAGGCAACACATAACCCCTCACCTACAAATCAGAGAGGGTGACAGAAAGCAAGGAACAAAATACTCAGCTAACGAAGACAAAACCAGGTATCAGCAACTTAACATCTTTAGGCATCAGGGAAATGCAAATATAAAGTACTTTGAGATTTTATCTTACACCCTTCAATATGGCTGGATATGTAAAGCAAGTGTGGGTTTATGCTGGTGAGGATGTAGAGTAAAGGTAACACACATTCATTGCTGGTGGCAGTGCAAACTTATATAGCCATTATGGACATCAGGAATCAGGAATCTAGATCTACTTGAAGATTCAGCTATACCACTCTTGGGAATATACCCAAAGGGTTCTTCATCCTACTGGAGAAACACTTGCTCAACCATCTTCACTGTTGCTCTGTTCATAATACCCAAAAATTAGAAACAACCTAGATGCTCCTCAGCAGAAGAATGGATAAAGAAAACGTGGTACACTTACAAAACAGGATCTTTTTCAATCATTAAAAAGCATAAAATCATGAAATTTGCAGGCAAATGGACAGAACTAGAAAAAATTATCTTGAGTGAGGTATCCCAGATCAGAGGACCAAGAACCTGAGAGTACATAGCTCAGGAATCTAGGGCAAAACCAAATCTACCAATAAAATGGCTCAAATGACATTGTGCTATACTCATGGATCAGTTTGTGCTGAGCTATGATCAGAGATGCTTTTTCCTGCAGCAGATGGGAACATATACAGAGACCCACAGCCAGATATTGTGCAGAGAGTGAGAAATCTTGCAACAGTCAGCCATAAATGGAAGATTTCCATTAAATCCTTCTCTTCAGGGCCCAGGGAACCCTGCAGAAAGAATGTAAGACCCAAACAGAACAGAGGACCCCAAAAACAATACCCTATACATTCACATGATCAAAGGCCATATGAACTCACAGAGACTGTGGCAGCATGCCAGCACAGGCAAGAGGCAGTACCAGGTCTTCAGCATACAAACCATAACTTCCAGCTTAGTGTTTTATAGGATGCCTGAGTGTGTGAAGGGGTGAGTCTCTGATTTTTGTCCATTCTCTTTGCTTAATTTGTTTTGTCCAACTCAGACATGTTAGTTTTTGTTCCTATGTTTTATATTATTTTATTATTATTCCTTAGAAGCCTTTTTTTTTAAATGAGAGGCAGACAGGGAGTAAATCTGGATGGGAGGGGATGTTGGAAGGAGCTGAGAGGAACAGAGGGTTAGGGAAACCATAATCAAAATTTATTATGTGAAAAATTCTATGTTTAGTAAAAGGAAAATATTCAGAAAATCAACAAAATGTTTAGTAGAGTGATGTGAGGGACTGCCAGTTTTGCAAGCCAAAGTTGGAGCCTTAGGGGTTTCATCAGTCTGAGTAAAGGAAGAACTCACTAGAATGTGGTATGAAATAGCTGGACAAAATCAAACCTTAATTGTAAGAAGATGGAAGTAGTTCCCTAAAAATTGGAAGGCAAAGACAGAAGATTGTCCTCATACGTGAGGACATCAAGCTAGAGACAAAGAAGGAGCAGAGGGTGACCTGGAAAGGTGTTGAAGGAACCAATGGCAGACCTCAGGAATCTCAGAAGAACTGCAAGATCCTTACTGTGTTACGTTGAGATGTCAGCTCCATTGTCTGCCAATGAAGACAGGAACCCAGAAGCTCTCTGACATCAAACAGTGACAGAACGACCATTGAAAACTTGAGTAACCAAGTTAAAAGAGAAAGTTAAGTGTTTTCTACTTCCTATTTAGCTACTGCAAGAACAAACATTTCTGGTCCCTCATGAATTATTTTTATCTGAACACATGTGACTATAGGATTATTTTTATACCGTATCTGCATGTCCATATTTTTATACCTAGAAGAATGCTTCCGAATGTCCAGATTCAATTTCTTCCCTGAGAAAGGAACAGAATGGCATAACTGAATATAGGACTTTTTAAATAAATGCTCTAGAGAACTGTGTGCACAGCTTACGGTACAGTACTTGCCCACTGAATAGGACAGTCAGGGGCCAAGCTCAACACAAAGCAAAGAAAAAGCCCAAAGAAATTTCTGTGACATCCAACCCAGACTTGGAATTGGTAACAGGGTGACTTCTAACACTGAATTCTCCTTTGGGAAATCGACTCTATTAGGCAAAAATCACCTTTACAGGATAGATATGAAAGTTCAGTATGTGTACAGTTGAAACTCCAGGTTGCATCTCCAACAGTGCAGAGAACAAAAACAACCAACAGATTATGGATAAAAACATAAGCTGCATTTGACTACAGGGAAAATGAGGCAAAGGCAGAAAACAGGAAATATCTGGTAGAGGCAAGAAGATAGTAGGCAAAGCAGGTGGGTTGGCCTGTTGATGAGGAAGGTGAAGTCAGCTTTGTTGCAGAGAAAAACAAATCCTGAAAGAGTGAGCACAGCACACAGCTGCAGAACTGAAGACAAACAATGGCTTTCTATTGTTCCTAGTGTTCTGGAATACAAGACCCTCAACAGGAACTCCAATTGGAGGATATGCCACCGACAACATGAGATCATTTTGCCCTAGGATTTGTATTTATATATCTTCTCCAATAGACAGCTGTTAGGGGAGAAAAAAGGGTTTGAGATCTTCTTTGCAATGTAGTCTGTTACTGGCAAAGGGTAACTTTTATGTCCATACAGTAAGCACCACTTGGCTTATGTCTTATTAAACATTCTCTAAAATAACATACCTTTAGCCTCGGAGAGAACTGAGAAAGAAGAGTAAGTTATGAAAGCAGAATTCTTCATGAATGTCTTTGGGTCTTAAGTCAGTAGCCTACAGAGCATGGGTTTGGTCAAAATTCACACAGATAAAATTACCTAGCACAGTCGGCTGATAATAAGCTTTGGGCATCCATCACTTAGATCATCAGCCCAGGATGAAGCACAAAATCATAGAAGAGTAAATGCACAGGAATCCGGTGACCTAATTTCTCAGCCATCTCTGTCACAGCCATGAATGCTGCACTACTGTGTCTTTAACTCTGACACTGGTCTTCTTTGTCTGCAGCTAGAGGAAATGATCCCTAAGCTACTATCCAGTTTTTCCTCCTCTCCCACAAGAAGTTCCATACAGAGTGTGAGGAACAATGACACTGGGGGTTTGCATTTATGAAGCTGCAGCTTCTAATTAAAGAGACAGGGTTATCTACATAGATGCAATTACGTATATAATCTCATAACACATAGACGTATATTGCAAGCTTTCTCATGAGGAGTGCAGGTGGCAAAATTATTAAAATTTTCAGCTTCCACAAACTAATGCAAGATATGCATGTCATTTTGTTGCTGTTGTTTTTAAGCAAAGGAACAGCCGCATGGTGTCTATGGTCAAAGTTCTTTTCCATCTCTCCATGGCCTCAAAAGCTGTCAAAGTGTCATACATACCTATTTTTCTTATATAGAGTGATACACAAACCCAAACAGGAAGCTCACATCAGTCTTATGTGGAACAGGAAGACTGCACACAAGAACAATGACTTACTATGCAGAATATTATTGTGTATGAATGTGTATGTACATGCATGTATGGAGATCAGAGGTTAAGTCTTAATATATTCCTCTGTCATTCTCCACCTTATTTTGTAGGTTTTATATTTATTTTATTTGTGTGTGTGTGTGTGTGTGTGTGTGTACACCTGTATTTGGATACCAAAAGTTGTCAGTTTCTCAGCATTGGTTCCTTTGTTGCTGTGGTTGTCTGTATCCACAACCCAATGAGGGTGCTAGGAACCAAATTCTGGTTCTCTGCAAGCACTCTAAACTGCTGACCTATCTCTAAAGCAAACTCCACCCTATTGCTTAAGACATAATCTCTCACTGAATGTGAGCTAGAGCTTGCCCTTTCAGCTAGTTCTTCTGGAAAGCAATCTGTCTTTCACTCATCTTCCGGTCTCCATCGCTACCCCAAAGCGCTTGGGTTACGGAAGTACGCTACTATACCATGCCTGATTTTTAAGTGGCTGTTCAGGATCTAAAAGTGGGAGGGGCTGCAGATAAACCTCAGATCGGAGAGTGCTTACCTGGCAGGCTTGAAGCCACATATCTTGCCTTAGAAATTGTGACGTGAATAAACAAATGCCCACTAGCTATTTTTGTTTTGTTTTGTTTTGTTTTGTTTTTTGTTGTTCCATTGCTGTTATCAACATCAACAAGAAGCTTTGGTGAATGACAGTGACAATGTATAAACAGATCATCCGTCCCCCTCGGAGGAGTCAAAGGGATATCTCCAACATGAATGATGCATCATTATCACTTTATGAACACATTTGGTCATGTAGAATTTTCCTTTCGGAGATGGTGCGCCAAAGACACTAGAAAATCTTTTGGAGATGTTCATAAGGACAGTCAAGCTTGGCTGACTCATTCAGATATCTCTTTTTTTAAATTATTATTATTAATTTTTATTGGTTATTTTGTTTACATTTCAAATGTTATGTCCCTTCCAAGTTTCCCCTCCACAAACTCCTTAACCCCTCCCCCCCTTTCTTCTATGAGGATGCTTCCCAATTCACCCACTCACTCCCCCCTCAGTGCCCTAGCATTCCCCTACACTGAGTCATCAAGCCTCTACAGGAATAAGGGGCTCTTCTCCCATTGATTCCAGGTAAGGCCATCCTCTGCTACATATGCAGCTAGAGCCGTGGGTCCCTCCGTGTATACTCTTTGGTTGGTGGTTTAGTCTTTCTAGCAGATACTTAAGGGGAAGTATGAGTTTCCCAGAGCCCTCAGCAAACCACCACCAAGTGGGTGTGTCCTGGAAGCTTTTTGGAGGACAAATATCCCAAATCAAGTTAACAGCAGGAACATGTCTTTTCTGGTGGCTCTGAGCAAGAAAGACACCTTGCCTCTTAAAATTTTTGACAGTTGTTGTTCCTGGGCTGGCTGCTGAATGCCTTACTGTCTTCTTGCCTGGTACAGCTCTGTTCCTGTCTCTTTAGCTTCTAAAACTACTAACCATTAGATTAAGACGTATCTTTAATCCAGCATGAACTCTTGTCAACCAATCACATCTGTAAAGACCTCATTTCTAAATAAGGGAACACCTTGAGGTTTCACCCAGAAAAATAAAAAGAAAATATATTTTTGTGTCTTTCCCCCAAAGTTTTGCTTTGTTTATTCATAGCCCTACACATGACCTTGGAGCCCAGAATTTAGAGGCTGGTGCATAAACCAAGTACATGATTGTATACGGTCTCTGTGATCAACTCAGGGAGCTCAGAATATTGACTGCACTCAGAGTGGTGTGCTGAAGGCAGGTCATAGTGGCCCACAGGAAGTGAATGGGGCATTGATGTGAGGGACATCAGATGGTTAGTTGCTACTGATTGTCATGGGAGCAGTTACAACACTGAAATTGGAAAAAGCTGAGCTTCTGTTTTGTTTTGGGGGTTGTTTGTTTGTTTGTTTGTTTCTGGAGAATCAGTTTGCTAACATAGCTCTGAATAAACCCTGATGGCCTGTGCCTCTTGTGATGAGTTCCTCCTCTCCAATCAGTTAGCTTTACTGCTCATTATCAGCAAATACTGGTCCCTTTCCTTCATTCTTTCCACACTTACTAGTTGAAATTCTTCTGTAGTGAGATTTGTTTCTTCTCCTTGTTTATTTATTCATACAGGTATTTTTTATCTTTTGGAAGTACCTTAACTACTCAATAGAAAATTTATATTCCCAGTCCACTTGAGTTAATGTACTATATTGTAACAAAAACATGTTTTGGAAAAAACCCAATTAGTGCATGATGCCATATTGTTACATTAATTCATTTGTGTTTGAACTGTGGGCTGGAGTGTATTTCAGTTGTTTCTACTATGAACCATTTAAGTGGGTCATTCTTTGATCGGGGGGGAGGGTAGCTTTTCTTAAGTATTATCGATATGATAGATATTTGTACCTGTTTGTCAATTTGAGCTGAGTATACCCACCATCTGACGCTATGTAAGCAGCCACCCGTTTATATGAGTCTTGATACAGTGTAAATATAAACACATAATGCAAATACAAAAACATATCTGGAGGTCAAGGATATAAGAGGCCTTGCCCATTATCCGTAAATCTTATTACCAAGGGATAATAAATGATATGATAATGTCAGAAGCTTGAACATGTAAAAATGTGTTCTGGGAAGGAACGAATGGAGTTGGGCAAGGAAAGGGTTGAGGAAAGGGGAGGGAAGGATGATAGTAAAGGAAAAATTAAAGAAGAAATAAGGGATAGAATGAGATAAGGAGATGTGTAGAAGGGGGAAGAAAGAGAGAAAGGGGAAATGGCAGGAAAGAAAAGGGGAAAGACGGGAAGGAGGAATGAGGAAGGGGTGGAGAGGAAAAGAACTGGACTATCAAATAGGAGCAAAGGATTTCCACATCAAGCACATATTTTCATACCATGGAAACAGGCCTTCCAAGCTCCCTAATTTTTATGCCTCCTTGAAATGCCAGTGTTTTCACCCTGCTTGACATTTCCTCCATGTTACTCTTTAGAACTACTATTCCTCTGGGCTTCCTGGATATCTGTGGTTGTGCTTGGTCAGCCCACCCAATTTCCAAGCCAAGCAAACATCTTTTGCTTACAAATCTTTGCTTAAGATTTAACTTCAGAAGAGCATATTGTCCTTAAACAAGGAGCCTTCATGTTACCTTTGTGTTTCTGCCTGGCGTTATTCCTTTGTGCTTCTGGAACGACACTCAATATTGCAAAGGATATTTTCCATAAGCATGAAGACTTGATACAAACAAATACCCTGGACAATTTTCAAACATTTGCAAGAGTTAGTTTAAGTTTAATTTTTCCTCTGTAAATACAAACTGTAGAAATGATCCAAACCTTAGTTTCATGTCATTCAATGGTAAATGAATTTTCTGAGTATTTGGCAGGAGTCTTTAAGAAAACAAAACGTTCTCTAACAAGAAATCTGAAGTGATGTCTGCAGGCACAATTGTGTCAGGCTTTATTCTGCTGTACACAGCAATATACAAAAGAGAGAAGTTCACCATGTCATAAACAGGCATGCTAGTAGATAAATAATATACTAGGTCTTGTCCTGGAAAGTCTAAGGCAGAATGTTTAGAAGGTTTTAGGGATGAAGTTATGGCTGAAACAGGTTGCAGTTTTAAATGTGAAGTTCTAGATGAAGATCTTCAACAAAGGGTCTTCATGAAAGAACTGAGTTGTGTGATCAAGGCTTCTGGGGAGATAACATGGCCAAAAGGATCATATGAAGTACAGCCCAAGGCTAGAGTAACAGTCAGGATGAGATAAATAATGGGGACCATATAACCAGTCAGTAGTGTTTGCAAGGACTTAGCACTGACTGTATTTAATATGGTACATCATGAAATCATGTCAAGAAAGGAATTAGTCAAGCTTTCAAGTATATCCAACTTGTGACCTATGGGCCACATAAAGCCACTTGGAGAATGGAATACCTTCAAATGCAGCCCAACACAAAGCAAAACTTTTCTTAAAGCACTATGTCTTTTTTGTGGAATACTTTGATACCTTGATTGTGCCATTCCTGAGCATAAACTTTGTAGATGACAACAATTCACTGCAATGCTGAAAGATAAGACATACATGCAAGAGTCTAAGTCTTAAGCCAACATGGAGGCAGTGGAATAGCAAGAGAGTTTCGGGTACCTGACCTTGTGTTGGGAGGATTTACTGAGTTACTAGCTCAAAGATCTCATTTAAGTTGACTGACCAAATAGAAACAAAAGATTAGCAAACCATGATGGACATCATATATAAAGATGAGTAGGGTGAAGCAAGAGAGAGTCTGACTTCATGTGAAAAATATGGTGATCATAGGAGGCTTCTTAAAACGCCAGGACCGAGGGCTGGAGAGATAGCTCAGTGGTTAAGAGCACTGACTGCTCTTCCAGAGGTCCTGAGTTCAATTCCCAGCAACCACATGGTGGCTCACAACCATCTGTAATGGGATCTGATGCCCTCTTGCTACAGTGTACTCATTAAATAAATAAATAATTCTTAAAATGCCAGGATCACAAGCCAATTCAAAAATCAACTTCCTGATGATCCAGGTATTTGCAGCAGCACTCATCGTGTTGCGTGGAACTTCACTGCACCCAGTTTATGAACTTTGAATTGCATGTGTTGTCAGTCCACAGAGCATCAGCAAACTGCCTGAAACACCTCACCTCAGACTCAGCCACCGGGTCTCACGAATTTTAGCACGGTTTCCATACATACAGTGTTCAGCTCATAGTGGAACGTTAGCAGTTTTATTATGGAAAAGAGTCAGTTTTCCTGTCATCGGTTCTTGACATAGAAGTATCAATTTACCATAGCTTTGAATATTGTTACGAAAGAATGTTGATTTTAAGATGTTGTTTGAGATGCTCACCTGAGTTTCAGAAGGAAAAAAAATCAATAAATTAATTTTGGCTTGGAATTAAGGCAGCGTTTCTAACAACTTCCAAAATGGTCCAAATCACACTTCTGCCATTTTATACTATGTATTTATTAAAAGCAGCACATTCAGCATTGATGATTATAAAAATAAATATTAATCAAATCTGAAAAATATTGAGGATATTCTGTGTCACTCAACATAAAATATCCAGCCAAGATTTAATTCTTTGTGTAAAATAAACAAACATATACAACACAGTATGTAAGCATGCCTTGTTTTTAACAAATGGTAAAATTATGTTGTGTTAAGGAATTGCTTTAAAATAAGTATTTTTATAGTTTTTATCATTGTTTGATTTTTAAACCTATCTTATATACATATATGTGGAATAATATAAAATATTTCCAAAACTAAATGTGGGTCACAATGGATGAAAGTAATAAAAATTATGGCTCATATGCATGGAGTAAACAATCAAATTACCTCATGCCACTAAAAATAAATCCACCTTAAATATTCACACGTATCCATTACAGGCAGACACATGATACCTTAAGTCTTCAGAGTGAGTTACATCACAAAGGGCGTGTGTATATAGAATGTGTCTAAACCATTCCCCTGGAGCAAATCCCTACTGACTCTGATTTTCCTCTTGACTGATGCACCCTATTGGGCATTGCCAAATGTTAGGTGGTGGAGTATCTGAGATATGATCTTCAAGCAGAAGAGATGTTTACGATCACGTGTGCTGTGTTCACAAGTATAGAATGGTTTTTAAAAGCAAAAGGAGCCTACTGCACAAATTACCATTTCTTGTTGGGGCTCCTTTAGGCCTAATACAGAAAGAATTCCAAAGTACTCATAAGGGAAAGCACAACCTGCCCAGGTAAAGGGCAATTTGCCAGCCATCTTCTGGAGGAAAGGTCTTACTCCAAGCATGCCCAGCTGCTGACAGATGGAATGGAATATATTTTGCTGCAGACTTTCTTTAGATTGCACCATGGTAAAATCATGGCTGGTTGGCTTCATTTCTGTGTAGGGCTTAGCCTGAGCAGCTTGGGGATGTGCCAACTAAGCTGCTTTAAATTTTCCCTTGAGACCAGTAAAAAAATTGTGTTCCAGGAGAGAAGCTCTGGAGAAGGAAGAGTGTAGTCATTTTGAAAAGCATAGTGCATTGCCTCTGTTCCCTCCTCCACAAGCATAAATACAGTCTTCCTGCAACTCTCATAGTAAGCCAAGCTGCGGCAAGTCCAGCGAGCACCAAGCTACCTGTTCACCTTGCAGAAATAGAGCAGCATCTTGTGGCTTTGAGGGGCTTATTCCCAGTCCTTCCTATTCCTTTCTGGAGGCATAAATTGAGTTCCTTTCAGTCACGTTGAGAGGAATCTAATTGAGTAATTCATTCCATGCAGACTTTTCTACCTTTAACAATTTTGTCCTTGTTGAAAGCAAAAGCCAATTTTACCCTGATTGAACTAATACAGTGTTTTGTGCAAACACAACCTCTTTATCTGAGAAGATCAAAGTCATTATTTCTAATACTCTTTCACAGCAACCTGCAAAGTAAGTAGGAGGTGAGTCTTATGATTCATAGCAGATGGGAAGGCAGATCACAGTACAGATGAGAATAGATCTGGTTATTCTGACTCTTAGATATTTCTTTTATGATTTTAGTCTCATCACTCCTTTCCACCCCTCCTTCTTCTTGCCTTTATATACATATATGATATATACATATTGCTTTATATACAGATATGATATATAGATAGAGATAGATGGGGGGGGTCATCTACATGAGCAGTGCATACTCTTAACCACCAAGTGATCTTTCCAGCCACACTTTCTATATGCTATCAATATCTTCTTTCTTACCTGACCATTGCACTCAGCTATTTTCTTGAGCATGTCATGGAAACTATTCATGAAAATCAACATCAAAGGCATCCAAGTTGGTCAGTCATCATCTTGTCATCACTTTCTAGCATTGTGGTGCTTTGCAAATGCCCAATAAATATTTACTTCGCAAATGTACAGACATCTCTGATGAGATTAAACTATTAATAGCATGATAATTTTTGTAGACAGACTCAAACATTTTGCTTCAGCAAAAGGGAGACTGCATGCACTTGTTTACGTATTCATTCTACAGTTACTGACACTGGCTCCGTGCAATGTACCAGTCTCTGGTTAGATGCTAGATTTTTTGTAAGTAATTAGAAAAATCCTGCTCACAAGATAATATCCTTGGAGAGAGGTAGATAATATGAAAATAACAAGCTTACATGAAGCCACAGATGTATACATGGAGTATTGCATAATGTCATTGTGACAGTAAATAGAAGAAATATAGGCATACAAACTTGGAGATTTCTGAAATTCTCTCAAAAATGTATGGAAGACCTTAGGGGTCCATGATCACACATCAAATTCTTTTAGAGACAACCAACTTTTTATTTGATCTTAGGACCTCTCCTGGGGAAGAAAAATGCTCTGTCAATCTGGTCAAAAGTCGATGACTGAGAATATCACTAGTCTTAGGGAGGAGCATACCACCCATATTAATCTAAATTTATATGAAACCAAAATGCATTCTAAATGCTTATATTTATATCTTCAGACTAAAATTGTTATTTTCCTTGAATAACAAAGAAGTTTCTTTTTTCCAAGGGGTAATGAAAAATATAGAGGCTCATTACTGATCAAAATGCTGGGAATCCTTCTGCCATAATATGGAAACATCATGGAAAATCAAGTAAGATAGAGTAAGAGCTGGAGGATGGGAAGTCTTGTGAAATGGTGTGTTCTTGTATGACCTAGCTGATGTAATCATGAACAGACAGCAGCTATGACTATCTGCGTAAGGCCTGCACACCCACAAAACAGGAAAAATGCATGAAAGTAGGACTCAGGCTAGCTGAGAAGAAGTGGGTCTATACAAACAGAAAGAGAATGAGCTAGGGTCCCAGGATAACAATGCTCACAATTCATTGCATACTTACAAAGAACTGTCAAAATTAATTGTAAAAGCAATAATTTTTTGGATTTTGCTATAAGTTTTGTTTCAGTTTTGAGATTTCCAGTACCATGATCCACTCTACAAGATGGCACAAAAAATAAGAGGTGCCTTAGTGAGTGGCTCAGAGCATGCACTGCTCTTGCTGAGGATCCATGTTTGGTTCCCAGGAGCCACACTGGGAGACTCATAATCTTCAGTTACTGCAGCTCCTGGGGATCTGACACACCTCTCCAGGCACCTGCACTTGTGTACACACACACACACACACACACACTCACATGCACATACACACACACACTCACTCACATGCACACACACACACACACACACACACACACACACACACGTAAATCCTAAGACTCTGGTAACAATTTATGAATAAAATAATAGTGTGCCCTTACTGTTTTAATTTTGAAAGCAGATGTGACTGTTAAAAGAGAGGAACCATGGAATCAAATGAACTAGAACATCACCACTGTTAATAGCCAAGCATCACTGACTTAAAATTGGGGTTTGTATCAGCAACACTAGATTTCCTTTTGTGCTCTATGATATGGAGTGCCTGGTGTGTGGACATTCCATTAGCATAAAGTCATGGTTCCCTTTTTAGTCTTTCTGTGATCACTCAGCTACTCATAAAGGTTTGAGTTAAAGTCATATCCATTAACAGCTTAGAGATGTTGAGAACTTTTTTAGGACATTGGATGGGTAGGCCAGCCAGAAAGCACAATTAAATAAAGGTCTTCAGAGACTTTGAAATCAGGACTCATTCCACAGAAAAGGCTACCATAAAGGCAGCTGTACTCGACTAAAGAAAAAAAGTCGGGAATCAGAAAGGATGAGGTATGGTATAGATCAATAAGATTCATTTTCGTATTTGATGCCCTTACACAAGGCCATAAGTAGCAACTTTAGAAGTCTCTGTTTATTGTTTCCTGGCTTCTTAAGACAGAAATCAATATGCCCTCACTAACTTCACAGTCTTTATACAACCAAAGATAAACTTTCACATCTGATTCACCTGCCTCCAACTTTTAAGTGTTGGGATTACAAGCATAGATACCATTATACCCGTTAAAACCCTTTTTAGTGAAATCATTTACCCCTCAAGTTCATCCAGAGTTCTTTAGCTTTTGGGTCATCTTGTAGTTATGGACAGTAGCTCCAGTTTCACTGGCATGCACCTAAGCTTCCAGCTCATTTGTCATTGCCTTTAGGAGTCTCTGACATGCTTCCAACAGTCATCAATGTCTCTGTCGTTTATCACTATAGCTCTCTCCATGACAATTGCTACCAGAACGACTGCCTTAGGACCAGGTCTTCACTTCACCCTTGATACTGAAACATGGCTAGCATTTTTGGTGCTTTAGTCAGTGTATTCCCTATGTGTGCCCAGTACAGATAAGCCCTGTCATAGTCTATTCCCAGGACTATGTAATGTTAGATTCCGAAAAGGAGAAACTGTCAATTGTACATATGTTAATACCCAAATATATAAATTCTTTTACAGCTTCGACCTTGTCTTAATTAGCTTCAGCTCACAAATTGACATGTCTTAGAATCATCTGAGGAATGCTCAGTTGAAGGATTTCTCAGATCAGAGGGCACTAAGGCCATGAGTGCGAGACACTTTTTTGACCAATGATTGATGTCAGGGCAAGCATCCTATGTGAGCAGTGCCATCCCTGGGCAGGTGTGCCTGAGCTGTCAAAGAAAGCTACCTGAAAATTATCCAGTGAGAGAACCAAAGAGTAAGCCTTCAAGCAGTATTCTTTGATGATTCCTGTTTTCAATTACTCACCTAACTTCCCTCAATGATGGATTGTAACCTGGAAGTATAAGCCTAATATCCCTTTTCCTGCTGAAACTGATTTTGGTTATAGCATCAACATGAAACTAAAAAAGACATCTACTAAGGGAATTACGATTCCCTTCCAGTCTCTTTACATCTGTGCAAATATATCTGGTGGTCAGCATGGTCCCAAGAAAAAAGGAGATCCAACAAGAGAGAGAAAGAATAACACATGCTCAAGGCAGCTGAGGGTCAGCTGGCCAGATTGTGATGGGCACAAGAAATACAATCTATTCACGCCTGGACATACTTTGCAAGGAGTAAAGTGTGCACAGTAAGTCAACTTACTATATGAAGATGTGGGTCCAAAACCTGATAGATTGGAATGCAGACACTAAAGGTATGACCTCTCCATATTTTAGAGATGGTAATTTGAGGATAGAGAACAAGGGAGAGTTTGATCAGTTTTTTCATGAACTTGAATAAGCTAACACTACTCTGTAAATATATTAAAGCCAGCTATTAACATTGGTGAAAGTCTTGTATATCAAAGACTACAACTGTATTTAAATTCATGCTTTCCATGAACAACAAGAGCTTATTCAGAACTGCATTTAGATGTATGACTATGCATGACATTCTACCCAATAGGCTGAACAGCACCAGAACCTCTATTTACTTCATCTTTCATTCTCCACCTTTCCCTGAAGTCTTCCTTCCATCTCAAAGGTATATCAAAACTATGTGTTACTGTGTTCATAGTAGTCATATTTATAATAGCCAGAAACTGGAAACAACCCAGATGTCCCTCAACAGAGGAATGGATACAGAAAATGTGATACATTTACACAATGGAGTACTACTCAGCTATTAAAAACAATGACTTCATGAAATTTGCAGGAAAATAGATGTAACTTGAAAATATCATCCTGAGCGAGGTAACGCAGTCACAAAAGAATGAACATGGTATGTACTCACTGATAAGTGGTTATTAGCCCAAAAGTTCGGAATACCCAAGAGTCACTTCACAGCAACCATAGGGCTGAGTATGAGGTTCCAGATGGAGGACTTGGAGAAGGGACTGAAGGAGCTGAGGGAGTTTGCAGCCACAGGGAGGGAGCAACAGTGGCAACTGGCCTGACCCCTCAATACTCCTAGAGACTGATCCACCAACCAAAGAATACACATGGAGGGACCCATGGTGCTGGCCACATATGTGGCAGAGGAGGGTCTTGTTAGCCATCAAGGGGAGCTGAGGCCCTTGGACCTGAGGGTGTTAGATCCCCCAGTATAGGAGAATGCCAAGGAGGGAAGATGAGAGTGGGTGGGTGGGTGAGGGAATAGTGGCAGGGGAAGGGGAAGGGAATGGGAAGGTTCCAAAGGGGAGATCTGGAAAGGGGGAAACATTTGAAATGTAAATAAAGTATGAAAAAAATAATACTTAAAAAAATAAATAAGCTACAATTAAACTAGTAAATTTATATATATATTAAAGGTTATGTCTGGTAAAGTTGTCTGTTGTATAAAAATCAGTTTCAAACCAATTGGAAACTTCAAAGGCTATATGACTACAAGAAAATAAGACTCTCTCTTTAACAGTGATAGTCACAGAAAATATTGCTAATATATTAGAGCACTGGCAGGTTGTAGCCAGTTAAATCAGATATGGGCAAAAAATAATCAACAAAATCAATGAAACTTTAATAGATATTGAAGTGGGAAAATAATGATAGCAAATAGAATAAGTTTCATAGAAATTAATGTTTTATTGAAATCAGAGACAAAGTTTAGGAGTATATTAGATTACTGTAATGAAATTCATTTCCTCTATGTAAATTTGTCAATCTTGCCAAAATTTGATTAAAACATATTTATATATAGACAGAGAGTTTATGAATGCATAGGTCTTGAGAGGCTGCATGGGTAGGAATTACAGCAGTCTTTGTCTAGCAATATTTTCTGGCTTTTGTACACCTACACTTGAATGCAGATAAGTTTTTTCATTAAGATGGAATTAAATCAATAAGACTGATACAGTTAATAACTCATTTGTATTTCAACAGAATAATGCATTCCTCTGATAATGGTACACTAGTCCTATGGTTTGAATTATGCTCCTCACAAATTCACATATTGAGTCCCTACTATTACTTCTTCTAAACATGATTGTGTTTAAAGATGAGGAAGTAACTCAGTTAAGCATGGGTTTATAGTGTGGTCCCTCATCCACATTTAAAAACACACTTTCAAATGCACAAAAGCATTATGATACACAAATAGGTGTGCAGTAAAATGACCAAGGGATTGAAAAGGCAGTCATGGGACTAATGAGATGGACCAATAGTTAAAGATGCTTGCCACCAAGCCCAATGACTTGAGTTTGACCCTAGGACCCATACTGAGAAAGGTTGTCCTCTGATCTTCACTAACGCACAATGACACATATTCCTATACATCTGTGCATAAACATAAATGCATTTGAATAAATAAATAAATAAACAACAAATAAACAAATACATAATATTTTAAAGAGGTACTCATTTTGAAGCCAAGAAAAACGTCGCAGAAGAAGTAAAACCTGTTGATATCTTAAGCTTGCACTTCTATCTTCCAGAACTGGGAAAAATAAATTTGTATGCTATTTTGTTATAATAGCCTTAATAAACTAATAGATCTAGGTAACATAGAGCATGTTTCTCACCGAGAACAGCTAAGAGAGAGAGAGAGAGAGAGAGAGAATTGGAAATACAACCAGAAAAAAAAATACAGTCCACAAGAACATACAAGCTATATGCTGTTGAACCTGACATTTGGACAGTTGCACAGTTACCACTCCAGAAAAGATGACTGAGATGCTTAGAAGCTGAACAGAACATTTGGTGACTTAAGAGTAATAGAGAAGACAAGTTAAGGTTTTTCATCTGCCAACAAGTAGAACCCAAGAGACTATCCCCTTCAAGTCTATCAACCTTTTTTAAAATCTGTCTGTCTGTCTGTCTACCTATCTATCTATTTAGTGTAGGAGAATGCACATCTACACATGTGGTGGACAGGAGTTGGTTCTCTCTTTCTATCATGTGGGTGACAGGCACCAAACTGAGGGCACCAGGCTCAGTGGCATGTGCCCTTTTCCACTAAGCTTAAGAATAAAAGTGCTCCAGCCACATATGCAGCAGAGAATGGCCTTGTTGGGCATCAATGGCAAGAGAGGCCCTTGGTTATGTGAAGGCTCAATGCCCCAGTTAGGGGAATGCCAGAGCGGGGATGCAGTAGTGGGTGGGTGGGTGGGTGTGGGAGCACCCTCATAGAAGCAGGGGGAGTTATTATTGTAACTATTTAATAAATTCACGATTTTTACACTGAGCCACATCTGTAGCTTAGCTACTGTGGCACACAGGCTTCAACTCGGAAATACCTTCATGGTAGGTGATAAGGATATCAACATTCATAAAACACAAAGGTCAGCTTGACATCTGATGAGTTCTTACAACAGCTAAGATCTTTCCAGCATTTCATATGCTTCTCAAAAGTCATGTGTGTTCTCATTGAAGAAGGGAAATGCCGTCATAGCAATTATTAAATCAGCATCAAGTTTGGTCATGTTCTATATCTAGCACTCAATCAAAACTAATAACTTTATATCCAGGTCGGGTAACATATACCTTTAATCTCAGCACTCAGAATTCAGAAGCAAGTGGATCTCTGTGAATTCAAGGCCATCTTGATCTACACAGGGAGTTCCAGAATAGCCAGAGTTGTTTAATGACATTGTGTCCCAAGGAAATAAATAAATAAATAATAAATAAATGACTTTGAGTAGAAAATGTAAATCAGTAGATAGCATAAGGAAATAGGGATTTAGATAAAGAAGCAATATCTAAACAGAAAATGTCAGATATGATTAGTATATCTAAGAAACTAAAAATATTAAGTCAGGGAGACGTTCTAGTACATACTTATAATTTTAGCACTCAAGAGCTGTAGGCATGGATATCAAGATTGTGAGGTTAGCCTTAGCCACATAGTTTGAAGCCAGTATGAGCTATGTGAGACCCACTTGTAAAAAAGAGAAAAAGGCTTTTAAAATCCACAAGAAAGTTAAAAGATCCAAACAGAAATTCTAGAACGCGCATGTGTGTAAATTAAGCTCACCAACTTAGTTTAGCAGAAGTCTAGATGCACATGAAAGAGAACTGGTGAGCTGGAAGGTAGGCAAAGAAAAAAACGTTCAAAATAAACCATCAAGTAACAAACTATATAAATTTGATCTTGTTGGGAAAGAAAAAGGAATCTGGATTTCCCAAAATTGACAAAGAACATCAAGGTATGATATCAAAATGATATAAAATCTAACCAGCTTAAATTAAAAGAAACATATAAATATGATATATATATACATATATATATATATATATATATATATATATATGAATACTACCCTATACATGTCTGAATATATATTTTTGAATACTACCCTAAACTGATCTTCTTGAAGGACACAGGAGTTGAACTCTTCTGCTTTGGTTTTATACCCACCCAGGAAGGTGCATTAGTCAGGAATCTCCAGAAAGAAAAAGAAACAAGCTACATATAAGTTGGATGACAGAATTATGAAGGGAAAGAAGCCCCATGTTCTGCCATCAAATATGAGGGAGCTAAAAGCGTAGTGAAATCTAAGCCCAAAGTCTAGATGCTGAGGAAATGCTGATGACCAAGGGGAGTAGAAGATGAATGCCCCAGCCTAGAATTTACCTTTCCTCTAACTCTTTTTTTCTGTGAAGATGTTTGGTGGATGGGGCAATGAGGCATTGGTGAGAGCAGGTCTTCTCTTTACAGTCTTCTGATTTAGCAACTAATCTCTTTTAGAGACATCCTAATGAACATACTTACAAATATTTTACTAGTATTCCTTACTCAAATTGATACATGATATTAACCAACAAAGGGCTGAGCAAACAGACCATCCAGTGATTTGCTTGCTTTGAAGAAGAAGAACCTTTGTTTGTTCCCTAAGACCCACATTTTAAAAAGCTAGACATGCTGGTGTATGTTTGTAATCCTAGTTTTGGGAAAGCAGATCGATGGGTTACTGAACCAGCCTAGTCAACTTGGTACTTGGTAAGTTCCAGCCCAATGAACAATACTGATTTGAAAAAATAAGACCGATGTGCCTGAAGAGAAACACTGGTGGCTTTCCCCTAGCCTCAAGACACACCTATACACACACACACACACACACACACACACACACACACCCCACATGTACACATGCACACACATATACTCATTAATCATCACAGATATGAATTCTCTCTACCTTCCCATAAACACACTATAAAATCAACAGGATCTCTTACCAATTATAGAAATGGTAAGGTAAAAATTAAAGACATATAGCAAGTTTGGGATGAGGATGCTACGTTTTGCATGTGCACCTATGTGCAACTGTGTACCACAGCCTTATTGAAAGTACATGCAGACCAAAGTTACATGACATGAAGCCCAAGAGAACTTCACTAACTCAAAAAACACATTATCTACAAAGGAAAGCAAAAAGCAAGCAAGCAAACAAAACCTCCCAACATCATTTTGGACTTCTCTGTGTACTCTTCTCTTTCTGAAGTAATAGTCTCCATGTCTTGAAGAATGGATCTGTGAGAGTAATATCCATCTGATACCACTGTAATGATAATACTGTATTGGGGCTTGTGTCTAAGTAGTATCAGGGACATGAAGAGAATAAATCTGACTTACTCTTTCTATTATATACAAGTTTATCCCCACGAGACATAAATGCACCATCCAAGTTATGCCAATCAACATCAAAGAATGTCCTCGGGGCTGTGTGAAACATTTTGGAGAACAGATGAAGGCTTCATTCTTGCCCACTGGGAGCGTATGATCTGTAGTTTAAATTATTCCCATTTGTTTGGCTACTGACTGTTTCTCTGACGTTTGCCAATTCATCTATGTGTGAAGTGATTTTTTTAAAAGTGGAATGTCAGACAGTTCCTAAATAGCTAGGAGAAGAAAAGCTGAGCAGGGAGCTATGGATCTGATGCCCTCAGCTGAGCCTGCTGTGGATGGTGACATGCTCAAACCAATACTCCCATCCATCAAAAGTCTGCAGTTGCTGGGAGCTGCTTGTATCTTTATCTTTCCTATAATGAAACCAGGGAGAGTAATTCTAAATTAGTAATAAAACTAGCTTTGCAAGCAGACAACTGCTAGTGAAGATATCTTGTGCCTGAGTCCTCTACTTTTAGACTGTCATCATTTGCACACAACCTGCTTTGAACCTCTAGTTTATATGAGTATCATAGTTAGAAAAAATATAGAAGGAGAAATGACTTATGTTGGGAGTAAATTTTGATCAAAAGAAAGATTGTTATATCAAGTGTGCTCATACCAAAATCCAGATCCATGCTGCCCCTGTCCCATTTTTGTTGAGAGTGGTACCAGCCAATAAAAATGTCCTGAGTAGTGACATCTTTTTCCTCCTTGAAGCGTGGGATAATTAATAACAATTGTCAACTTGTCAGAATTTATACTCACTTCGGGGAAAATGTTCTGGGCATGTCTGTGGAACACTTTTCAGATTGAGCTAAATAAAGAAGGAAAACCCACCTCCAATGTGAGTAGGAAAATTCCATGGGCTTTGATCATGGATGCAATCAAAGGAGAAGCAGCTGAGCACCAGTATCCTCCACCCTCTGCTCCCTGGCTTGGTTGAATGCAACCAGATGCCTCACAAGACTAGCCCTGTGACTTCTCCACCAGGATGGACTGTATACCTCAGACTGTGAGCCAGGAAAAAAAAAAAAAAGCTGTTCCTCCTTATGTGGCCTCTTATCAGGTTATCTTGACACAGAAACAATAAAAGCAACTACCACATGCCTGTACAGCTCTTGCAGGCACTAGTCTAACAGGACTGAATACCCTAACTTAGAGCTCACAGGAAGCACTTTCCACTTTATGAACTATTTCAAGCATCACAGAAAACAGTAGAAAATAGTACAATGAACACTCATAAAATTGGCTCATTAAAATAATATCTTTGCATCATTACTTCAGTTACATTATTTTGAAGAAATAAATTGATGCAGTTACAACTTAAATATTACATGCTTGCCTCCCAGTTCCATTTTATCCTTCTGAAAGATAATCATTATTCTAGTTTGGGTGTTTAATTGGCCCCAACAATGCTTTCATTTTTAACTATCTGAGGGCATGTAACCATGAACAGTAAATTAAACTTTATAGATATGGCATGATACTATAAATGTCATTCTACAGCTCTCATTTTTTCACTCACCATTTTCTATGATTTATACATATTGATGCATTAAATTCTAATTCATTCTTTTTACTTGTGATTTTCCACTGTAAAAATATGCTGAAACATGTGTATTCATTCTGCCATGGATACTTAGGGATTTCCTAACATGTAAAGCAGAAATATTCTTAACCTTGTCTCCTAATGGACACAAATGAAGATTTTTCATCAAAGCATGCATAGATATGTAAATTCAGGATCATAAAATGAGTATCTTTTCTTCTTTAATATCCTTAACTCTCTCAAAGAGATATCATGTCCATCCAAAGAAGGGACACAGTCTCTGAATACATATTTGTTAGTCTGGCTAGATGTTTCCAGGACAAACAAGCAGGCACATCTAATTCCTGGCCAGGTCAAAATTTCTAGCCTCACAGAAGTCACACGTTTATCAGTAATCATTGCAGCAGGTAAGCTGAAAAAGAAGACCCTGACATGGAGCTGGAATGAGCTGAGGATTCTGTAAGACAAAATGACTAATTCCAGTTTGCATGATACAGGAGACAAGTGATTAAATAGCTGATGTGTATCAAAAGCCAATCTGAGAGTCAGCCTACTTGGTTACCTAATTGGACTGTATTCTATAAAGTTTAATTAGATTGTTAGGGGCCAGCCCCTAGAGTTTTATTAATTTAATGACATCAAAATTAAACAGGCCTAGTTTTCCCATAAAAATGTGTCTAGTTGTCTTTGAACAAGAGTATCCACACTCTCAATTATATCCCTGAGGGAGAAGCATTACTGTTTTTGTCTTTGACCCCCAAAGGGGGAAAAAAATCATACTGGAGGTAGACGCCACTGCAGAAACATGGGCAGATATTCAGAGGGCATGAGAAAGAAGCAGACATGTTGAAACCCTGGGATTTGACAATGGAGCATGCTTGCCTCCTGCCACATGAATGCAAGCTCATGTTTCATTCTCTGTAACCTATGGCAGATACATAACTGGTCTAGGCCTCAGTTTCCTCATTTGTAAAAGGAGGAAATAATGACAGTTACTCCATGGATATGTTGTGAGAGTAAGTAAGGAAAAGGCTTAAACTCTTCCTGGCACTTAGCAGGAGTCATCCAAGCATCTGCTCTGGCAATTACTCTGTATTATAGGAGAAGGCTGTATATGGAAGAAAAATAGAATATTCTTAAACTAGAGGGACATAAAGTCAGATCCAAATGTCACTGGCTACAAAATCAATAAATCTGGCATCAACCATGCTTTCTTCTTGAGTCTTGGCATCAATGTCATCTGACACTGCACAAACCCTTCAGAATGCAATGGTACATGGAGACATTCATGCTTCTCTGTTCCACATTATCTCCTGACTCACTCAGGCTCATAAGAAACAGCACAAAGGGCCTGGAGAGATGGCTCAGTAGTTAAGAGCACTAACTGCTCTTCCAAATGTCCTGAGTTCAATTCCCAGCAACTACATGGTGGCTCACAACCATCTGTAATGAGATCGATCAGATACCCTCTTCTAGTGAGTCTGAAGACAGCTACAGAGTACCCATATACATAAAATATATAGAATCTTTTAAAAAGAAAAAGAAAAAGAGAAAGAGAAAGAGAGAGAGAGAGAGAGAGAGAGAGAGAGAGAGAGAGAGAGAGAAACCACCATGGCAAAATCAGGACATGTGGAATTAGAAAAGTACAAGGAACAGATAAGAGCAATATTTTCTCTTCACTCTGATTTAGTCTGCTAGGAAAAAAAAGATAGTCACTGTGGCTTCAGGGGTAAATGTCTCCAATAGGCTCATGTGTTTGAAGAGTTGGTCCTCAGTAGTTAGCCCTGTTTGATAAGACTGTAGACCCTTAAGGAGGAATAGCACCAAAAGTAAAAGTGGGTCCCTGTGGGTAGGTGCTAAAGCTTTATAGCCACACATCACTTCCTGGTCACTCACTTCAGAGTGTGGATGTCACCTGACCAGCCTGCCTCCTGTTCATGGCACCATTCCATCTCTACAGCTGCCATGTCTTCCTGACTATGATGGACAGATCATTCTTGAAGTGCAAGCTAAAATAAACACTTAAATTGCCTTTGTCAGCATATTTTATCACAGCAACAAGTTGGGTCTATGGGTTTTGTTTTTGTTTTTTGGTTTTTTTTTTTACCATGGTTATCCTGTACTTTTTGGCTAATATCTACTTATAAGTGAGTAGATACCATGTTTGTCCTTCTAGGTCTGGGCTACCTCACTCAGTACGATCTTTTCTAGTTCTACCCATTTACCTGCAAATTTCATGATGTCATTGTTTTTAATAGCTGAGTAATACCCCACTGTGTAAATGTACCACATTTTCTTTATCCATTCTCTAGTTCAGGGACATCTAGGCTGTTTCCAGTTTATGGCTAGTACAAGCAAAGCTACTATGAACAAAATTGAGCAAATGTCCTTGTGGTATGATGGAGCTTCTTTTGAGTCTATGCCTAGGAGTGATATAGCTGGGTCTTGAGGTAGAAATGTTCCCAATATTCTGAGAAACCACAAATTGATTTCCAAAGTGATTTTGGCTTCTTTATGAAAAATCAAAGTGTTCATAGGTGTGTAGGTTTACTTTTGGATCTTCAATTCAATTCCATTGATCACTCTGTTTTTATGCCAATACCATATGGCTTTATTACTATTGCTCTGTAGTAGAGTTTGAAGTCAGGGTTGGTGATACTTCTAGAAGTTCTTGTATAGGATTGCTTTAGCTATCCTGAGTTTTTTTGTTTTCCAGATAAAGTTTATTATTTTCATTCAAGTCCTGTAAAGAACTGTGCTAGAATTTTTATGTCAATTGCATTAAATTTGTAGATTGTTTTTGGTAAGATGACTACCTTTCTATTTTAATCCAAACAATCCATGACCACTGGGTCAAGAAAGAATTAAAGAGAGAAAGACGTTCTAGAATTCAGTGAAAATGAATGCACAATGTACCCAAACTTAAGGGACATGATAACAGCAGTGTTAAGAGGAAAGTTCATAGCACTAAGTGTCTCCATAATGAAACTAGTGAGATCTCTTCATTTTGCTGGCCCTCAGGGCTTCTCTCCTGCCCCTTATCTCTTCAATATAGTACTTGAAATTCTAGCCAGAGCAATAAGACAACTAAAGAAAATTAAAGGGATACAAATTAGAGAGGAAGAAGTCAAAGAATTGCTATTTACAAATAATGTGATAATATACATAAGTGACCCCAAAAATTTTATCAGGGAACACAATAGCTGATAACCACCTTCAGCAAAGTGACTGGCTTTCTGTTGTTGAAATCCAGCTTTAATCCACAGTGGTCTAATAAAAGGGAAGGAGTTATTTCAATCTTCTTGTATCTATTGAGACTTGCTTTGTGACCAAGAATACGGTTGATTTAAAAAAAAAAAAAGGTTCTGTGAGAAGTTGAGGAAAAAGTACATTCTTCTGAGTTTGGGTGAAATGTTCTGTAGCTATCAAGTAGGCATGTTTCTTATATGCAGCAGAATATTTTGACATCCGTTCTGTAAGCGCATATTATTAGTACGTAAGTAAGGTTATTACTATTTGTTGTTGGTGGTGTTGTTGTTGTTGTTGTTGTTGTTGTGTGTATTTCCCTTGTTATGTTTTACTGCTGTGGAATTATTTATGTCCTGTGTTTTCTTGGGTATAGCTGACTTCCTAGGGTTGGAGTTTTCATTCTAGGATCTTCTGTAGGGTTGGATTTGTGAATAGATATTATTTAATTTTGGTTTTGTCATTGAATATCTTGTATTCTTCATCTACAGTGATTAAAAGTTTTGCTGGTTATAGTAGTCTGGGCTGGCACTTATGGTCTCTTAGAGATTGCAAGACATCCACCCAGGCCGTTCTTGCTTTTAGAGTCTCACTTGAGGAATTAATTGGAAGTAGTTTTGATAGGTCTGCCTTTACAGGTTGCATGGCCTTTACCCTTCACAGCTTTTAATATTCTTTCTTTGTCTGTACATTTAGTGTTTTCACAATTACGTGATGGGAGATTTTCTTTTCTAGTCCAATTTATTTAGTGTTCCATAAGCTTCTTGTATGTTTATAGGTGTCTCTTTCTTTAGGTTAAAGAAATTTTCTTTTATGATTTTTTTGAAAACATTTTCTGGGACTTTGAGCTGAAAATCTTCTCTTTCTTCGATTCCCCTTATTCTTAGGTTTGGTCTTTTCATGGTGTCCCAGAGTTTCTTGAGGTTTATGTCAGGATCTTTTTAGGTTTAACATTTTCTCTGACTTGTGTATCAATTTCTTCCACTGTACCTTCTATGCCTGAGACTTTCCCTTTCCATCTCTTGTATTCTGTAGGTGATGCTTACATCTATGGTTCCTGTTCTTTTATGTAGGTTTTCCAAATTTAGGATTCTCTGTGTTTTTCTTCATTGCTTCTATTTCCATTTTCAGGTCTTAAGCCATTTTATTCATTTCCTTCACCTGTTTAATTGGATTTTCCTGCATTTCATTAAGGAATTTATCCATTTCCTTTAAAAAAAAAAATAACAACTCCATCATCTGCATAAGATTGGCTTTAAGATCATTTTCATGTGCTTCAACTGGGTTGGTATATCCAAGACTTGCTGCCATAGAATAGATGGGCTCTGATGGTGCCAAATTGCCCTGACTGTTGTTGAATGGGATCTTAGACTGGCTCCTGGCCATCTGGGTTTTATGGTTATTACAGGTTCAGGTGCTGATTTCTGGGTCTATCTTTATGGATGAGTAGTTTGGGGATTTTTTTCTTTTGGTTTCTGTTTCCTCTCAGTCCTCTGACTGGAGTGGTCTGGGGCTCTTGTAATCAGCTAGCCTTCAGGGTTAGTAGAGTATTTCCACTGGGTTTTTTGTTGCCTATGAGGCTCTGGAGTTTTGGATGCTAACATTGCCTCTGGGGTTCTTAATACCAACATGGCCTTGTATCACTAGTGCCCAAGTGGCCTCTGGAAAAGCAGACAGAATTGTGGGACAGAAAAAGGTAGCATAAGGTATGGGGTGCAGTTTCCTACTTTGGGTGTAGTTTCCCACTTTGGGTGTGCTTTCAGAGCAGTTGGCCTGGGTTGAGGTTATTACCTGATGTCCCTAGAACCTGCAGCTCTCCAGAAAAGCAGACAGAATTGTGGGGCCTGATAAACATTTCTTTAATTCCTACCTAGATTAAAAAAAAATAATGATCGCAACACTTGGCAGGCAGAGGCAGGTGGATCTCAGTGAGTTCAAGGTCAGTCTCATCCACATAGTGAATGTCAGGACAGCCAGAACTATATAATAGAGTAGTGGTTTTCAATCTGTGGGCCATGACCCCTTTGGGATATCAGATATCAAATATCTTGCATATCAGAGATTTGTGTTACAATTCATAACAGTAGCAAAATTACAGTTATGAAGTAACAATGAAATAATTTCTTCTTGGAAGTCAGCACAACATGGGGAACTATATTAAAGGATTGTGGCATGGGGAAGGTTAAGAACCACTGTAATAGAGAGACCCTAATTTAAAAATAATAATAATAATAATAATAATAATAATAATAATAATAATAATAACGCTTTCAATTGTATGGCTTTCCCTGAAACCACAGTCCTCTTTAGCTAGCTGAAGATGTAGCCCCTGTTTATACTCCAATTATCATGCACCTCAGGCATGTCAACATACATGGGAGACGAATCAATAACAGAATGGTATCTGGTGTAACAAGTTAAATGTTTGCCCTCACAATGCCAAGTGCAGCCCATGTGCTGCTTAATGATGGGGGAATATGTTCTGAGAAATAAGGCATTGTGTGATTTCATCACTGTGTGAACCTGAACAGTGTACTTATACAAACCTACAACAAAACTGGCCTGCTACACACTGAGGTTATATGTAAAGCCAATTGCTCCCCAGCCATAAATCCATGCCATATGTTACATGTTTTGTACTGAGTACTAAGGATAATTTATAGTAGCAATTATTTATGCATATAAACATTAAAAAGCACAATAAAACACATGGTATAATATTTTAATGCTGTTTCTTTATAGATACTAGTAGCAATGGTGCCTGTAAAACTAGAATTTCCTCTGACTAAGTTAGTGGAGGGGGTAACAGGACAAGGGGAGGACCTTGGGTGCTGCTGTGGACTTTATAAAGCTGTACATTTAAGCTTTCCTAAATTCATAAATTTACATATTCCCAAGAATACATTAGCCCTAACTTGGTATATCCTTTTTATTTTACTTTCCTTAAATTTATTAACTTTCAAATTGTTTCATAGTACACATTGCTTCAATAAAAAATGCATGGAACATCTGTCCAAACACATTTTCCTTACTTAAGATTACTTCCCTTACTCCATAAGATTGCTTCCTTTATTAGTGTTTTCTTTTTAAACTTTTAAGCTTTCTATGAAGAACTATGGTAATAATACATTATTCTAGACCATTGCAGTGTCAGGGTTATGATGTCACTATCTTCTATAGTCACATCTTGTCCAACTACAAGGTCATTATGGAAAATTATTCTCCTGGAATCTCTTCTAAAGGATCTGTCTGGAGATCTTCTTGGAGAGGAATCATTCTTTTCAGAAATATGTCCCTGCTTGTATACTTGGATTGTGCCTTTGTGTCTTTAATTCATTATAGATTTTCTTCTTTTATGGACAAACTATGTTGGGTTCATATCTTTATGCGATTTATGGATTTTGATTGACTTTACCTAGAGAGACATGACCAAACATCTTTTCACCCTAGAAAGGACAAGGATGTCAAACCAAAAAAAAATGATTTCATCTAAATATGACTTAGTGAACTAGTGGTTTTATCGGAGCTGCTTATAGGAATGTGGATGAGGGATCATTGACAGGCATATAGAAGTTTCAAAGGAAGCTTCATGAAACAAAAGTCCACACAAAATTGACTCATGAAAGCTACATTCATGGTGTACCCTGCACAACTTTCAGGCTGCTCTCCCTACAGAAGAATCTCTCCTCTACTTAGCAGTTATTGCTGTTTATACAAGCCTGGCAAGCTAGTGAGTGAGAGTGCATTGTAACTCATAAATTTCAGAAACTTCCTGAGAAGTTCTTTCCTCATCCCTCTAAGTTTAGTTTACTTCCTGAGTCTGTATAAGGCTCCCTCCAAGAAATAATGGGAGCTTGTTTATGGCCCCAAAGTATTACTGGTAAATGCTTCGTTGATTTTTCTTCTTTGCTACTTCTTTTTCTACTATGTATTATTACTGTTTCAGTTGTTTTGTTCCTTGACAATTACATGTAGTTCCTGGAGACACCCTGTTCAAAAATTGGACTAACTTGCTATCTTAAGTAAGACCTCTTTGATATTTGCAACCTTTTATCTTTGACGAATTTCTTGAAGTCACTGGTGAAGGTCTTTACTGTCCTCTTCCAGGTATGATTCATACAATTCTTGAAACCATTACCCCAAGTCCAAGTAATGTTCTTGATGCTTCTATAGTTTTGCTGATGTAGTGACTTGGGAAGCCATATTGAAGGAGGAGTTGGGTCATCTTTAACTTCTTATTGCTTCTGTTGTGAACTGGGTGTGTGTCTGCATTGATACGTTGAAGGTCCTGTGGCTTGCATTGTTCCAGGTCACAGAGTGCCAATTTGTTTCCTATAAAATTTCCCCCAGGCAAAGCTGCCATCTTGCTTCTTAAAACATTGATGGAACAGATTTGCACTTATACCAGGTGAATGTCTTTTCACAAAGTTGTCTCCATAATAGAAATATTATGATATGCAATATGAGAGTTGTTACCCACATAACATGGACATCTGTTTGATAGTAGATAGTTTATATAAGATGCACTTGGTGCTAAAACAATAATGAAAGGTTTAATATAGAAAATACATTATCCAGTTGCATAGTCAGTTATAGTCATTACTAAGTATTATGTATTGTACATAATTGTTTGTGAGATACATTTTTACATTTATAAATGATATGTATGTATGCATGTTCACATGTGTATAGGTGCTCATAATAGGGACCAAAACTATTAAAATATAGATGATGTGATCCTCTCACAGTCTTTCTCCATTGGATCAATATCCTCAGGTAGCAGACAATGAAAGCTGCTACATTCCCTACACCCATTGCTTAAACCAAATAGGTGGTATTTGGAAGTAGAAAATCTATTTTCTCATTGAGTTAAAGATAATCAGCAGAAGAGGGTGCTCTGGAACATCACTAACAATAAACAAAATTTTGAAAGGATGTTACTTTTCAGTACCATTAAAACAGTTTTGATCCATACTAAAGGTTTACACTGGCAACTAATTCTTCTCCACAATCAACTTATATTGAATCTCCATAAACCCTTCAGCTACATTCTCATTGGCACTCTCAGACTTTCCCTTTATTCTCTGTTTCATGTGCATAAAAAAAAAAGACCCTCTGCTTTGGCCATGGTTGCCATCATGAGAAACTTCTTCCTATCTGACACAGACCCTTCATGAACTTGTACTAGTCCTGATGCCTTCAATAAAGCAAATCTCTCTCACTGTGTTCTTTGCCAGCATCACAATTCTGGTCAACTGGGACAGGCCTGACAGGCACTAACAATCACTGATTTTCTTAATCACTTCTAATTTTGTTTTCAAGTCTGTCACTCAATGAGGCCTTTTACTGACAACCTTAGAAATGGCTTTTGTAACTTAGAAGACAGGATAAAGTAAGCAACATGACATAAGTCAAGAGTGACATTTTTATAAAACACCATCAAAAGACCCAGCAAGCCCAAGATACAAAAGTTGTTAACCAAATAACATGGAAGCCTGTTTGACAGTAGATAGTTTATATAAGGTGCATTTAATGTGGAGCTGGAGAGATGGCTCAGCAGTTAAGAGCACTGACTGCTCTTCCAAAGGTCTTGAGTTCAATTCCTAACAATCATATGGTGGCTCACAACCATCTATTGTGGGATACAATGCCCTCTTCTGGTGTGTCTGAAGACAGTGACACTGTATTCACATAAATAAATAAATCTTTTTTAAAAGATATATTTAATACTAAAACAATAATGAAAGGATCAATATAGAAAATACATGAGCAAGTTGATAGTCATTTATATTCATTACTACATATTTACTATACATAATTGAATGAGTGATACTTTTTACATGTGTATACTTTTTACATGTATGTGTATATGCATGGTTACATGTATTTGGGTACTCATACACATATATACATGTAAATGTAGAGACTCAAATTCGATGTTGGTGTCTTACTTGATTTTTCTCTATTTATTGGGCTCTCTCTTACTGAACTTGGTAATTCTGTCTAGTCTGGCTACCCAGCCTGCCATAGAGATCTTCCATCTCTGCCTTCTGAGTGCTGAGATTCTAAATAGCTGTCAGGCTTGCTTGACTTTGTGTGGATCCTGGGGATTTGTTCTCTGGTCCTCACACTTACACAGCAAATGCTTTATCCACCGAGTCATCTTCTGCATCCCAAGTGAGTCACTATTACACAACTAGCAGTGTACTCGATTTCTTTACTCTAGCATCAGTACCAACACATGAGTGACACATTGACTCTAGGCAACAAGGGCTTTAGTTCCTCTATACTGTTACAAACCACTGTTCCACAATGGCATGCCATTGCTTGAAATGGTATGCATGGCTTCACTTTATTTAAATGCTGCAGTCTACCTCGGTTTTTCTTATTTTACAAGGCTAACAATTACCTCATTATTTACATACTGTACCTTATGACTCCATCCTCAACCTCCATGTTACTCTCTCACCCCTGTTAAGTTCCTCTTCCTTTTAGATTCCTGAAAAGATGGATGTGTGTGTGTGTGTGTGTGTGTGAGAGAGAGAGAGAGAGAGAGAGAGAGAGAGAGAGAGAGAGAACTTTTAACCTGGTTTCCTTAACCAGTTCCCTGTCAGATGCCTCTCCATTTCTTATTCTGGAGACTCTCTGTTGTGGTCTTTGTATGTTAAATCTACTATATCATTGTTCAGCCCTTCCTGTTCCACATGTGCCCTCTGGCTGAACAGCTTGTGTCCTGCCTGGCAACATTTGAGAATTGGAGATTCAGAAGCATTTTAATGAGATCCTGAGGGGTGTGCATGTGGGGTAAAGTTCTGTAAACAGCAATCAAGAGCTGGACAGACTGGGGTACATCTTCTCTGGAAGAACAAGTCAAGACCTGACCTTGGTGAGATGTGTGGCAGAAGCATCACTCTTCTGTCTTTCTAAGGTGCTGTATACAAGACACAATGTCCCAGAATCACTCTATTAGCTGTCCTCAGGATTGGCCTCTGTGGTGTTTGAAGAAAGAACCAGGTTAAAGATCATGGAGACTCCAGGAGGATGTGAAGTAGTGCAGACTTCCTCACATACCAAATGCTAAGATGGTGTCACCAACCTTAGCAGACATTCTCCACTAGAAGTGAAGAATCATGACCCTAGTATTACCTCAGATGGAAGATATGTGTCAAGGGCATCCTTGCACCCAGCAGTTCTTTCTAACTTTAAGCCATTACAAAGACTGGGACATTTTAACTTGCATTTGTCCTGATTTTCTCAAGTGAGCATATTATTACCTGCCACACAGGGGAGTTGTCACAATTAATGGACACACTGGAGTGCACTCTGAAGCAATAGGAATTCTTGTTATGTGCACATCTCATTACCAGTCCTGTCTGATTCCATAGTGGAAACTCAGGCTGAGAAGAATTGGTACAACTATCCTTGAGATCTCTGAATTACACTATTCATTTACCTTTCTGACTATTGTACCAGGGCTTGTGGTTGACGTCTTGTTCATATGGACTTCTTCCTGGTAGCCAGCTCCAGTGTTAATTCAGGCATGTTTACCTTTCAAAAGAGCACATGGTAAATGAAAGGGGGGATAACTCAGGCATCTCCCTCCATCCCATGTGGCACTGTTAGCATTCTCCTCCCCCAAAACAGATATTGCATTCTGGGTCTCAACACCAAGAGTCCTAGTTGGGGTTATTATTGCTGTGATAAAACATCATGATCAAAGTAAGCTGACGAGGAAAGGCTTTATTTTTATTTGGCTTACATTTCCAAATCACTGTTCATCACTGAAGGAAATCAGGACAGGAATTCAAACAGGGTAGGAACCTGGAGGTGGGAGCAAACACAGAGGCCACGGGGGAGTGCTGCTTACTGGCTTGTTCCCACTGAGTTGCTCAGCCTGTTTTCTTCTAGAACCAGGACCATCAACTGGTTGGGCCTTGCTTCATCAATCTTTGATTAGGAAAATGCTCTACAAGGTTGTCCCTCTCAGATGATTTCAGTCTGTAGCAAGTTGGCAGGAAGCAATTCAGGAAACTAAGGAAGGTAGAAGATGTATATGAATTTAAAGAATGTCAGGGTAAGGTTCTAAAAATGATGAGGGTCCAGCCTTACATAATGACAAAGGAATTATCAAAACTGGATAAAAGGCTCCTTCTACTCCTTTGTCTGTTATTACTGTGAGGTCTGGGCAGAGGGGATCCCTGATTTCACAGTTAGTAGGTGGGGAGAGAATCCAGTGAAATAGCTGTCATTGGACACTTGTAGACTTCATGAACTGAAAAGCTGAAATGCTTGGCTAGAGAGATGATTCAGTGAATAAAGTCTTTGTCATATGCAACTAGGATCTTAGTTTGGACCCCCAGACCTCACATAAAGCCAGGTGTGGCAGTGTGAATCTGTAATACTGGCATTCTTATGACAATGTAGGAGACACAGACGGGAAACTGGCTTTGATCTATCTACCCTGGTACACCCAGCAGTAACAAAGAGATCTCATCTTAAAACAGAAGACAAAGGCAAACACCCAATTGTGTCTTCTGACTTCTATGCATGCACCATGGAGTGCATATTTCTTCATACACACATATGCAAAACAAACACACACACACACACACACACACACACACATACACACACACACACTGACAGAGAGATGCAAATATGAAAACCCAAAGAACATAAAGAATGCCGTTTTCTTTGTAAGTGTTGGAAATCCCTGCTTTCAAACATGTAATTCCACTAATACTTCTGAAGGAAAATTGAAAAGAAACCAAACACCATGCTGGCCCAAACAATCACTCCATTTGCCTTCATGCTTTTTTTAAAAAGCCCCTTGTGCAGGCTTCTAACATGAAATGGAACTGACATTGATTCCAATTCATTATGATGTCACCTTTAACTCCTGTGTTTGGAATAAAGCCCTCTCAGCTGCTCTCCGGCAATGTCTCCCCGGGAACTGCTCTTTCCAAGTCCTCCCACTCCTTGGCATCTTTCTCCTTTTATTTTTTTTTTCTTTGCAAAACAAGAATGAACATTTCCCTTTTGATGGACCACAACAGAAACACCAGACCATCAGACACACTATTTTTTTTTATATAACAATACATCTCAGCAAGTGCAGCTGTTCTTTGAATTGATGTCTTCATGGGTATGGGGTTTAGCTCCTCTCTCTCTCTCTCTCTCTCTCTCTCTCTCTCTCTCTCTTACTCTCTCTCTCTCTCCTCTGTCTTTCTTTGTCTCTGTCACCCTCTCTCCCCTTCCTTCCTTCCCTCTGCTTTCCTCTTAGGAAGCTCTTGGAAGACTGAGGAAGTATCGAAGTCAGTACAGTCCTTGGCTGCACAAGCATGGGGATCTCAGTTTGAATGGCCAGCATATAAAGCCTATTGTGGTGGTCCACTTCTGTAATCTCAATGCTGGTGACATCCAGGTTCACTGAGAAAACATAATTAATAATAATAATAATAATAATAATAATAATAATAATAATGTTAAGAGCTGGAGAGATAACCTGGCAGGTAGGAACACTGGCTGGTCCTCCAGAGGATCTGTGTTTAATTCCTAGCAGCCATGTGGCTGTTCATATCTGTACCTCTAGTTCCAGGGTATTTGATACCCCTCTCATCTCCACTGGACACTGGCCAGGCACATGGTGCACAGACATGTATACACGCGAAACATCCATACATATAAAGAAACTTTCAAAAACAGTGCAGTGAGTAGTAATTGAGAAAGACAGGTGATGCTGATGTCTGACCTCTGAACACATTTGCTCCCACTCACACATGCACAAACACATGAACATGGACACATCCAGACACACACAGAAGACACCGCTTGCCTTAGTTGGCAGCAGAACCCTTGATAGTCACCGGTAGATCTGAACCAGTTAACAGTTGGAAAAGAATATCATGCAAGATTGTAAAAAGAACACCGACTACGTGAAGATGTGTTATTCGAAAGCAAGGGTCGCTTGTCCTTTCAGATGCAGAACTGGAAGTTCCCTTATTTTAGCTCTGCCTTTGGCGTTTTCGACTTCCACTAGCTCTCTGTCCATGGTGACTCAATGCACCGGGAAATACATTGCCCTTAACAATGATCTTTTCTGACTCTGTGTTTGGTATCACAGTTTAAGAGAGTCACTCTCCTTCTTTATTGTCAATTGCATTGTCCAAAGAGAAATACCATCAAAATGCCATCTTTTAGGCTGCCAATCACATCAGCCTCAGAAGGCTGACATAGCTAGAATGTCACTCCATTGGCATTGGCCCTCCTGGGTCTTCACATATCATGAAGATTCTGCCAATGCACCTGTTGAAAACCTGGCTTGGGAAATTCAAGATCATTCCTGTCCACAGCCTTTTCTGATGCCACTGCATATGGATGCCCTGGGCAACAGAAGCACCTAGCACACCTGTACACACCTGGGGTAGAGTCAGGAGGATGTACTCTAGGGCCAAGGAGTCAATCATGGCCATGGGCAGTACAATCTTCCTATAGCCCAGTCTCCATTTCCTTCTGTCTATTGATATAAATTAGACTTTGCTTCAGTGAGAAGAGAAAGATAAATGACTGGAAATCTACTGTGGGTTGGGGAAATGACTTCATTAATTGTTTGCTGGGTAAGCGTGAGGGCCTGAGATTGATCCAGCAGAACCTTTGTATAAAAGCCATTCATAGCAGTGAATATGTGTAATCCCAGTGTTGGGGAGATGAAGCAAGAGTGTAACTGGAGCTAGATAGTCAGCCAGTCTAATGTTCAGTGAGATCATTTAGTGACCTGTCTCTAAAGAGTGCACTGAAGAGCAGCTGAAGAAGATACATCAATCTCTAGCCTCCATATGTGGACAAATACATAAATGCATGTACACTTACACACACACACACACACACACACACACACACACACACACACACCATCTGGATGACAGTGACTTCAGCCTCCTCCAGTTTCCAAAGTCATGTTTTTCTCTAACACTATGACTGTTAGTAGAATATTCTATTTCATATCTGTCATGAAGATTCCAAGCTAGCTAGAATATTTGTCTAAATGCTCCATTGTGAAGTAGAAACACCTGGAAGAATGCATTTGAGAGATCAAGAACAGCATGCACCTTCTGCAATATCTTCATATATAGATAAGAGCTTTGTCATCAAGACAGTGACAAAAGCTTCAGAGAACAAATCACATGAGAGCCATTTCTCCATAAATATTCTTTCTCCCACAGCACACAGAGTAGAAGTATGCTTGTTGCCCTATGGAAAATAATCATTCCTCTCTCAGAGCACCTGAGAGTAAAAGCAAATTAATTTTAAGTATAAGGAGTTCATCCAGTTTCATAAGATGGTGCTGATTAATTTTCTTACAACTTCCGTTTGGTTGCTTACTTACACTGGAAATAGGATTTTCAACTTTAAAGAAAGATCATAAGGCATGAGTGTATCAAAGCATGTGCCCCAGGCATCCTTTTGCAAAAGAAGGATGAAGATGATGATGATGATGATGATGATGATGATGATGATGATGATGATGGTGGTGGTGGTGGTGGTGGTGGTGGTGATGGTGGTGATGATGGTGATGATGATGATCAGGACTACAACAATTCTGTCTCAGGGAAAAAAAGATGAAGGGATACTGAAGCAGAAGCCTTCTTTCCACATGCAGGAGCATATACATGCATGCATACACAAACATGTATACATGCATAGATAAAACCAAAAATAAACAGTAACCACAGCAGCTGCTGCTATGTAGAAAGGACAATGTATTGTCAAACATCTCTGCCCCCAGATTACAGGGTAGAAAAGCAGTAACTATTATTTATGTCACACTGTTGATAGTTAATTGCATAGAAACAATCCATCATTTAAGATGGAGATTTTAACATCCATTCATTGAATGCAATGCAGTACTGGTTAAATCCAACCTGTTTCTCTGCTGCTCCACCCAATGCACGAATGCATGCATGTGCCCACACTCACGCTCACCAATTAAAGCAGTTTAAGAGAGAGGCTTGAACCAACAGAGATAGCATCCTTCTCTTTTCACTATTTTCAACTTGAGTACACTCTCTTTCTCACTGGGAGTTCTCTTTGTCCAAATGTTCACATGGTTGTAGACTTTCCCTCAAACCCTGAGGATGCTGACATTGTTTAAAATATCTTTTTGGGATCTCTCTAATATTCCTAAATTAGAGATGTGTAAAATCTGTACCACATACTTTTATAAAGTTCTCATGTTGACCTTGTGGGTCAATGGGTCTCCCAATTTTCACAAAAGCTTTTAAGCCATAGTCAACTACTTAAGATTTATGACAGGATAGGAAACACTTATTGAGTTTTTATGTTCAATTATGTTTGGGTTATGTTTTTTTTTTCTTTTGAATCAGGATCATACTATGTAGGAAATGCTTCATGTGTTTGACTGCCTGTGTGAGAAAGCATTAAAATAATTTGCATTCATATAATTCATTTGTCTTTAGTCTCTATCTGAATAGTAATTGTTTATTTTATGTTAAATGTGAGGTGTGTGTGTGTGTGTGTGTGTGTGTGTGTGTGTAAATTATAGCTCCTTCCACTTAGCAATTATAATACCTTATACACTTGATGGATGCTGTTCCATGTGCTTTTAGAGTGGTCTGTTTATTTTGTCATTGATACACTGTTGGTTCTGTTTTCTATCTGGAGAAAGTGAGACACAGGGAACTGAGGTAGTTTGTGCCTGCACCACTGATATGTAAGAAAGCCAGGATAGAAAGCTTGGTCATCAGATTCTAGAGTCTGCATCTTTAGTCAGACACTGTGAATGTCTATCTTATTCTGTATTAGCAAGGAAAGTTAGTCTATGTTGTCATAGAAACTTTCAGGCTAACCTGTAATGACCTGGATTAATTTATTGCTTGAAACGAGTCCCCAAAGGACAGGTAGTTTTAATCTGTTAGAGAAAAGCACTGCTAACAAATGGAGTCTAAACATGGGATTAAGAATTATAGTATCAGAGGCTTCCAGTTGTTGACTATTTTAAGGACTCATTGAAACAGTCAGTGATGACATGCTTTATTGGAGAGGTTGAACAAAGGACCAGGAGTTCCCCCTGAGAATTCAGAGTATGTGCCTGTGACCCTCAGCCCTGGATTTAATGTGTTATTCAGGCTGGTCATGGATACGCTTGAACAACTCTGCATTTGCTCAAATTATTGGATTATCAGTCAAGGGGTTGTGTGCCCCCAATGAAGAAGAGGTTAAAAATAGGACATGAGGGCTTGCAATGATGAGAGAAAATTATATGGGCAAAGATCAAGAAGGTACATTAGGAGGATCGTGCAGAAGTCATGAGGCTACCTCTCCATCTTTGGAAAAATACCCAAAGGGCCTGAGCAAAGCCCCACAAGCATCACCTACTGAGTGACACTGCCTGTAGTGGCCTCTAGAACACAAATGCTTCTCAGTTCCTTCTGCCTGAAGTGAATCCACTGGATGGGTTTTGGCTCTGTAGGAAATCATCAAGTGGTAGCTGACAGAATGAATGGACGCATGTCAAGAACCCTCTTCAGGAAGGTCCAGTCACTTTAGGTTGGTGATGCTCTCTTATCAAGAGCAGTACTCCACATTCTCCATCAGCTTGGGGTCCATAGCTGTCCTTGTCTTTTCACCAACCACCCCAGGGCCCTGCAGAGTGGATAATGTGCTCTAGAAGGATATATAGTCATGCACTTCTGGAAACCCAACTGTACTCATGAAAAGACAAGACATTTTTAAATAACCTTAATGACAACTTACTCACAAATGCTCACTTTATTTTTTCTCTACCATGCATTTTTTGTTTGATTGTTTGTTTTGAGTTATTTTTTTTTAGTTGATAAGTGCTACAGAATAGTGTGATTCCTCTGAGTAACAGAAAATTCAACAAAATTTCATAAAATTCCAAGAATTTCAGATTGATTTTACTGAAATAAATGTTTGGAGTAAAGCATACAGAATGCTATATAAATCTTTGGTTAAATCAGCCTTTGGTGAATATGTATTGTATGATTTTTCACTACCAGGCAAGTTTCTAAGCTCCAGAGATAAATACAGCAGACATTTCTTTATCTTAGCTATTAGAAAGTTAAGTTAACTGGAGAAAAACAGGTAGCAAACTAATAGATGAATAAAATATCAAATGGGAATGTGTACAAAGGGTAAAGTAAGAAGAAAGAATGAGAAGAATGGAAAGACTAATTGTGGGAGTAATAATTTTGAGTGATAAGTGTTGAGGAAGATGTAATTTTACATACCTATTTCCTCCAAGACGAAACATTCTCTCCTGGGTGGGATCAGGGAGGGCACTTTAAGAACCAGGACATAAATGAAACTTATAAGGCTCAGGAAAGCAAACTCATGGGGCTTAGGAATCTCCTGAAACCTACAAGACTCACAAGTCTACTCCCCAAGGTTAAGTATACAGTAATAATTGATGGTTGAAATGAGACTCTCTGATGGCCAAGCTGCCTGCAATTTATGCAGGGAGATGTAGGCATGGAGCTTCCTTCGTTGTGAGTCATTAGCCATATTAGGTGGGCTTTTCCAGGTACAGCTGTGTTCCTATAAGCAAGCCCAACAAACTCACTGGCTCTCTAAGTTGGGCTAGGATAAAACCCTTTCTCTGGTCCTTTATCAGTACTGTATCTGAGATCAATAGACACATTGATCTGTTCACATCTCCACAGAAAAAAACATATGCAAAAATTAACAATATGAAGCTAGAGTATGCAAAAAGGAACACACTTAGTAGAAAAGAATAGCCAATTTAAAAGACCCACAGAGGACAGCACCATGTTTGCAGGGGCAGAAGGAAAGAGTGAGTAGGAACCTAATGTGAGGCTGAAGAGTACACTGATGTATTGTTGTACAGCAGCTTTCCTGCTGCCGTAATAAAACACCATAACTAATGACATCCTTCCTCCAGAAAGGCCACACTTCCTGAACCTCCCCCAAAGCAGCACCTATTGGGGATATAGCATTCAAATACCTGATAAACTAGACATTACTCATCCAAACCACTACAACTACATATGTCCTTAAGCACCATAGTATCTTTCACATTTGATTCCATGTAAGCATGCCAGGGGTTAAAACAGAGAAATGAAGGAAGCTGGTATGGCCTGGATCTTAGAATGATCATCCAGATGTATGGGAAGAAAGCAGCCCTCTCCTGCAGACTGGAGCTGGAGAATAAGGTAGAAGAATAGAAGATGACGCAGGACATCTTCTTAGCTATAGCACTTTGGAAGAAATTTGCCCCTTTCTTACTGTGTTCTGTAGGTCTGTGAGACAGAACATTCATAGGAAAAGGAGGAAGCAAGCTGACATAAATGTACAGAAAAAGGGCTGGCCTTGAAGTGCACATAGCATTCCTGCTCAGTTTGTGTGTGTGTGTGTGTGTGTGTGTGTGTGTGTGTGGCTTGATGTGTGTGGTATGTACATGCATATGTGTGCATGTGTGTGTATGTATGTGTATGGTGTATGGTGTGTATATGTATATATGTATATGTCCATATGTGTGTGTATGGTGTGTACATGAATATGTGTGTGCATGTGTATGTGTGTGTGTGTGTGGTGTGTGTATGTGTGTACAGATGTGCATATGTGTGTGTATCCATGTGAATACAGTGTATGTGGGTACCCACATATATAGTGCCAGAAGGCAACTTCTGGTATCATTCCTCAATTCCTCTCACACCTGAGATCTTGCCAATTTGGCGATGCTGATTAGCCAGTGAGCTATAGGAATCAACCTGCCTCTGCCTCCCCAGTGTTGGCATTACATGTGCATAGCACCATGTGCATCCTTATTACTTGGGTTCTGGGGACTGAACGGTGGTTCTCAAGCTCACAAGACAAGCATTTTAATGACTGAGCCATCTCCCCAGTCCTTATTCATCATTTTTAACATGGGTTTATATTAACTTCCTACAGTTCTCAGATGAAAACACAGCAGCTCTAGAGTGGCGCAGGAGCAAGTATTGGGGTGAATCTGAGAGTAGGTGAACATGAGAAAAAAAGACACCCCCAATCGCTCCCAGTTCTACCACAGTGACCGAGGGAGTGAGACCACTATGCTGGAATTTGGTTAAGCCTCTTTTTGTTGTGCTTGGAGATACAGAGCAGGAAACTTTGGAAGCTTCAGGATTAGAAGCTATAGACTGTCATCAGACTCCTGAACCATACAGACCGGAGCAAGTTGTCCTCTGAAAGGCTCCACCCAGTAGCTGACTCAGATACAGACACCCACAGCCAGTGGATGGAGCTTGGGGACTTGTATGGAAGAATAAGAGGAAGGATTGCAGGGCCTGAAGTAAATAAGAACTCCACAGGAAGACCAACAGTTATCAACTAACCTGGACCCTTGGAGCTCTCAAAGTCTGAACCTACGATCAAAGAACATATACAGGCTGAACCTAGGCCCCATGCATATATGTAACAAATGTGCAGCTCAGTCTTTATGTGGGTTCTGAACAACTGGAACAGGGGCTATCCCAAAAGCTGTTGCCTATATGTGGGATAGGCTGCCTTCTCTGTCCTCAATGGGAGAGGAAGCCCCTAGCCTCACAGAGACTTGAAGTGCCAGTGTAGGGGAATACCCAATGGGCCCCACCAGTTCAGAGTAAAGGGAGAGATGGCCTGGGGAAAGGATTGTGGGAGGGGGTGACCTGGAGGGGGCAGTGAGCAGGATATAAAGTGAATACGTGCAAAAATAAATTAAATAAAATAAAAGATTAGCAGCTGTAAATGACTGTTGATACTCCACAACCCTTCCATGTTAGAACATGGGTTTCACCCAAAAGCAGAGCAAAGCTGCTCAGTTGGACTCGCTTGTTCTGCAGAAGTCCATGCCTCCATGGACCCCTTGCTAATTGGGAGGAGGGGAGGCATAAGGAGAAGCCTGGCTTCTCCTCTGACACAGGCTGTTGCACACTGTGCACGTTTGTCTGAAATGCTGCACAACTTTGACTGCAAGGAAACAAAAAGAAAAACTACAAGGGAATCTGAGCATGAAATGCCATACAAGTTATGACATGGTTAATGCCAATGAAATGTAGATGTTATAAACAGATAGGTGTGCCTGGTAAGAAAAGTAGAAAGCCAGGGATGGATCTGCTCACACGGATAAAATCCCGCAGAGGGACTATCTTTGTATAGATGTAAGTATGTATACACATATGCATATGTACATATAAGTACATATACCTGTAACAGGTTTGCTACTGTTCTTTCAGTTGTTTGTGGCTTTTATAAAAATAAATAGCCCGCCAGCACAGCAATACCAGGTCACTTATAAATATTTATGGTGACATTTAGCTCTTCTGAAAGCATCCTCCTTTGCCACCATTCCAAGAAGTGAAAGGAGGTCCCAGGTTGGCTTTTCAGCTCTGACATGACAGGCTAGCTGAGGCATATCTCCTCGGACAAGCTACCACAGGACATGCTCTCTTGCTCACTGCTGCTGGGTGAGGGCAGAAAGGCTGTGAGCGGCATTCATAAACAAAAAAAGCTCTTTTGCACTTGCTTTTAGGCAGTGCATTGGAGAGCTAAAATAAGATGAGCATCCCCCACGTATCCAGTATGTGTTGTGCTGAAATATACTAGAGAAATTACAAACTGGGAGACTGAAATAACATGAAGGACTAAGATCATAGATGTAAAGTGACTGTGTTTCTATTCAACTCTTCTGTAAACCAGATGCTGTTTTAAAGAAGGGTGTGTGTGTGTGTGTGTGTGTGTGTGTGTGTGTGTGTGTGTATGCATCTTCCTGTAGGGTGAATGTGTGTGCATACGTGTATGCATAAGAATATGGAGGTCAGGAATCAAACGATACTATCTACCTTGATTTGGGGAGATAGGACCTCTCATTAGCTAGGACTTTGTCAAATAGCCTTGGCTAGCTACCTAGCAAGCCCAGGGATTCCTCTCTACATTCTATTGGAAGGTCATGGAACCCTGAAGAGGTCACTAGTATTTGGGGCACCACTTTCCAAACAGATAAATGCTTGTGATCTTGTAGAAGTTGAATACTTATCGTGAGAGTGGATTGCACTAACAGACCCTTGCTTTCACTGCATCTTCTCGTAACACAAACCACTCGTGCAGTGGTGGAATCCAGCACGTACCTACCAGATGTGAGTGCCTGAGCTTGGACTTTTCAACCTTCAAATCCATGAGACAAAATGAACCTCTTTTCCTTGTAAAGCACTTAGCCTCAGGTACTTTTATATAGTAACATGATTTGTATATTTGCTATTCATTTTTATCACAGCGTTTGCAGGTTTGACTAATTTTGGAAATTTGTAACAGTATACAGAGTGAAATAAAGTCATCAGCTACCCAGTTCTTTCTAAGTAAGCACTCTTGCAGTTTAATTTTTATTTTTCTCTGTATTTTCTTTGGATATACGCTTACATTTACATAGTTAAGATGACAATGAATTTGTTGTTTGCATTTATGTGTCTTTACAGTCACTTTTGCATGTTAAATGTTTTCCTGTTGTACAATATTTTTTTCCAGTCAGTGAGAGGGCTCAGGAGGTAAAACCACTTGTTCCAAGACTGGTAACCTCAATTTAATCCTCCAGAGCCACATGGTATTAAGAAAGAACCAATTGACCAAGTTCCCTAACTCCCTATACACACACACACATTATAACACACACATACATACACACATGGCACACATACACATGCATACAAAACTCACATAAATACACAAACATATTACACACACTCATGCACACACAAACATATATACACACATGTCACACACACATATATCATACACGAATGCACACACACATGGCACACCCACAAATACACACACATATATCACACACTCAGGCACACACATATACACACAACACACATACAACATAGGCACACAAATCCCACACACGCACAGGCAAATACACACATATACCACACACACAAACACCACACACATACACCATACAAGCATGCAAAAATAAACACATACCACACACACACACACAGAGGCATACAGGCACATATGCTACACACACATATGCCAAACACACACACATACCACACATTTATTTTTAAATTGTTACTCAACAAATATATACTAATCTAACTCTTCTTTTCTCGTGGATACTTAAGTAGCTGTCTAGTTTGAAATATAATAGTGCAATAAACTTTTCCATCATGGGTACAGGCATTTCCACACTTGTGAAAGATGAAAAAATTGGCTCAAAAATAAAATCTATCTTTTTTTTTTTTTTTTTGAGACAGCTTAGGCTGGTCTTGAACTTAATATGCAGCCAAGAATGACCTTAAACTTTGGTTCCTTCTGCATCTACATCCCAAGTATTGGGATTAAAGAATGAACAGCCACACTCCAGTTATGTGTTGCTGGAATCTAACCCAACATTTTCTGTAGGCAACCAAAACACTCTACCAATGGAGCTATACCCTAAGAACCCTTGTCCTCTGTCCCTGCCCAAATAAATTCCTAATGTTCTTAATGAATTTTGACATACTGACTTCTTAAAAGGTTTTGACACTGTGTTACCAAGGTGGAAGGACACTGTACCTTTAATGTTGGGTACTTTAACAATATTTAGTTGTTCAGTAAATGATTACTGGTGTCTTCTTTACATTACGGTATCTCTTGTTATTACTGAGATTTAGTTCTCTCATTGGTGAGTTGTTTAGATATAAGACTTGATTTGTTACTATGGTTGTGATAGACAATTTTCCCCACATATGTACTGAGATATTGTTTTTCTTTTATATTGACAATAACTCTTTATTCATAATGACAATTATCTTCTCGGTTGTTTGTTTAAGAAATTTTAAGAATTCTAGAGAAGTCAAAATAGTAATTTCTTTATATGTCTCACATATGTCACAAAAGTCATAGTGAAATTGACTCCCTTTAAAGATTAGTGTGAAGATAATATGTTAATATGCACAGATGGTTTCCGAGGAGTTACAAAGAAGCCTGACTAATGACTATCTTGTTGGACAACACCCCATTTCCCAATTGGAGGTGGGAGCCTGGGCTCACCTTGTGGCATTGTTTGTCACTGGGTATAGTACAAGTGTGCCTGTAACTATTTTAGGTCAAATTCACAAGAGTTCCAGCAACTGTCTTTTGGTGGAGTCCTGAAAACCATGTAAGGAAGACATTCTTTCTCTCAAAGACATCTAGAACTTACCATCACTGGGGCCTTTACATTTGGGAAGGTCACCAGAGTCTTTCTGGCCCAGTCCTGCTGTCAGCTGAGCAAAGCCACCACAAAGTCTCCATAGAACCAGCCAAAAGACTTCCAAGAGAATTGCTGAAGATGTTGTTGAAGTGTTACATTTGAGAATATCTTTGGATGCTTACAAGAAAAATGGCTCACAGGTGTCTGCCATGATCTTGCTTTGCAGCAAACAGCAGGTGTTCAGTGAATAGCAGAGACTTCAAGTTCCAGTCCATGTCATTCTTCAAACAGTTTAAATAATACTCACCAGGAAAGCAGAAATGTGTGCACTGGGCTCTACTAAATTTTCCGACTTTAACACAACACCTGTGATAAGATACTTGAATAAAAGTAACCCAACTCTATAAAGGGGTCTTGCCTTAATATACATCTTAATTTTCAGACTGGCCATCATTAGTAAGATTTCAGAACTTATGGTGACCGGGCAAGTGCCTGTCAGTGGAAGGGTATGTAATAGTCAACCATTAATTTCCTGCAAATACAGTGGAAAAATTGAGGTGCATCTCAGCCTAGTTGTTTGTATTTAAATTAAAAGCTACTCTAAAGTGGGAACTTGGACTAGTGTCTACAGCTGTGGTAACAAACAGACTTTTCTCAGTCCCTTTACTGTTTCTGTGCTGCTTTGCATCTGTTCTTGCCTTGTTCAGAAGCTTTTAAGCTTTGCCATTTAAATACTCATATGTTCATGAAAGATTAACTCCTTAAGAACAAGGGCAGGTATCCTAATGCCTTGACATTCATGATAGGAGTTAGCAAAGTCTCTAGTGTGGGGTGAGAAGTCCACAATGCATGGTATTGTTTTCAGAGTCAGAGAATTGTTAAAGAATCCTGGTGACCTAGGTTGGCACAGCCTAGTTTAAAACAAACATACGAAACATTGGCCCTAGGTTATGACAGGAAACTACTTTTGATATGGAAAGGAAAAATGGATATATTTACTTTTAAAAATAGAGGACGGGGCATAGAAAGATGGGTCAACAGAGGACTTGCTTCTCTTGTAGAGGACCCACATTTGATTCCCAGCACTCACACAGCAGCTCATCATCATCTGTAACTACAGTTCCAGGGTATCTGGTAGCTTGTTTTGTTCTGGCTTCTGGGGGTATTATTGTCACACACACACACACACATACACACACATACACACACACTAAATTTTTAATTGAGGACAGGTTTGTCTATGCATGTGTGTGTGTGTGTGTGTGTGTGTGTGTGTGTGTGTGCATGTGTGTAACAGTATTGATAATATTTAGGAAGTTTTACATGACGGCAGATTAGAATTAGGCAGTTGCGCATTGCCAATGGTGAAAAGAAGCAAAGCAAAACTTCTCACATCAAAACACCACCTTTTATTTACTGCATATTAGGTCAGTGGTGCTTATTATGCTCCACAAACAACAGCAAAAACAAAAAGGAAAGAAACACTCCATAAAATTAAATTGTTTAAGCTAGATTATTTATGTGATTTCATTTGGTGAATGTTTTCCCGTGTTTTGTGCCATTGAGCCTCACTTCTTTCTAGCGTCATAACCCTATTAAAAGCTATAATAATCTTCAGGGGAATGTAAGATTTATCAACTCTTGTAGCATGGGATGGGAGCCAATGCAAAAAGATTAAGGGATACTGGTGAAATGAATCAAGTTTCCTCTCTGTGTACTGGCCAAGAGTATGTGGAAGATTATTATTCAAGCACTTCACATGATGGAAACCCAATTTGTCCACTACCATATGCTGACTTTGAAGTTATGTGTTAGTCTTTTTCCAAAAGCAGTCTCTTAAAGACGTCAATACCTTTCTCATCAAATGGCTTTGTCCACTAAAGAGGGAGTTTACATACAAAGTGAAGGAGTGTTCATATTCCCCAGCTTGTGGGAAACATTCCATTTTAATCTTGTTATTGCAGCATCAAAAGACGATCTACAAACCGAGAAGCTAGCAGGAAGACAGATAAAGACACCCTATTACATCATTCTTTTCTGTCCTGGAAAAGCAACGGTGTCCGTTGCTTCAAGGAAGGCGAATGGGCTACAGTCAGTGACCTAGACATATGAGCTTTTCCTGTTCACTTGAGGCCACATTGAGGTTTTCAGAAACAGACAGAAGCCATCATTCCAGTCCTCACACAAAATGAAAGCACCATTGTGGGAGCAATTCTGAAAATGTATGAACTTCATAAAACGTTCCATTTTCCACAATGTGAGTTTGGCTACACAATCAGAACATCAAAGACCAGGAAAACTACCTATTGAGTCCTCAACCTTTTAAAATTGTTTGTATACTAACAGAAAATAAAGTATTGGCCCCTGTGGAATGCCCATCGATACCAGTATAAACAATAAATATATCACATTCCGCACATGCAACACACAGCATCTTAAATGCCATGAAAGAATGAGAGATCCAAAGCTTTGAGAGTTTTTAAAGTGAACTCCTTCTTACATGTGTCTTCCTACACTTGCAGAGAAAATAAGTCATGCACACACCCCACAAACAAATGCATCTTCCTTCCTCAATGAAGCCTCTCTCTCTATCTCTCTCTCTTCTTTTCTCCCTCCCTTCCTCTCTCCCTCAGTCCATCTCTCTCTTTCTGTGTGTGTAGTCTGTCTGTCTTTATGTATGTATGTGTGTGTTAACATTTAGCACCATAGTAAGATAAGCTATGATATTAATAGTTATTGTTGGCTTTATCCTTGGGCTAGCTATGTGTTATAAGATTCATGGAACATGGGGGAAAATGTTGAAGATTTTGTGGCCATCATCAGATCATCGAAATCACCCATTTATCCTCTTCTGCTTTGCCCTTTATGCTCACTGGAAAGAAAAGGCTTCAGTAGGGTCAAGTGCTTCCATTAAAAAGCTAAGGTAAAAGTATTCTCTTTCAATTTATTTCTACAAAGCATGTTCAATCAAGAACTAAGGAAATAAATCCTCAACTGTAAGAGCACAGAAATACAAAGAAGGTAGACCTATACACTTTCCTACAAGAAAAAAAATGTGAATTTTTTTGTTTTAAACTGGAGTTCCCAGGTGTTCAAAATCTAGAAGGCCAGTGGAGCTGTACATGGGTAAAACACAGACAAATGAAAAGGATTTGTAATATAGACTTAGAAAACTTTGTTTGGTTTAAGAGTGGAAACAAGAATTTTAAATTGGTGAAGAACCAAAAGATTCTTATCACACTGGGGATCATTCCCTCCAACCCAGCAAGGGTGGATGAAGCAAAAATCTTCCTAGGAGCTTGACATCATCAAACAAAAGCTCTATTCCCTCACCTACCTTTAGTTTATCTTGAAGAAATGATTGATCTTTCCTAAGACACTAAGTTTATTCCTGTGTGTACACATGCATAAATGTATGTGTGTGCATGTACACGTGAGCATGTGCGTGTGCATGTGTGTGTATGTATGTGTATGTGCATGTATGTGTGCACACGCATGTGTGTGCATGTTTAGAAGAAAGATTGAAAAAATATGTGTAGAATCGCACACATATGAATAGAGGTGAGGCTTAGGGAATTACTTTAAATTACAGCAATCTTTTAAAATTAATATTATTTAAGTGAGCTGTGTCTCTCAGGCCCATTTTAACAATAATTCTCTTAAATTGGAATGTATTTCAAGCAAATACAGCACTTGGAAGTGGCCTTTAGATTGCATGTACACATTAGGCTAAGGACTCCTATTAATAATTCAGAAGGCTTCACTTCCTTTTCCTCTCATCCGATCACCTAAGGCTTTAGGTGCAAATGTGAAGAGAATAGCAACTGCATGAACACTGTTCTTCAGTTATCACATTAAAATAATGGGGGGCTCTGAGCTGTCAGCCCTTTTATAACAATCAAAAACAATGAGGGGGGAGTGGGAACAGTGCCAATCATATTAGAACAATCCTGACTGGCTTGGGCTTTTTACCAGTTGTTCACTTAAAAACAAAAAACAAAAAAAACAAAAAAACTGCCCTTTGGAGCTTGTCCATTGTTTAGTTTCATTCTTTCTCCCTTTCCCTGTGCAGCCTGCCCATAGAAGCTCACAACCATCAAGGCTACCATTTCACTAAGAAACCATGTCACCAGGCTTATAAAAGGCACAGCCTAAGGCTCTGTCTGAACCCTATCAGGATCCACCTGTGCCTCTCCATTCATAAATGTGGCCCATAGATCCATCCCCCATTCATGAAGATGGTAATTAGAACCTGCATATGACATGACAGAAATGGCTGTAATGGGAAACAATCATCTTATTTATGTTAGGATCCACGTACCAGCACTGCCTTGCTGATTGAAGGCACTCTGTATTCTCCAAAGCTGCAGAATTATTAGTGGTAAACACTGCCCCACACAAGTCAAAGAATACAGCTGCAGGGGAGGGCAGAAATTCCCCTCCACTTAAGTAACATATGGTGCATGTTTGGCAAGTTTAAATCCCTTGGGATTTAGCTAGGTTCTTCCCTTCCCATCGTCAAGTAGATTATACAGTGTCTGCATTTTGGACTCTAGAGAGCATCACACAGCTTAAGGAAAATCTGATGATTTATTACCCAAGTCCATTTGCTTATTATCCACCAAGATCCCTGTTCTTATGCTCCCCTTGACATTTAAATCCATACAGATCATAGCTGTACTCTGAAGATTAGTAACATAAACAATGCAAATTGTGGACCAATCCTCTGCTTTTATGCAAATGAAAGACCCTTCACTTTCACCTCTGCTATTAACTTAATTAGCCTAATTTCTCTGAACACTGGCTTGTTGGCATGAAGCTAAGGAACTTTGGCTGCACCCCTGCTTTCCTGGATGCACTTATTGAAGTGCAATGGGAAAGGTAAGGAGGAAGGATCTGGAAATGTCCAGATGAAGCCAAATTGGGGAAGAAATGATTCCACAGCCAGCAGCCAGGGCACAGCTCTTGCAATCATAGAAGAAATGCGGGTTCTACTTTAGCCTAATGACGCTCTATCACTTTTAAAGGCTATCACACTGAGATCACCCCCATTATGTTAAAAGACAATAATAGTTGGTGCTCTGTGCATTATTTTGATCATGGAGCAGAACATAAACCCTAAAGTTAAACCACATGATCTTCATGTGTCTAGAGGGGCTCATTAAAGTGGAATATTCCTCTCCAAAGCTTCACTCAGTAAGCAATGTTTAAATGTCTTAATCAGCCTACAGAGTCCCCATACAAGAGATGGTTTTAAAAACAAATCTTTCAGATAGTGTGGTTTGCATTGTGGTTTTTAAATCCCATGGACTTAAAATGCAGGAAGGAAATGGTCTTCGAATGAAAGATGTTTCAAATTTTTAATGTTGTAATTAAAAATTAAGAAAGGTATGTGTTCGGCTAGAGGGTAACCATTTCATCAAATTATGCAGTCTTTTGAATGAGCCAATATCAGCTTAATAACCTTTACCATGTAATGAAGTTGTGAATATTAATCTTCATTTTGAACCTGTTAGGTTTTCCTGCTTCAAATAGGAAAGGATGGATTCTAACAATAAGACCAGTGCTAAATTACTTGAAATTGGTTTTATAACTAGAAAATAGGCAAACCTCTGATAAACCAGTGCTCATTTATCCCATGCTATTTCAAAATCCTATACAGTTTTTCATTGTTTAAAGCATTCCCTGAGCGCCCTCACTAATACAGCCTTAAAACAACAAATAAATAAGGTTCATCCTATGATAGATGACAACATTCCATTTCCTGCCAATGAAATGCAAATTATTTTATCTAATTGTAGCTGTGTAAGGCTTCTGACACATCCTCCCATCCAAATAGATTTTCTTGGGAGAAATGAACCTAGGAGTCTCATTCCTTTGAAAATACAAAAATTAACAGGGCTGAAGGTTGCATAATTATAGGATTATGACTTACAAAGCAAGTATCCTTCAAAAAAACTGAACAAAACTAAAATGACTTTATCTCTTTTGAGATAAGTCTCTTGTAACCCAAGTTGGTCTCAGAGTCACTATGCAACCAAAGATGAATTTGAAGTTCTGATCCTCCTGCCTCTCCATCCCGTGTGTTAGGATTACACGTATGCACCAGAATGTCTGGTTATACCATGCTGGAGATCAAACCCAAGACTTCATTTATGTGAGACAAGCACTATAACAAGTCAACTACCTCCCTGCCTTCCTTGAACTAAGAACTACCATGAAGAACAGAGCAGCAGGACTGTCTATGAAGAAAGAAACAGTGCCCCTCACCAGATACCAACTCTACTAATACCCTTTTCCTACATGTGAGTCCTGAACTATGAGAAATGGCTATCTGTTGTTTGGAAGTCACCCAGTTCTTGCTATTTATTCTAGAAGCCCAAGTGGACTAAGACTGTATATTAATTAGGGCTCTCTAGGGGACTAGAACTGAGGGAAGATTTTTTTAAGTGATTTGGTGGTGGTGGTGGTGGTGGTGTTTTATTTATTTTTGAGACTGTAATTCAATTATAACATTTCTACATTCCCTTTACTTCCAAGCTTTTTATTAGATTGGCTTACATGATACCATGCCAGCAGAAGTCATACAACGATTGTCTTCATACTGCAGAAGCTGAGAACCTGATATCATCTCCTTTCCACAAGGCCAGGTGCCTCAGCAGTTCCAACATGGTACTGAAGTCCTGGAAGATTCCTGGAGTATCAGCCACTGGTCATCAGTCCATGATAAAAAGACAAAGAAGGAGTATTCTAATAGCAGCAAAAGAATGGCGGCGGCGGTGGCAGCAGCAAGATGCCAACAGCGTAGATGAACTTGCCAGCATAATGTGAAGCAAGCCAGCAAAAATCAAACTCTTTTATTGTTTAGACTTTCTTTCATCTGGGCTGGGACTATAAGGTAGAGACCACATGTAGGATATGTCTTCCCACTTCAATTAGTCAGATCAAGAAAATCACACACAGATGTGCCCAACAGCTTGTCTCTGTGGAGTCCACATCCAATCAAGATGACAAGATTTAGATTCACCTAGAAGACAGACCTGTGTACGTGTTTATATGGACATTTCAGATTTAGTTAATTGATATAGGAAAATCTACCTAAATTTAGGAGCACTGTCTCATGAGCTTGGATCCTAGACTGAATAAAAAAGGAGAAAGAGAGCTGATGACTATATTCAGTTCTCTCGGCATCCTGACTGGGGATATAATGTGACCAAGTGTTTCTGCTGCCATGTCTTCTCTGCCATTGGGTACAGTGCCACTGTACCCACAAGATATGAGCCAAAAGAAATTCTCTCTTTAAATTGCTTTTTAAAGATATTTTTTTCCTAACAGTGAGAAAACTAATACAGATGATGTATTTTCACATTGCTCCACTAAAACAAGAAAAAAGTACAGCATATTCACATGTACTTGTGTCAAATGGGGATCATTTTCTTTCAGGTGCTTTAGAAAGTGTGGCAGCATTAATTCATTCGACATGTATATGTTTGCTGTCTGCTGTGTGGCAAGCACTGAACAAGGTGAGAAGTATGAATTTGACACATTTCATTTCAACATGTATCTCCACTCTATTTTAATCACTTTCAACATATTTTATGCTCACACTGAATATAAAGCATTTAAAGATTTAATGGAGGATAGTTATATAGCCTTAATTTGTGGTGTGGAGCCCAGGGCTTCTGATCAAGACTAAACAAACTTTAACTCAATGATCAAGGTTATAAAGTAGATGTGAATTTATCAGTAATTTGTAAATATATAACACATAGTCCAGGAATTTAGACCAAAATGTATCATCTTACCTTACCAAGTTGCCTCTAAATGATTTAATAAAAGAAAAATGTTTTGACACTTACAAAATATCAAAACAGCAATTTTAAACCTTCTTTTTAGCAGAGAGAAAGAAAAAAACCTTCATTTCTTAGTCTCTCAAGGTCAGGCAGGTGGCATGCAAACACAAAACATTATTGAAATAAGAAAAAAGATTTAACACAAGTGAAGAGAGAAACACAGCATGAATTAAATGTTGTTCACACCAGGTAATCCAAGAAAATCTTTTTAGTCTCCCTTGGAATTCTTAGGATTTCATTAATTCTGATCCTTGTTTTGTGTCCTGCTTACCACCTCGGGGATGAGTCCAGGATGACTCACTGTCTATTTTACAGCCATTATTGTTAGCTCTTTGATACAAACAAGACAGATATACACTATCCTAGCACATTACATTTTATATACATTTACCAACCTTCTTCTGTCTCTTCCAGGCCTATCTGCTGCAGGCTGACTGTACATAATCAGGATTTTATCATCATAGCCTCACTGTGTGCATCCCATAGCATCTCTGGTGGTTCATAGAGACAACACCCAATATCAACCTCAAGAACAAACATGTTTTTGTCCCAGATATCACCAATCATTGGATCACTACAATGACTGAAGCATGAAATGTGTCTGGAAGACTCATATATGTGAACAGTAAGTCTCCATCTGATGGTGTCATTACAAAAAGCTGTAGAACCCAGCTGAAGAAAGTGTTTGTTGGGTAGTGGGCCTTAATGGCTACAGGTACCTTGCTTCCAACTTTCTCAGTCAACAAGCAGTCTCATGTTCTCACCACAGCAAACAGGACGTCCCCTGTATCATGCATTCTCCACCATGGTAGACTGTGTTCAAAATAAACTTTTTCTCCTTAAGTTGCTCACACCAGGTAGCCTGTCAAAAGGCGGGCAGCACGGTTGTTAAAAGCCAAAAACAATGGATCACCTGAGAGAGACTTCAAACTTCCAGCTACTAGGTACCATTCAAATGAGCCACATGGCATGGAGAGCAGCAGAAGAGGCTCAAAGGTCTCACTTCTGCATCTCAGAAAGATAACGCTTTATGAATAGTAGCCAACACCAGGAATCCTCACTATAGGCCTCTTAACCAGAATTATACTTCTTTTATATAACAAATCAGTGGAAGAGAAAGTTTAACAGAAGCAAGACAGCTAATTCCTCTTCAGAAATTTCTTCAGGATCTTGGGCACATATCTTAAATACATGACATTTTTGCAAGGTGAGAGTGTTTGCTATTCATCCTTGTACTAGAGTGCCGAAGCATGCTAAGAATGCTGATTAATGCATTAATAAAGTATGTCAGGCTTTTGGATGAGATAAACACAAGTAAACATGGATTCCCATCTAAGATGGCTAAGTATGTGAGGGATGTCCCTGATGGCCATTCACAAACACAAACACTAACTGCTTCAAACCTGATGTTCCACTTTGGTATTTTCACATACTTAATAGTTAAATTTTAGGGAATGCCATTAAATATACAAATGGAGAAGAGATCTACTAAAGAAAATAAATTTTTCTTCTGGGTTGTTCTCTTAGAAGATTCTAAGAGCTATTCTTTTGAGGGAATGAAAGGAGTCCTGCTGGAAAAAAAACTTTTTATACAATATACTGTCACGATGGTTTCTCTCCCCTGTTCCTCCTATATTGCTCCCATCTCCCTAACAATCCAACTCTAATTCCTCTGTCGTTCTCCTTCTCTCCCTCTCCCATCTCTCTCTCCCTCTCTTTTTCTCTCTCAGTAACAAACACAAAGAGGCAAAAGAAAGAAAAGGAGAATAATAAACAGTCACACCTTATAAAAATACAAAATTGGAAGCCATACTTTATATGCAAAAGACCAGTTAAAGAAAGAAAAAAAAAAAACCACCCAAACAAAGAGATAAAAGACTACAAAAATACCACTGAATTCGTTTCGTGTTGGCCATCTACTGCTGGGCATGGGGCCCACACTTAATACACAGCGAGACTTCTAGGAGCGATTTTTCTGCAGGCTTCTTTTGTGCCTTTGGATTGGAATTCACCAGTAACCACACAAAGTGAAATTATTCTTTGCACCAGTCCAAATTCACCTAGCCCCCAACTCTTGTTACTGACACACAAACCCATAAATTGAAAGTTCTATCAACTGGTAAAATCTATGAAACAAGTGAACATAAATTCACTAAGAGATGGGTGATTTGGATGTCCTTCCCACACTGAAGAAAAGTCATACTTTTCTATTTTAAAGAACTTGTCGGAACACAAGAAAAATGGTTCTCCTCAGTTTTTACATGTTATGAAAGAAGTTATATTTTGATGTTGTTTTCAGATGGTCATATGATTGTGACTTGTGAGGCTACCATAATTTTTGTGAAAGCTGTATAAAAAGAAAGCTATTCACGAATACTCTTTCTTTTGGGGAAAGGAAAACAGCAGGGTTGAGGCGGTCAACTGTGATGGAAACTCACCAAGTAGAAGCACCATGTTGGCAACTGGAAAATATATTCTGTGTTTATGTTTTAGGTAGTAATGGCATGTTCTTATAGCCAAACTTAGAAAGATAAATCAAAAGGCAAGGTGCCAATGCTGGACCTACTTTGCAGTGCTGAACGGCTCCTACTCAATCCACTAAGGATGCTTTCACAGCTGAATGATCTGACAGAGACATAATTGATAAGAGATTTGCACAAATCCAGTTGAGAGGAAAAATAAAAGTTAGAAAAACTACTCTGTACACCATCTACTTATCCCTGAAGCACATCGACCACCTCCAGACTCTACTGCTAATGTTCAATTTCATCAGGAAGTAGGAAAACTTAGAAAAATTGAACTAAAATGTCTCACTTCGAACTTGAATTAAGTTCAGGGCAATCTCAGACTCCAAACTTTGTCAATGGTTGAAGATGCAGTTTGGAATGAGGTCCAACAATTGCATTAGCTTATACTACTAAAGGTCTTCTTGAATCCCTGCTTTTTTGTTTTGTTTTGTTTTTGTTTTGTTTTGTTTTGTTTTGGTTCTTTTTTTTTTTCTTTTTTTGGCTCTTTTCAGTTTATTGCATGAAGAACTTACACTAGCCCAAGTTAAAAGCAGACCCCAAATGATTACATTATACAAGCTGTGAGGTTTTTAAACTTGTGACAAGGGACAGAAGGGAAATTCTGCTCATTGCAAGGAAATCCTCACTTAAGCTTCAGAGAGGGGCACGCACTTAAAACCCATGAACCTTCAGCTGATGTTCCTTAGCCAGTCCAATCTCTATCAGGAACTGGTATATCTTCTTGTGCTGGTCATCCTGTAGCTAAATTACTTCTCCATCTTCTGGATGCTCAATTACAGTATCATTGCAGGCAAATTTCTTCTTAAATGCCTTCACTAATTTATTTTTATCGTAATCATCAGTGATCCTTCCGACAGTTGTAAGGGTCTTCCTGCCATTTCTCTGTTGAATTCTTATATGGATATAATCCCCAGTGCCAGAAGGAACCAGGTCATCACCCTTGCATCAGCAAAGGAGTCTAAAGAGTGGAGGTTCTGGATAGCGGACATACGATAGATTCCTTTTCCTTGGTGGAAACAGCCTGTGGAAGGTGGCTGTGGGAGAAGGCAGACAGGGAGGGGGTGGATGGAGTGTCAGGAAATGAGGGGGCTCAAGGGGGAGGCGGCTGAGTCCTCGGCGGCTGATCAGTGACTGGGGCTTGGTTTGGTTCTTATATCACAAACATGACATCAGATATTCAGAAGTTCAAGATTGATACCATGGAAGTATACCCCTTAATTTCACAACTCTTTGTGTTGTAACACTTAGCCAATAGCTTCACATGTAACTCTTTGCTAACATAGAAACTCATAACTGGTCAGAGTGTACAGAGTAAGTGTCTAGAATGCTCAGCTATAAATGGTACATCTATATTACCTCCTCACTTCTCAAGCATCAGGCATCATCAAGCAAGAGAGTGGGTGTTAAAAGATGGAAATCAAGGAGGACAAAGGTGAAACAGCATCTTCTGGATATGACAGGAATGCTGTACTCATGAATGCCGAGTATGTGTGGTTACCTGCACAAGATCTTCACAGGACCAAACCAGTCAACAGTCCAGTATGGAGGTACAGAGGGTCTCACAAGTTGCTATTCATAGCTGGAGAGCTGTTGATAGTTGTTGGTGCTGGTGGGAGAGGAAACTGGTGAGATGTCTGTGAGTTGGTCAGGGAGCTCCAGAGAGGCATCTTTCAGATGTGGGTAGATTTATGTATGTGCTCAGATAAAACATCATTTGTATTTCAGACAAGTGCCATTCAGTGTATCTTTAAGTGACTAGAAAGAGAACTAGAGACACTCTGAGGACTCATTTCTTGGGGTACTGATTGCATTCAAGAGAGTTCCATTCTCAAGGCAAACTACTTCCCAAAGCCTCCTCCTCTGAATATCATTCCATTAACTGATAGTACTTCAATACATGGAAGGGGAACTGGGCACAAGCATCTGTTTTGTGATGACATATTTGCTAAAGGATATGCTATTAAATGTAATACAAAAAGGAAGGCAGAAGGTTGAGTTTTCTGTAGGCCAGAGTCCCATAGAGCTCAGTGTTCCCAAAAAGAAGCATTGTGCATCAATTCATTACACTCACTGGTAGGGAAGGGCACATTGGCATGCTAGTCTCTAGATTTATTATTTCAGTAGGGAAGCAAGAGATTAACAGTTCTGAGTTCCCAAACAAATTACAATTTTTAAGGCCCAAGAATTTTTACTAAAATCATATCATGAATCTAGTGCCAAGTACTCATTTAATTAAATGTAAAATGGAAGAATAATCCAGTATGGCAGTGCATGACTGTGATCCTAGCACTTGAAAGTTCACAAGTCAGAGGCTAGCCTGAGCTGTACAATGCCAAAATCTGCTTAAAACTTAGAAGAGCCAACTGAAGTTTCTATTCATCCTCAATCGTACATCCTTGAAGTTTGAAACAATCGGCTGATAGTTACATTAGCTACTTGGTCTGTTTGTGTAACTTATAGGAGGAAGAGCTTATTTGGGCTTACAGGTTTTGGAATGAAGTCAACTGTGGCAGGTAGGTTGTGGTGGCAGGAGACTCAGGCACCTATTTATATTGTGTCTACATCCAGTAATCAGGAAAAAATGAATGCTTTGCTTTTTATGTAATTCAAGACTCATATTTACATTAGGATGAGTCTTCCCAGCCGAATTAATCTAATCAAGGTAATCCCTCACAGACATACCAAGAACTTGTCTGGTATGTGTGTTTAGATGCTATCAGGTTGACCATTAACATGAACAGTCATACTTGTTAAGTACCAACCACATGGAAAATATTCTATTAGTATCAAGAGATTCTCAAAATTGCATGATGCAAGTTGTTTCTTGCAAGGACTTCTCCTTGGGGAAGAACAAACTGCTAACAAAATACTATTCACTGAAGTGATTTATAAAAGCATAGCGAGATGAGAGAAATAATTTGTTAGTGGATATCAGAAGTCCTTTAGGGAAATACAACTACAAAACTCTCAAGATAACTGAATAAACTATCTGGGGAAAGTTCTCTACTAATCCTTTCCTTGGCTTACCTTTCAAGGTCATGAGGTAAGATGTAAATTTTAAGGTGAGAAGAACACAATTGCTGAATCGATAGCCAGAGAATGTAAGGTTAGTGTGTTGGGTGAGGGAAGAAGAATGGAGGATAAAAGGAAGGAAATGAAAGGGGCAAGGGCACCTAAACCTGGGGAGCAGGATCGTGGATGATTTATGTAACAGAAGGAATTGGAAGATGTAGTTAGTATGAGTACAATACAAATTAACAGCCTGGAAGACAAAGGAACCTGAACAAAACCGGTACAAGTTTTTGGGCTTTGTGTTTCCCAAAAAGTCTCCCATTTTCTGCAAACTTTCCTGGGTATCCCTAGTGTTGTGATTATTTGTTTGTGTAATATTGGGATGTATCTACACTCACAGATGGTAATAGGTACAATGTATCTCTGTCCCCACTCTGGTTTCTCACCTGGGTCTACTGGAAGTCCCAAGACAATTTCCAGCATTTGGACAGCTCCTCACCTTCCCTGGAGTCTCTTACTGCACTAGGAAGCCCACCCTGTATTCCCTGAGCAAGTATATAACCACTCACATAGATGCCATAGAAACAAGACACCATCCCATATGTATGTATTCCAAATTTCCATTCTTAGAAATGGACAACTCAGAGATATGTTGAGGCAGTTCACAGAGAGCAGAGATAAGTTGCCATTGCCCAGACTATTGTACATTTAGAAGTAAGATATGATTTTCCATGCCAGTTTTCATCTTCGTGTTTGCTTCCTGAGATGAGCTCTCTTCAATACATCCTTGCTAGCAAGTCCATGCCTTGAGACCCACAATGGGACCCCAAGGTCTACAGTGAAATCTAACCAATGTTATTAAAAGTTCATGGGAAATTGTCCTTTTATAACCTCATTCTTTGTCACCCTGCTTCTCACATACCTCAAAAAGTGTCAACCGAGGAATTTAGAAAAAAAAATCAAAATTGTTTGAGTTGACTTTACTATTTCTGTGATATAATTTTAGGCAAAATAATGAAGCATTATTCCAAAATGTTTCTTTTGAAAATCAGGGAGGATATGAGCCTGACTCACATGGCTGCTTTAAGGACTAATTTTTATATTCTAAAATATAGAGATACCTGAAATATTAGTACTCTTTCCTGGTTATTGTTTGTAACTGAATGTTTCTGAATAATATCTATATCTAGCATGAATTCAGAGAAGTTCACTTTAGGTATAGAGATGAAATCCTTGCTTAATGGATGTTAAATGTTATTATTAATAATCATTATATAATTTCTACAATATCATATGTAAATAATTGAGCATATCTCTAGACAAACTAGAATTAAATTTTTCTCCCTGTAGTCAAATTGTATGTATTTTTGATTTTTGAAACAGAAAACAGTAAGTTTTCATATTATACATCTTTTCAATTTCCAAACTCTTTTATATAGACATAAAATTCTGTCTCTTGCAACACAAAATCCTCCCTGAAGTATCCGTTGATAAGTATAATTTTCAACTAGAATTTCTTTTTGATCACTTAGCTACTTTTTGTTGTAATAGATTATAGGGTTTTAAGACCTTTCTGGAGATACTTTTTGAAAAGATAATTTCAGGGCTGGAGAGATGGTCTATTGGTTAAGAACATGAACTAATCTTGCAGAGGACCCAAATTTCTTCCTCAGCATCCAAATCGGGCAGTTCACAATGAGCTTTAACTCCAGCTCCAGGGGATTCAATATGCTTTTTAGTTCCATGGGCATTCCAATATCTCTTTCTTTCTCTTTCTGTCTCTCTCACACACGAGGGGAAAGTAGGGAACATAAATAAAAGTAAAATAAATTTTTCAAAAATAAAATACAAACTACCTCCATATAAAACATACTTTGGTGAATTATTTTCATAAAGCTTTCAAAACTTTAAACTTTATAAATTCTAAGAAAATAGAATATGATAATAAATCACATTTCATTTGTCTTTTAAATAAAACAGAAATCGATTAACAGAGACTCTTTAGATACAGTTGAACCAGTAGATCAGAAAGCACTTGGCATGAAATCAACTTATTAGATTCAACAATAAGAGAACAAATACAGCAAAGTATGGACCACAGGAGAGCATACCAGAGCTGCTCAGATGGTAGAGCAAGGAACAGAAAAGGAAACAGAGCCATGGGAAAAAACTGGAGGAGACAGAACATGAAGACTTACATTTGATTAGTTTGGGCTATTGCAGCAGACTCTGAGAAATAAGAATTCCTTCTTCCCTTTGTCTGGCCCTAGGGTGATTAAAGCAAAGCATTAGTAGCCCTGGGATTATTAGTGGAACAGAGGAGGTGTTTGGGTTACAAGCTCTGGATTGGCTAAGTTGCATATGGAAAGCACACACATACAGATGATCTCTCTTCTGTCTCTTGGCAGACACTCCCTCCAGGCTCAGCAAAGCTCCAGACTGAAAAAAATCAGAACACATAAAATAAAATACTTAATTAAAATGTCTGTACCTTACAATATTATAGTCATTTAAAAGATATCTCACAAATACCTCTACCTTTCATGTCTCCTAAGAACTCATTAAAAACAACGCAAAAGTGCATTCAGAATAAATCAAATCCCAGTTGTCATAAAAACTACTAGGTGTAGATAGTGAATTAAAATGATTTAGGGACTGCTGAAAAATGAGATGAAAATGGATTGAAATTGATGAAGAAAATTAAGACTCCCCAAAACACCATGTTCAGAATAAAGTACTGTGATACTAGCGTGAACAGGATAATGATTAAAGAAATTTCCCTGCACAACGCCTGGACCAGTTCACATCTTTCCTAATCTCTCTAAGGGGTAAGTTAGTGTCTTACCAGAGGACAACAGCCAAAAAATAATCTTCCACGTGTATGTTAAATTAAGTTTAAAATAAATAAAAATATAAATAATTATATGTAGCATTTTATGTATATGAGTGGAGAAAAGCACCTGAAAATATTTTGTGCATAGTTTTTAATTATGCTAAAATTTGTGTCACAGTATATTTTCCTGTTTTTCATGTTTTGGGTTTAAAATATAATTACATCATTTCCCTCCTTCTGTTTCCTCTCTCCAACACCCCTCATGTCCAACCCAGTTTTCCCCTCTCAAATTCATGGCTGTTCTTTCTTCAGTTGCTGTTTTTCACTCTTGCTCACTTTGTTTACTGTTGCTTGTATGAATATGATTTCAAAGCTTACCAATTGGTACTGGATAACCAATTAAAGTCTCATCCCCGCAGAAGACTATTTCACCCAATCTCAGCATTCCTGGCTTCCTGTAGTTCTTCGATTTAGGTGTGTGACCCCAATTATTTTCCATTTTGAACATTTTAAGCACATGTCTAGTATTAATTAGGCATACTCATATTGTGTGAATAAGCATCATCGTCTTTCTGTAGAGCACTCTCATCCTCCCGGCATGAAAATCTGCACCTATTAAGCACAAACTCTCCATTGTGGTTTTATTTATGCTTCTAACAATGATTCTAGTTTGTATTTCAAGGATTTTAAACTATTCTAAGTACCTTGTAAAATTGGAATAACACAGTATCTTTTTTTCCATTTATTTATTCTGTGTGTATATATGTGGGGTACCAGAGGATATACACATGCCACAGCACATCTGTGGAGGTCAGAAAGCAACTTATGGGAGTAGATTTTTTCCTTTGACTTAGTGAGTCCTTAAAGCCAAACTCAGGTCTTTAGGCTTGACAGGAAGTACCTTACCTGCTGAGCAATTGAATTCACTGAGCATGATGTCTGCAAAGTTCACCCATGTAATGTTTCAAGATTTCTTTACTATATTTTGTTTATCCATTCACTGATGAACAATTTTCTGTTCTTGGTTATGGTAAACATGCTGCTGTAAATCTGGCTGTACAAGAGTCTTTTGACATCCCATTTTAAGCCCTTTAGAAGTTTTGCTGTATTGCATGATAGTGTTTTTCTTAAATGCATTTGATGAATCTTGAAATATTTTGTTATATTTTTATACCACAAAATTTCAAAAACTGTCACTGTATTTTAATAAAAAGTTTAACAAAGAATACTCTTATTTGTATATGTATATGTACATGTATATCTATAACTATATCTATATATCTACATAATAAAGCACAGTGCTTCTGGATGGGTCTACATCTCAATGTTGACTCAATAGAGAGTTATCTGGTCTACCTTATCTACAACATCTCTTGCTGCCTCTTACCTGGCCACATCACTGGTGATGTATTTACTAATGTGCTGGGTTGTGCTGGGATGCCATTACCACCCATGCACATGCAACACAAGGGAGCTAGTTAGTCCTCCAAAATCACAATGGCTCTCAGCATGTAGTGAAAAACACATTAAAATGGTGTTTAATGAATGATTTAATTTTTACAATGTTTTCATTGGTCACAAAAAGAAAAGGGTATAACTAGGAAGTAAAATTTATTAGATTTTATTTCTAATTCTATGACATTTTATTTTTAAATAAACTAAGTATTATAATTTTTTACTTCTCTTACTTGCCTATTTTTGGTAAAAGCGGTGTACTGGCTAGTTTTATGTGTCAACTTGACACAAGCTGGAGTTATCACAAAGAAAGGAGCTTCAGTTGAGAAAATCCCTTTATGAGATCCAGGTGTAAGGCATTTTCTCAATTAGTGATCAAGGGCTGAGGTAGTACCATCTGTGGGCTGGTAGTCTTGGGTTCTATAAGAAAGCAGGCTGAGCAAGCCAGGAGAAGCAAGCCAGTAAGCTACATCCCTCCATGGCCTCTACATCAGCTCCTGCCTCTTGACCTGCTTGAGTTCCAGTCTTGACTTCCTTTGGTGATAAACAGCAGCATGGAAGTGTAAGCTCAATAAACCCTTTCCTCCCCAACTTGCTTCTTGGTCATGATGTCTGTGCAGGAGTAGAAACCCTGACTAAGACAAGCAGAAAAGGTTTTGCTAATCTTGAGAGCACAGCCCTCCTGCCTCAGTCTCCCAAGTGATAGAATTAGAAGCATGTGTCACCATATTTCTCTATATTATACTTTTGAAAGTTTAAAAAAAATAGTAAGTCCAAGGACTAGGGTCTCAGTTGGTAAAGTCCTTGCCTAGCATGCATGAGGCCCTACATCCAATCTTCAGCCCCATATAAAATGTTGTGTTAGCTCACATGTATAACCTTAGCATTCAGGTGGTTGGAGAAGGAGAATCAAAATTTTAAGGTTATCCTTGGCTAAAGCAACCCTGTCTCACACAAAAGAAAGCAAAACAAAACAAAAGGATGAATTCTGCAAATATATAAACATAAATTTTCAAATCCCATAAACCCCTTCCTCTTTACAATGTGGCTTAGGCACCTTTGAGTCCTGAAAACTTCCAGGATAAAAGGTAGAGGTCCTTGGGGAAAGGCAGATTTATTGGTGCTCCTGATACTGTCTGCTCACTGGTCATTTGTCCTAGGATACGCTCCCATTACAAATCCCTAACAAATCTCCCTGATATCTCAGTGAGGCATCTGAGTGGATATCATTGGCATCCCATACCAATGACTTGATGATTGTTACTCTATATTCTGAACTTGGTGAGTTTAGAGTCACCATAAGGTCAGAAAATTTTGGAAATGTTGATGAGAGACTTTCTAAATTGGGTTGAGGTGTGACTGTCAATCCTAAGGACAGGTAGCACCATTCCATGAGCTAGAGTCTTGTACTAAATAAAAAAGGAGGGGAAAGATAAAGATTGAACTTTGCAAAACTCAGTAATTGATTAGAAGTCAATGGTTGTGGAAATGTTGGACTGCTGCAGGTCTACAAAATCATTCTAATTTATCTTGAGCTATCTTTAATTCCCATTTATGTTGTCCACCTGCATTTCTGATCTAATATCCCTGTAACTAATAAGTAAAACCTTTGGGATGTATAAATTTAACATACCACAAATTCCACTTTCCACCAACCTAAAGGCTAAGAGCATCATCAATAATATCCCAGGCCAATAGCAGAGATTTCTGTACTTTATTTAAACCTACTTATTGAACTTTCTACTGTAAATACCCTTGATTTATGACTTTCTTTGTCTTGTAAATATAAAACTTTCCTCAAACCATTATCACATTTGGACATGAAATTTGGGGTAAACTAAATCTGTGTTTCCTGGTTCATAGCCACTCACATTTGGCTCCAGAATAAACTGTCTCTTGTCCCCTTTAGGTGATAGTTGTGTATTTGCATTAATAGATTTTTAAATATAGATGCAAAACCATGATGGAAAATATCTTGGAACTGGGAACAGAAATAATCTCTCCCAGCCAGGCAGTGATGGTGCACACCTTTAATCCCAGCACTTGGGATGCAGAGGCAGGCGGATTTCTGAGTTCGAGGCCAGCCTGGTCTACAGAGTGAGTTCCAGGACAGCCAGGACTACATAGAGAAACCCTGTCTAGAAAAACCAAAAAAAAAAGAAACAAGAAATAATCTCTCCCTTTCTTACATTGTTTAAATCAAGTCATTTGTTGCAGTAATATGTAACTAATGTAGAAACTGTGGAGGAAAGTCTGATAGCCACACATCAGGTGAGCCGTGGACACCACAAATCCTATGTAGAGAAAGCATATGTCCTTAACTTAGATTCTTTCTGTTCTCTCAAGGAAACTGACTTGGCTTTATTGTGCAAAACTAGATTGAATTGGTTGGGTCTACTGGGAAAACCTTTATAGAGAAAGAAAGATTGAAATGGTAAACAAAGAAAAAGGTTCTGAGAAAGGCCAGGAGCACATCCTGTTATGGTTCTGTGATTCCTTAAAAAGAACATGTATAAGGTGTTTCCAGTGGGGACCAAGCGTCTGTTTTTGAAAATATGAGTTGCCAAAGGAAGCAATTAGAGGAGAGGGTCAGAGGAGGTGGTGCTACCACCCTCAAGAGTCATTCTGGTTTCTGGTTCGTGTGGAGCAGCTGCAAGCTGCAAAACAGGAAAGAACAGAAAAAAACCAACAGGTAGCAAACAGCAGACATATTCATTCTGCAGCCCCTAGAAGTCAACAAACTAACTGGCCATTGGGACCTAATAATTTCCAGCTTGGGAAAGAACATATTTGAAAAACAAACAATGAGACACAAAAACTTTGGCAAGGTGAGAGTTGCAGGAGTGGACAAATGGCATGGTAATTAGCAGAAGGAAGTCTACCATGCCTCTGCTGGCCAGAAATTGTTGGAAGAGTTGCAGGAAAACAGAGCTCAGAAATTCTCTAGTGATCAGAAAGCTCCAGAGTATTCATCATTTTCTGGGATGAAGAACTGGATGAAATCTTTGCCCTTCTCAGAAACCATCCTTCTTCCTTCTGTATCCAGGCTGCATCCAGCCTGCCAGAATGGCTGATACAATGCCTGCCCACCAGACATCTCTCTCTCTCTCTCTCTCTCTCTCTCTCTCTCTCTCTCTCTCTCTCTC
>JADRCH010000255.1:1619425-1643293 GCA_019843965.1 Rhynchomys soricoides
CTCTCTCTCTCTCTCTCTCTCTCTCTCTCTCTCTCTCTCTCTCTCTCATGATGTTTTTATGACTTCACCAACAGGCTAGTAGAGTGGTGTTCTGAGGGAAAGCATCTCTTCTTGGGAGCACACTATGCATTCATCTGGAAAAATAAAAGCGAAGCACACACATAATATACCCCATCACTCACAGAAACTAAGACAGCTGGGCTCAGTAGATGGATTGGTCAGTAAAGTGCTTAAAGGCCTGAGTTGGATCCCTAGAACTGGTGTAAAAATTTCAGGTGTGGTGGTACATATTTGCAGTACTGTTATTAGGAAGATGGAAACAGAATGATCCTTGGAGCTTTCTGGCCAGGAAGTCTAGCCTAATTTTGGGTTCTCTGATCTTAGTGGGAGACACTTAGATCACACATGTGATCTAGACACATGTGTATGCATGTACACAAACACATAACCACACACACACACACACACACACACACACAAAGTGAGGTTAAAGCATGTCTCTTAGGCTTCTATAGACTAGAAAGGATACTCCTCAGATCTATACCCCCAAGACCTGCCTTTTTCTGATGGTCATCTACCTTGTCTCACTGTGGAATGAATGAGTATTGATTTACTTAAAAATCATTCCTTTGGCTGGATCTTGTTTGGCAAGAAAGAATTGGTTAGAAAAGGAGGCAGGTGAAGGAAAAGATTGGATAACGGTGCCTTGTTTATTTTTCTTTATACCATGGTTGCTTAATTCTGTGTCCCATGTGCAATACCTCCTCCATAGAGTGTTGTTCTGCATTTCTCTGCAACCCATGAGTGTTGCTGGGTCTGTCTTCTTGTAAAGCATGTCTCCTCTGTGGCTAATAAGAAGGTTCCGTTGATAAGATACCCATTGCACAAGCATGAGGACCCATGTTTAATCCTCAGTGTCTATGCAGACAGTCATGATGGAGGCACATAGGAGAGTAAAGCTTCTCACTTCCTGGTTCACCAGGAAGCAAAGGAAGAAGTTCTGGTATTATCTAGATTCCTTCTTCTTTCCTTTGTATTTCCTCAAGGCCTAGAGTGTATGGGATACCAATATCCACAGTCAATCCAGGTCTTCTAGCCTTGGATTAGAAACATCCAGAAACATCCTTATGGGCAAACCCAATGGTGTTCTTGACTGACCTCCTACACACTAACTTCTTAATGCAGTAAAGTTGACAAGATTAACCTTCACAACCAGAAGCCCTCTACAACCATGGAATCACAGCCAATATTCAACTGGCAAAGCCATGCTAATGCTAATATTATTGGGTTAAGGGGACTCCTCAAGTTCAAAACAAAGAATACAGCTAGGGAATCAGGTAGACATGAGGAACCAAGTACTCTGAAAGAGCCAAGGATGCTATGCTTGATCTGCTGAAAGTCATGACTTAATGGACAATTCAACCTTCTAAACATAAAGGGGTTTTTTTCTGCCTTAATGTGTCCAGTGCTTATGGGTGAAAATCTCCCAGATTACAATTGTCACAATGGCTGTCCACTGCAAGCATTGACTGGAGGCATGAAAAGAATGAAGATGGGAAATTGTCACATATCAGTATATGCCCAGACAGTCTGAAGATCTAGTGAGAGATGCAGATTTAATCCCACATGAAGCCTGAGATTTTGCATTTCCACCCAACTTCACAGCTCGGGACCACATTGTGTGTGTGTGGGGGGGGAGAATCAGTAACTCTCCAGCCAGGTCCACAGTTGGATCAATTAAGAAATATTAACAATACATGTGGCATGGACTCCACCCACCCTGCTTCTGATCTGATGGTGTTTACAAGTATTAAAGGTAAAAGTAGTGTTCAACAAAGTATAAGAACCATCCCATCAATACTTGTGATGAAATTAAAAAGTTAAAAAATAACCCCTGGTGATCTGGGAATTTTCAGTCAGGTTGGTGTTTGTTCATTTGTTTGTTTGTTTGTGTGTTTTTTTCTCTCACCATAAATATGGACCTCAAGAAGAGAAGTTGTTAAGTCAACCCATGTCCCAGTGCCTGAACTCTGTCCACAGAGGAGATTGGTCTGCACATTTCATCATATCATTGGCTTTGGCTAACAGCCACCAAAGACTCCTCACTGCCCTTTATTCTTGTTCCTTTTCTTTCTTTCTTTTTTCTTCTTCTCCTCCTCTTCCTTATTCGAACAGAACATCCTCATGTGCTTATGAAGTTCTGGAAAGCACCAGAGTTCTGCATTGCCTAGTGAACGTTTATTTCTTACCAAAAGAAAAGAGCCAAGAGTTCCAGACATTAATAGTCTGTGTTATATAAGAATGACTGAGTTGTTTCCACTGACTTATGAGGTTCCTTATATAAAACTATAGAGGAGAAAGGAGAGGGGGGGAAGGATGGGGAGATTAGGTAAGGCAAAAAAAAATCTGTGCAGTGTATAGATGTGGGACTTCCTTATCTGCCTTCAGTGACATCATCCATTGTCTTTTCATCTGTTACCTGAGTCACCACTGTTCCCTGTCTCAATAACCAAATGTTTGTGAGCTACCCCAGCACCCTTTCAGTGATATCAGATCATTCACTTCGTGGTGTCACCAGTCCTATTATAAACCTCATCACCCTTTAAGTTGGATATAAACTAGAGGTTTAGAAGCAACCAAGCTAGAGAAACACCCTCTAAGCAGTGACCTAGTTTCCTTGAGATTTATCTCTTGCTTGGAAACATGCAACCTGCAAGCAAAATGCCAGCTTACTGGTATACTGATTAATAGAGTTCTGCTTTATCTATTTTTATCTCGACCCTTAAAACTCACGAGAGTTACCCACTTCCTGAAGACCAGTTTTTCGTTATTCAAAACTTCTTTGAAATAACTCCTTTCGATGGCTGCTTCTTTTTATTTTGATTTTATGTAAGCTCTTAATGAGTATGGCATTTTGTTCTGCATATTTCCTATTTTAAAACTTTTTTTGAGCAGGTGAAGTCTCCACATAACTAAGCAGGTCTCTGGACACTGTAATACAACTGAGTGCATCTCAGATGGAGAAACTTGAATTATCACCATGGGCCCTGAAGTCAGCATCTGAGAAATGACATTTGGAACAAAGATGAACAGTCCCCTGAGAAGACCATCTAATGATGGTGGTTATAAGGTTCTGGAACTTTCTTGCCCTTCCTGTGTACTGAAAGGTTTGTGAGAAATAAGATCAAATAGAAGAATTCTCTATGGTCTCCTGGCCAAATTATCTTTCATTTAGTGTAGTTAAACAAATATTAGCCTGGCTCTGTAGGATTTAACCTTTTCTAAATCTGCACTGTGAGTTTATCTATGATTTGTTTAAAAAAGAATAGTGCTTTGGAAGTCATGGTTTTGTCTCTCCCTCCCTGTCCATCTTCACAAGGCAGCTCTGGTGTCCTTGTTTAAGTTTGGATGGAAAACCAAGTAAGGAGAAAAGATGCCTTCCCAAGTTGCCATGGTGACTGAAAAGACTCCTGGTTTTGCAGCTTTGATATACCTCTCCCAACAACAGCCACCTAGACATTCTTTCATTTGGAACAGAATCCAAATGCATTAAAAGTCACTTTGTGAACATTCTGGCCAAGGGCATGAGATTTGCTGGTAAACTTGGCTTCCACACATGGTCCTGCTTCGCAATAAGTGAGAAGCTTGAACCAGGAACAAAAGCACCAAGACTTTGATCCTTGTTATTAGAAAAAAAAAAGGGGGGCAATGATGGTAGTATCCTCTTTATCTGGAATGATAGAGAAAATAAATGTGATATAAACCAGGTAATGTGGTTGCTGCAATGCCAAGAGCTTTGTAAGAAATCCATGGAGTTAATCTGGCTTCACACATACTTAATTCATTCCAGTACCAGAACTGACTCTGAGTCTCCATCCCACTTTCAGGGTGAGAGGCCCAAGGGAAAGCACCTACCCTTTGTTTACCACACCCATCACTCTGGCCAATTAACATTCCTAAACCAATGAGGAGTTGCTGTCAATACCATGGACACTTCAAGCCACAAGACTGCTCATCTTGTAAGCTACTTTAACAACACCTCCAAATTCAGAGAGCCAGAGGCTGTGATATCCAGGAAATGTCAAGAATCTACCCAATGAGTTACTTTCATCACTGCTGTGACCAAAGCAACTGGGAGGGAAAGTTTATTTTTGGATCATGGTTGGAGACTACTCCATCATGTGAGTAAGACATAGCAGCATAATTTAAGACAGTAGTCACATTGCATCCTGAGTCAGAACAGAGAGAGAGAGAGAGAGAGAGAGAGAGAGAGAGAGTTGGTGTTCCATCCAGGGAGGTTAGTGTCACATCACCCACCTCATCTTAGGGTAGATCCTTGCCTCTCAGTTGAACTTCTCTGGAAACACTATAGCAGACACAACCAGAGGTGCATCTCCTAGATGATTCCAGATCCAGTTAAATTGACAATGACAGTGAACCATCGCACTATCTAACGGAATGCTTCTGTCTGAAAGTTGACATCCTGATTCATCCTTCCTTTGAGTGTGCCAAATTCCTTTTCAAGCCTTTAGTCACAGTAGTTCCTCTGGGTTTCCAGTCTGAGTTACAATGCTGGTTACATGCCTGCACTAAACCCTTTATGTGTAGGAGAGTTGTTATTATGAACTCAGGTCTTTTACTTTAACAATAACCATGATTAAGGACCATGATTCTTCTTTCATAGAGCGGAACTTACAGACAGAAAGTAGAAGGCATGGTACCAGGAAGATACACTGGAGGGAGGCACCAACTGGAACTAATTATCTGATGTGGACAGATCTTCAGTTGTGAAAGATAAAGAACTTTTGTTTTTGTTTTTGTTTTTTTGTTTTTTTTGAGACAGGGTTACTCTGTGTAGTCCTGGCTGTCCTGGAACTCAACTCTGTAGACCAGGCTAGCCTTGAACTCAGAAATCCACCTGCCTCTGCCTCCTGAGTGTTGGGATTAAAGGCATGCGCCACCACTGCCCAGCGATGAAGAACTTCTACCATGGATGGTTGTGAGGATGGCACAGGATTGCCTATGTACTCAATGGCACTGAAGGAACACATACAAATGATTGAAGTGGTAAATTTAGGTGGTGTATGAGGTCAGATCCAGAGCAGTGCACATGCCAACCACTGCTCTGCCACAAAGTCACATCTCAGCCCAACTCAACACATGCTTTTTTAAATTTTCGGTCTCCCTATTAGGACAAAAATCCTGTAAGATGGGGATGCTATCTTCTGGCTTTAAATGAAGTGCACATGTGCACACACATACACACACACACACACACACACACACACTGTCACTATATGAATAATTAATCTTTAATGATGTGAACTCAAGTCTGATCCTATCCCCATGTTGAGGTTCCCTTTACCATGACCAGAAGGAAAAGTACATCTGCATATCCATATATGATCCTAATACTTCCAGACTTAAGTTGCTCATGGAAGACTGGGTTGAAAAAAGCCTGTGGTTTTTAGCATAGAAAGGATGTATTTTGGAAAACCAAGAAGCAAAGCAGCACCATGCTACTCATGTCTCTCAGGAAGGACCTAAAGCAAACATGTGCACCATCCTTCTACCTCTGCCAGAGCTTCTGATGCAGACAAACACTAGGTTCAGGAGGAATCCATAGAAAGGGAGTAACATAACTAGGGGATTCTAGCTTTTTGGGACGTTCTCTGTAACCAGCTATTGCATCTTCTTAAGTTGCAGGCATCTCTAGTGGCACTAGAGAACTGAGGATAGCACCCTATTGAAGATTTTTGAAATAAATAAAAATAAAACTTTGACTTACCACTACATGAAGCCTAAACACATTTTGATGTACAGACACTTGTATAAATCAAATCAGAAAGAAAGGGAGATGTACATACAGTATGTGACCCCTGGGATGTAACTGGCATTGTAGAAGAATGTTAACATACAGCTTCAGGATCACAAGCAAGTTGGCCTTTGCTTAATTTCGATGTCTTCTTCATTGTCTTATAAATTTTCAGATTGGCAATGGAATCCGAAGGACTGACTTAGGATGTCCCAGGCAAGGATACCTCTTGGGACAGGATCTGGTATTAACACACAGCCTTCATAAGATATAGTTTCCTGTATCAGCATGAAATAGACGGTAGCTACCTTAGGATGTAGTAAGATGAGCACATGCTGGGCATAGTGACTAGAACACAGCTACAATCATGAACGGAAGCAGAAGAGAGCATTAGACTCCTAAGGGGAGGAATAGGCAATGGAAGAAGAGAGGAGATTCCTGTCAGCAGCAGTGTCTGGCAGAAGATGTGCTGAAGGTCAGAACTACTGTGTGTGTGTGGAGAGATACAGAAAACATACAACCTAGATAAAGGGTCCTCCCTGACAACCAGGTTCTCCCTTGGTACTAGCTGATCATTAATTTCATAGTACCATATGAAAGCAGTTCATGCTGATAATCAATCCTGTATGGATGGCTTTGTTAACATTTAGCTGAATCTGTGTTTTTTTTAAAAAAAACAAAAACAAAAAAAACAAATACAAAATCAAAACAACACTTGCCTTGCAGTGCAGTTGAATGAAGCAGGATTATGTGAAGCTGCCAAGGAGGGTATGGTATGGTAATTTTGTCTGTCCTTCTTTCCTTGTCTGGGATGAAATCAAGAGTTAAGCAAAGACCATAATGAAAATGCAGTGTCTATCCAACACAGTATGTCCACAGAGGAGGGCTTAGAGAAGGAACGAAAGCCTGCTCTCTGCCTGAGAAGGCCTTGCTGCTGTTCTACCTATGTGTTAAAGATTGTGTCATCATTGGAGCAGCTAAGCAAGGGAGAAATGGGGGAGGGGCTCTTAGCAGTCAGACCATATAGCTGAATCCAATTGGTTCATTGTTGTAGTGACTGACAACATGACCATTTTAACTCAATAAGAACACACAACTTCAGAGAACCTTGAGAGCATGGTGACACAGTTCAACATTGGCTGTTACCTTCCATTTTCTAGAAAGGTCACTGACAGCAATCATAGTATCATCTGGATAGTTAGTGAATATCACTGCTAATTATCCAAGGGATGGAAAACATTCACAGGAATTAAAAGTTAAAAAAAAACTTGAGAAGACCAAATAAAAGGGGTGGCTGTTTGACATGGAGTGGTTAATCTTGCCAGTTTGACAGGATGTAGAATCACCTAGAGCATACACCTCTGAGTATGCCTGCAAGGAAGCTTCTAGACTGCAGTTAACTGAGCTGGGAAGCCCCACCCTACCTTGGCATCGTGGACTGTGCTCCTGAACTGAACAAAAAGGGAAACAAAGCTGATCACCAGGACCCTTTACTCTCTGCTTCCTGGCTACAGATGTAATTTGACCAGTTGCCTCACGTTCCTGCCACAATGTCTCCCTCATCACGATAGGCTGTACCCTCAAACAGTGAGCCAGATTGTCCCTTTGCTCATTACATCACTTCGTCAGATATTCTGTTGTAGCAATGAGACAGGTAACTCACGCAGACTGATCCCCATGCACAGTTTATCTCTGTACTATCTATGTTGTTTTCTGCTAACAGACTTACAGATGAAGAGTGCCTTGTCCTGATACAGCCAATGCCTGCAGATCAGGGAGAGTCATCAGCATAGATAGAGACCTCATAACCAACCAACTTCTTTTTATCTGCTGCTTCCTTACATTGATCAAAATTAGGTGGAGAAAAATGCATTTCTCAACCCTGCCCATCCTGTGCTTACATTTTTCCAGTAGCCCTTGAGTCTTGTAGAGTTGCTAGTTATTTTAATCAATTGATATGTATAAGGATATGAATTAGTTTTATAGCCAGTTAGGGCCAGGGCATGGATTATATAGGAAAGTTAGTCTTTTTAATGTGAATTTATGGTCCACTCTAGACCCATAACTTACAACAGGACTAGTAACATCCACTGTGCAGACTTCCTTAGAAATCTCCAGTGCTCTTAATGGAATTTTCTTGACATTTGCAGCAAGCAAGGAGGTGGTGGGTTACAGTGTGAGCTGAGAACCACATGCACAATGAGACTCTGGCTCTGGTCCTAAGTCACTCTATAGCTCTCAGGAATCCATCAGCCCCTCTGTTTTCACTTATGTATATCTACCAAATAGTCTGATAAAATCTCACTGGCTTCAACTACTCCTAATGAAAGCCATCCTCTTAGAGGACATATTGTTTTCCTCTACAGATTCATGATCAAACTGGGAACTAAAGTGTGTGCTAGCTTAGATAGTAAAGTGCAAAGGTGAGGACCTGATGTTGATCCTCATAACCTGTGTAGAAAAACAAAATCAAAAACAAAGCCAGTCTAGAATGGTGACCCACTTATAATCCTGGGGCTAGGGAGGAGGAGACAGGAGTTCAGTAGTCAGCCAGTCTACCCAACTTAACAAGCTTCAGGCAAGAAAGAGTGCATGTTTCATTCAAGAAGGTGGGCAACCTTTGGAATAACAACATCTAAGATGTCCTCTGGTCTGCACAAACATGCATATGGACACACAATAATTCAAAGCTGATATGGCTAGAAACAGCTCACATGCATCCTGGAAATGGGTGGGTCAGTCCACTTTGCTTAAATTTATCTACCAGGTTCTGTGGCTCTGCTATTCCTTTGCAATGCCCTGGGAGTAGGAATCTAAAGAAAAATCATCTCTACAGACAGTGCCTCTTTTACTTGCACTACCTGATATGGGGAAGGAAGTGAATCCCACTAACAATGAATGTTGCATAGCTTCAGCTCATCTTGGGGAGTACGGGTACCAACCCAAGCTGGTCCAGTGAGGGTCTCTCCTGCCCAGAGGCGCATGTTTATTTTACAAACATTTCACAGTCTGCTTAAGGTTAGTCTTTCCCTATACACAGTTAATTTTCACATCACTCTGGCAAAGCCCTTACTACATAGAATCTCTCCTATTCAATAGTGCAGTTTTAAAAAGACACATTTCACCTCCAATGAAAAGGTATTAACTCTCTTTGTGAATTTTAAATTTGAAGGTGGAACCCTAGAAGTACTCAGAATCTTGTGTTGAAGTGGCACCAGTATTCGCTTGTTTTTCATTAATAAAAATGAGATTAAGCAAAATATATTTAGTGGCACTAATTATTCTACTAGACAAGGAATGTCTGTAGAAATGGGGTAGCTAGGAGAAAGTAGGGGTCCTGGAACACAAAGATAGAGGTTGCTCCTTCAGTCCTCAAACATCTTGAATACCAGCTGGTGAGGAGAGTCAGTTTCCTTTCCTTTTCTTATCCAGATTTTAATACAGAATATTTCATCGTCTTCCCACATCTGTTGGGAAGAAAAATAAATAAATGCTACTTTGATAACAGGGAAGACACTGAACAAAAAAGATAAGCAAGATAATAAGATGAAATGAAATGCTCATGCCTCAGAAGTGGGTGGCAGAGAAGGAGGAAAAGGATAGAAGGAAAGAGAGAGAGAGAGAGAGAGAGAGAGAGAGAGAGAGAGAGAGAGAGAGAAAGGAGAGAAATAATCTTAGAAAACATCATAAAACATTATTTTAATTTGTATTAAAAGAACAGCTTCTCCAACATATGTCTCCTGATCATTGGATTGTTTCAGGGAAGTCTCCCATGATAAATCTGACAGCAATGCCAGACTCCCTGAAATGTCCAGATAAAGTGTCCTCTGGTTATACATACATACAAACATATATACATATGTCCATTCATACATACACACATACATACATCATACCTGCCTCATCTAAGCTGAGAAAATGGATTTTTGAAAACTACCTCTTTCAGTTTAATGTAATCCTACTTGGATGGTAGAACGTAGATCAGTGAAGCACATAACTCTGGGTGTGTCTGGGAAACTATTTCCACAGACAATCAGATCATGAAAATCAGGGCCTAATTCAGGGCTTAATCAACTGATGGATTCAAAATGTGAGTAGACTATTGAGAGATGTAGACTTGTAGGTCATTTCCTAGGTCATAGCTTTAAAGGAATACCTTGCTCTAGTCCCTTCTTGTGTTACTTCTCTCTGCTTCTCAAGCACCATAAAGTGAGACACTGAGCTTTCCCCTACACTTACTACAATGATGTTTTGCTCACCACATCATCCAGAAGCAATGAAGCTAGCCAACCATGGTCCATAACCTCTGAAACCATGAGCCAATAGGTCTATCTTCCTTAAGTTGTTTTTCATGGATATTTGCAGAGCATCAAAAAAAAGGACTAAGATATTACCTTTCCCAAGGGCTCCAAGCATAATGAGCCTGTACCACCATGTACTGTTTCCTGTCGCTCACAGCCTCTCTTACCAGTCTCCCCATTCAACAAAGTGAGAACCACATTGAGAATAGGAATTAGGATTCAGTCACCACATGGACATTCTGGTGTATGTTTTCTATGGCTATAAATAAAAGCCTACTTCAAAGTTCAACATATGTGATCATTTCAGTACAGTTGATGGTTTTCAATATATTCTGATATGTATATATGTCCCATCACAACTGAATCCTGTGGGAATACATGTGTGTGAATTAAAACTGAGGTACTCAAAAAAATAATTATACACTAGATGGATATCCACCTGCATATACATTGCTATTAACACTATTAATTTTCGGAACCAAAGTTTTATATTCATGTCTCTTAATTTCTACATTACATTTTAAGCCAGGCTGAAAAGGAAAACTGTAGAATGCTGGAAGACATAACCTACTGAAGTTTATTTTCTCAAGAAGGATGGATGAATGAATTTGTTGTCCCAAGACACATAATAAAAAAGTACATAACAAAAAGTAGGCCAAGCCCAACTCAGGGCTTGAATTTGAGGAAATGCTTCTCAGGACTCTTGGAAAGTTTCAAGCAGTAGATTTAGGTCCCCTGGCTGTAGATGGGTTTTTCTGGTCCCTACATAAAGATCACTTTTATTAAAAACAAAAACAAAACAAAAGAAATATCATGTTTTTCAGTTTCCCCTTTAATAACAGCAAATACTTTGCACATGATTTTCTATGATTCAGCAAGACCTGTTTATCCATGGGCATATTCGGCATAGGGCTCTTCAGATTTGGCACAGATCTACTTTGCATGGACGGAGGAGATGCCAATTATATATACTTCCAGTCTAAATTCTGTCACTACTGCAAGCTGGGTGGAAATGAAAAGCATCGGTCCTTACCAGCAGTCTGTCCTTACCCGCAATCTGTCCCTTTTGTAAATATCTTATATCATCGAATTAATAACTTGAAGCATCTATCTAATCCAGCTGCCCAGGGAGTCTGTGTATTTGCTGACTCTTGTGACTAATCAAAGGCATACCGAAAAACTGCAAAATCTTCTTCAAAAGTCAGGTAAAGAGCAATCTGATGAAAATTGTCCTGCAAAGGAAGAACTGCCTCATTTCAGATATGTTCAGGAAACTACTGAGTCGAGTAAGGTGTGGTGCCTACACCTGTAATCTCAGCTCTCAGGCAGCAAATTCATGAGGACCTCGACTTTGAGTCCAGACTGAGATAAAGACTGTCTCAAAAAAAGCAAACAAGTAATGCAAGAGAACAAAGAATAGAAAAACTGAAGACTATAAAAGGGTCAAGAGAGTCTTTTCTCCATAACCAGCAGTAAAGAAACATGATGACCAAGAAACATCATTGGGGCCAGCAAGATGGCTTGGCAAGATGGCTCAGAGGGGAGAGCACTTTCTACCAAGACTGAGAAGGTTCAGTTCCTTGGAACCCACATGGTACAGGGAATTGACTGAGTACTGAAATGTGTTCTGTAACCTTCATATTTATACCATGGCATATGTTTGCATGCATGTGTGTGAGCATACACATGTGCATTCATAGACACACACACACACACACACACACACACACTAGAAATGTTTAAGAAAAAACATGAAACAGATAAAGGATGCTTTTCTTTTCACATTTCCAGTAAACTTTCTGATTGATGAATATTGCTTCTCTGTTATGAATATATTTTAATATAGAGAATTCATGAACTTCAATAAATGTCATGTTTGAAAGTTTAGAATTTTGTTTGTTTTGTTTTATAAGAGCAGAAGATTATTCAGCTTATTTTCGTTGGAGTTGATTAAAAAGTAGGATAATTGAATTCAGAGTCCTTGGTTCCAATTTTAGCTAAATAGCCTTCAGAAGTTCTCTTTATTTGGAGGTTTCTGTTCATCATTGAAAAGATTAAGAAACAAAAATCAGCAGCAGCATGAAGAATGGAGAGATCTGGGTACATAGACTGATAGGCTAACAATAGTTGAACGGAAAGGTGAGTATAGATGAGTAGTTATGTTAATAGGTGGTATTTACAGTTTCCTGGGAAGATATGAAGAGAAACCTATTCACCCCAGATACAGCTTAAGTCTAGTCTAGTGACCAGTCAGTGTGCTGCGGTTACTTACAAGGTTAGGCACCTGTATCACTCAAACACCTCATCCCAGCATGAGTGACAACTGGCAAAAGATGCATCACCATAGTCCTATCCCCAACCAACTTTCCACCTTCTGTGCACTCTAGTACTACCCAAGACCTTACACAGGTTGAGTGCAAGATGGACTGGAAGACAGGGATCTCAGGTGAGAGTCTGACTATCTTCTTCTGGTTCAGGGATAGATGTTAACAGCCCTGTTACCATAACCACAGATCTGATCACACTTGCAGTGTTTTTATCATTTCACGGTCATACCTATTGTGTAGTCTGCTGGCAACCATGATAATCTCTACTACACCATTGCTGATGGCCATGTCATTAGGAAATAACTATACTACATTAGTGGATGGAAGATAGATAGATAAATAGATAGATAGATAGATAGATAGATAATAGATAGGAATAGATGGTTGATAGAGATAGATAGATAGATAGATAGATAGATGGATAGATAGATAGAAATAGATGATTGATAGAGATAGATAGATATACAGTTAAATAGATGATAAGTGATAGATACTGTTATCATAAAGAAGCATGTCAATCACTATTCATATAACAAGTTGCAAATATTCAGTATCAGGCAATCCAAAGTATTAAATATAACATTCCTAATCAGCTGGTGATTAGGAATAATACACTAATCAATGTCTCTCTTTAAAGACATCTTTAAAAATTCATCTATTTTTAAACAAGTTGCCACTGATATACATGTTTTGTATGTAAGGTCACTATGCATGTGACATCATAGTCACCTCACTTTAAATCTACTATGCATAAACGTCTTAAGGCATTGCTTGTAAGCATTCTTCTGGGAATGTAATTATATCTAGTCATGTATTCCTTCCGAGTAAGTAAGTCTGTTCTAATCTACCATCTATAATCCCTACGATTAAGCTCGAACTAAGGAAAAGTGAGTGTTCTTTCAGTGGAATGCATAGGGAAATATATTTGAAGGAAGATTTGAATTAGTAGAGAATTCCAACAATAATTGTATATTTTTAAGGCTCTGCATTTCATTAGCTCAAATATAATTGAAATGAACATATAAGAAAAATGAAGAAAAACATGCAATTTCCATTAAGATAATTTTCAGATCAAATCAATAGTAGGACATGGTGGTAGATGCTTATAATCTATACATTTGGAAAACTGATGCAGGAGGATTGCTATAAATTCAAAACTGAACTGGATATATAGTACATTCCAGAACATATGGTATATGCAGCAAAACTCCATCTCTAATTATTTTTACTTAAAAAAAAATAAGAAAGAAAGAAAACTGGAGTGTGGAGAGAGCTCATCAGTTAAGAGCACAAAATTCTCTTGTAGAGGAATTTTCAGCAACACATAGGGCAACTCACAACCCCCTATAATTCCAATTCCAGGGCATCTGATACAGAAGTCTGACTTCTGCAGGCTCCTGCATGTACCTGTCATATTTATACAGGCACTACACATTAATAATAAATAATTTTTAAAGAGGGGAGATTCATCTGTTAAGAGTATGCACTGCTCTTCTGAAAGACCCAGATTCAGTTCACAGTATCCACATTAAGCCATTCACAATTGCCTGCAATTCTAACTCCAGGAGAGTCAGCCCTCTCTTCTGTCCTCTGCATCCATCTGCCCTCATATGTATATACCCACACAGAGAAATACACACACACACACACACACACACACACACGCTCTCACAATGAGATGACGAGAGTGGGTAGGTGGGTGGGTAGGGGAATACCCCCATAGTGGTAGAGGGAAGGGGGAGGGAATGGGGAGGTTCCAAAGGGGAGATCTGGAAAGGGGGAAACATTTGAAATGTAAAGAAAGTATGAAAAAATGAAAAAAAAAAAAAACCTTAAAAACAAAAAAAAAAAATATAAAGAACCAAAACCAGATTTAGTTATTCTGCTCCAGAAACCTGCCACTAAGGACTTGAAGTGATTCATTTTGTGAACTTTGGTCAGTATTCACAAAATAAAATTTCTGAACTTACAAAATATGAAATTTGAGTAAAACAGAATAAATTGCTATTATTAAACATATTCTCAAGTTCCCAGTTAAGTCGTGAGGAAAACAAGCAAAGGAACATGGGTTAGCATCAGAGGCAAATTATGTAAGTAACTTTTGCAAAGCCATGATGGCTATGCCCTGAGACATATCTGGAAATTTGGACTGTGAATCCAATGACCAGTTTTATATGGTACTGCCGATGTTGCTGTCCAAACAAACATGGGATTGGAATTACAAGTACTGGCAGCCAATGGACAGAGAGATTACTATGAAAAATAAAAGCAGATTAAAACAAAAGCAAACATTGGCAGTCCAAAACTTGAAAAGAAACCACTCTAGTTAGTGGCATGGTTGTTCCCTTACTGCTGTGTTGGGCAGTGACAGATTAAAACTCAACATGCCTCTTAGCCAGCCACTCCTGTTTCTGATTTAGCAGCATCCAGGAAATGACTAACTGCTCCCAAGCGTACAAATGAAAGCCATACAACCAATCACCCATCCTGAAGCATCACCATGTCCTTCTGGCATGAGAACTAGAGGGGAAAGCCTGTAAGTCCCACAAGTAAGTCCCAGAGATGCTTCTGGAAGAAGGCTGAAAGCAATGAGGAAGAAGACTGGGGGGAGCTGCCATATTTGGAGAACAAGAGCAAGTGAGATGAAGACAAGTTGCTTCCAGAAGCTGCAGGTGCCTTTGAGAGTGCCTGTGAAATTAGGTGGGATGGCGAAATCATGGAATGTTGTTTCTTTACTGCCCCTACCCCACTATACTCACAAGTGCCTAAAACGAAGGAGTTAGTGAAAACCTACTGGGAAATTTATCAGGCTTCTGTGGCTGGTCTGGTTTTGTTTCCGTTTCTGTGACAAACATCCTTACCAAAAGCAACTGGAGAAGGCAAAGGTTTATTTGACTTACACTTCATCACAGTCCATTCCTAAGGGAAGTCTAGGCAGGAAACGAAGGCAGGAGCTTGAAGACAGAAACCACAGAAGAATGCTACTGATAGGCTCATTCGTTAGCTCATGGTCAGCTAGCATTCTTGTACTGTCAAGGCTTGCCTGTCTGGGGATGGTGTCACCCTGTGGGCTGGCCCCTCAGGTTTTAATCATCATTGTGGACACTCAGTCACAGATATGGCTGCAGGCCAACCTGATCCTAGCAATTTCTCCATTGAGGTGCCCTCTTCTCAGGTAGCTATGGGTTTTGTCACATTGATAATAAAGACTAACTAGTACACCTGCAGAACTGTTACTCTAAGAGACTCTATGTTGCTTTAGAGATTTGGGGTTTATTGGTGCAGGGTGTGGAACAAAAGCTCAGACTAACCAAAAGATTCTCCAGAATGAGCCCACACTCCACCTCTGAGCTTTTGGCAATGCCTTCACATCCCCAAGCATCAGTAAATGTGTGCACAACGTCATTATGTGTGCATGCTACATTATCTTTCTATCTGTGAAATGGGCACCCACCTTCTTCACAAGTTCAAATACTTGTGAAGGTAAGATGAGGCTGGAACACTGGTACATTTCGCAATTCTGATTGAAGCACTGAGTTAATGTTATTTTGCAATTTATCTTACATCACACTATTTATTACATATATCGTTGTCATTGCAAGTAAAGTTATTCATTTTGCGTCCAAAAATGCCCTAAATCACATCACTAGCTCTTATAATTGAACATGTGCACGTAGGAATGCCTTTGGGTCTGTAGGGAGACAATAGTTACTTTAGTGGTTTTAGAAGCTCTACCAATCAATCAACTGTTCTTGTTCACTCTCTATGTCACAATAGTTATGTCTGATGCAGGCTTACTCCTGGAAGTTTATTTTTAGCAGCATATATTTATTGTACAAAATGTAAAGTTTTGTGTAGATCATTTGTTCCGAGTATATAATGTTCTTTGACCATATTTATCCCTCCCGAACCTTCCACTTTTAGTCTTTTGTGTCTCCTCTTCTTCTCCACCAGCAAGTCTTCTCCATTGCTCGTCCCCTTCCTGTTTTCATGTAATACATAGAAACACACACACACACACACACACACAAAAGAGTTTGTATGTCTATAAAGAATTCTGAACCCACAAATGAGAAGGGCATGCAATATTTTTTTTCTGCTTCTAACTTCCATGGATATTCATTTACATCCCTTTTTCCAGGAAATGGCATGATTTCATTTTTTTCCACAGCTGAATGAAATGCCACTGTTTATTTATGCTTTACCATGTTGCCTATTGGACACCTAGGCTGATTGCATAACTTGGCTATTGTGTTCAATCAACATGGCTGTAGAGGAGGTCTCTGTGGTGTCTTGACTTAGAGTCCTTTGGGTTTGTACCCAGAAGTGATGTACCAGTCACATAATTTTAATTTTAGTGACTCAGGAAAACTTCATGCCAGTTCTAAAGACAAGTTTAACTGAAAATAGAAATGGAGAGAAAGCATTTAATCAGAACTAACTAAAATTTTGTACCAAATACTTAATATTAACATCAAGTTTTAGGAAATTCAATCTACCCAGTAAACCCAGTTGTTATATTATCGTTCCAAACCTTGATCCACTGTGCCCTTAAGAACTGCCTACTTTCATAATTCAGATTGGTTAAGTTTTCACCTAATTATTTATATGTTTCAAAACACTCTGTACTTTATGTAAGGAAAAGACATGAAAACACAGTCAGATCTTTTAAGCTAGATTCCATCTTACAAAATATTTGTATTTCTGAATGGTTTCAGACCAAACATTCCATTTTAGCCAAACTAAGTCAGAGTCACTATTTTTGGAGATTGCATCCAATCCTGATGGCTTCCATCATGGGTTCTTTCCATTTGCTCAGAAGCAGTGTCCTTTACAAAGTTTATAATTCACATGCAGATTTTATGCAGCTCAGTTTTAGGGAAGTATTTTACTCTGGGGTTCATCCATGGAGAGATGAGAAGGCAAATAAGAAAGCATTATTCCACCCACAAGATTCTAATTTTCAAACTCAACACCGAATCGTGGGAAGTGAAACTATTTTCCATGTTCCTAAATTGGAATGTAGTTGGTAGAGTTTTGAGTTGGAGGGCCACGCCTACCCTGGTCACTTTCCCCAAGACTCCCCTTGGTGTCTATAAAAAAAAATAAATAAAAATAAAATGAAAAAACCAGATACCCTTGCTGGTCCCAGAACAGGAAACCACAGCAAAGACAAGCTGAGTCACGGCTGCATTAAATATTCTCCAGATTGCTAGTTGCTCACTGGGGAAAGAAATCAGGGAGAACAAATCTTTGCAAACTGCCCTAATCACAGACTTGTGTCAAGCAAATATATTGTGAAATGAGTCCTTTCTTAAAGTAAGAATAGATTTGCAGAACAATATGAGAATGGATATTCTGAAAAATGGCAATTTAACCTAGTAAGGGGAAAGCAGACTCTAAAGCTAGAAAGTCTCTCCCTTCCCCAGTGCAGGTGCCCAATCAGAAACACAACGAGGAAACTGAATCCCTTATTCACCTCCTCTAGCACCAGGCTCGCCTTCCCTTTCTCTGCTCTGCTGTCTCCTTCACCATATTTCGGATAGAAAATGCACAAAGCTTTGTGCCTCCTTACAAGGAAGATGATCACTGAATGGGAAAAAAATGGTGATCATGCTATTGAAAATTGTCTTATTAAAAACACCATTTATGTTAAAAGATAAATTATTTAATAATAGTAATAGGACTGAAAGAAACTGAGATGACTCAATCACTGAAGCACCTGTCTTATAAGCCTGGTGAGCAGAGTTTAATCCCCAGAAGCTTTGTAAAAGCTGGACATGGTGACAGGCACCTATAATCCCAGCACTAGGGAGGTGAAAACAGGCGGAGTTCTGGGGCTTGCTGTAGCCAGATAGCCCATCCGGCAAGCTCCCGGTCCCTGTGAGAGTTCCTGTTTCCGAAAGCAATGTGGAAAGTGGCTGAGGAGTGACACATGACCTCTGACCTCCACACATAGGTACTGACATACACCTGCATGGAGAAAACGGAAGAAGTTAAAGAAAAAAAATCTCTCATGATATTTAAAAACTAATCAAAACAATATAAATCTTCATATATCTACATACCTTGACCTTTTTTTATATCTTTGTGATTTAGTACTATCTTATTTATAGGGGAAAATTGGATGTGGTGCACATTTAGATTTTGTTTAGAACATATTGCAATTTTGCAACAGTAACTATCAAGCCCTTTTAATTAGACTTTATATTGAGATTTAGTAACTACATCCGTACACAGCTGTATGAAGTAGATCATTCCATACGTGATCAAGTGCATCACACGTAAAATTCTCCTATTCTAGTTCCTCACCCACCCTTCCTCCTCCCTTCTCCCTTTTCCTATCTTCTCTCCTCCCCCCCTCCCTCTCTCCTTACCTCACTTTTTCTCATCTTCTTTTCTTCCATCCTTTCTCCCTTTTTCTCTTCTTCCTTCTTTCTCAGTGCTCACAAACGCCCACCAAGTTGTTTCATAACTCATAACATTAAATACTGTGTGAACAATGATGAGAGCATCTACTCAAATAATGTCTCCTGCTGCCACTGTTGGTCTGTGTGACATCTGTAAGGTTAACAACTTCTTTGAAATTAGGGTGTCATCTAATACTGTAGGAAATAGGAGAAGTAGAAAGAGAAAACAGACATACACACATATATGACATATGATATATGATATGATATAGTATATGTGTCATATAATATGTTATTTGTAATATAGAATATAGGATGTAATATCTAGCATATAGCAGGTAACCTCTGCATCATCTCCTGTCTCCAGGTTCCTGCCCTGTTTGAGTTCCAGTACTGATCTCCTTTGGTGATGAACAGCAATGTGGAAGTATAAACTCAATAAACACTTTCCTCCCCAACTTGCTTTTTTGGTGATGGTGTCTTGTCACAGGAATATAACAACTAAGTAAAAAGATGACCCTTCTGGGTCATCTTTGTGTGCAATCAATTGATTTTTTTTTAAGAATAAGGCAGTCCATACATTATTCTTTTACAAAATGTTTTATTCTATTCACATGGCATTAAGTAAACTTCTCTATACCATAAATGAACTGGATGATTGTTCTTGAAACTGCTTTGTAGAGAGCAATGGTTTTTATTAATGAAAGTACATCAAAAACATTAGAATTCAGGCAGACTTTACAGACTCTGTGGGCTCAATACTGCTGCTGGATACCAAGCAACTGAAGTTTAAATATTGAAAACCCTTAACTGGAATGATAATTTAGTAATGAGAATGTATTGATGTCAATCAGCCTAGTAACCATCCCCTGACTTTCATTTGTCCTGATTGTGCTGAGGTCCTACGTTCAGAGACACAGAGAGCTGTGGGCACCCAGTAGGTCCTCTCCTTGTACCATCAACACATCATGGCAATCTGACAGTGAATACTTAGTCACCAGAGATACTTTGCACCCCATGAAGTTACTCCTGCCTTTGTCCACCTCCCCTGGTTAAATACATCCCCCTCTGAGATCACAAGATGAACTCAGAAGAAATCCTGAGTCCCACTCAAGTGGCTTGACTCTTCCTCTGTCCATCCTCTGTCTTGGGATCTTAAAGCCCTCTCTGAGGCTCTCTAGTTCCACAGTCAGGCCTCCCTCTTTCTGTGCTAACCTCCCACTGTCATGCATCTGAGATCATAGACTGGCTGAACGGGGCTACAGAGGGCATCCAGTCTTTCAAGGAATCATGAATACTGTGATGTCTTCAGTCCTTATGTCCTCCTTAGTGTTAATAAAGAGTTTAGACTGCTGTGTGGCTCTCAAGTGTCCCTGCACAACTCAACTCCATGAAAACTTCTAAGGCTGTTGGGCTTTTCCTTGGTTTTCACTCTCACGTAAACTGATGAAGAATTCCACACTGTGATGTCCAAGGTGGAGAAGCCCAGTTCTTGCTTGACCAACATGGAGAGGAGCACAGACTCTTTACCCAGTGAGGGACTATGCATCATTTCCACATTGGGGCCTCTTAAAGACAATGTTTAGGCTTAAGAGAGTGAATCAACAGGTAGAAATAAGTGGCCCCTGAGGCGAGGATAGGAACACATCTGCAAATGTTTTCAGCTCACCTCACAGCCATGCAGACACTTGTCAGCTCTTGATAATCTGAAGTTAGCTCTGCAACTCACAATACCTCTGAAGTTAAAAGTCTGCCTTCTTAAAGGGAGAGGCTTGAAGAACTAGGTCAGCTCATGTAAAACACTTTGCAAAGCTAAGTGGTTGAGGGTGGCCTAGTTTAGAGCGTCTGAAAGCACGGGATACAAAGGTTAGATAATATTTCACTCCCTTTAAGTGCTTTGAGACCCACACTTCATGAGGATTCTTTCAATAAGAGAGTTTGTTCTCGTGAAAGCAAAGGAACATGTTATTGACTCCACAGCTATTAAGAGATGTTGCTAAAATGAAGAAGCCAGGCCTTGTGGTGAAGGTAGAATTACAGGGATGACTAAGTAGAAGACACTGAAGGACAGGCTGGATCATCATTTCACGGGCATCAAACACCCTGCAGGTGGGCCTTACTATGGCACAGCTGTAAGCAATGGACATAAAGAAGAAAGTACAATAAGCAGTTGAGTACAGACAGGCCAACAAAAGTGATGAACGATGAGTACAGACAGGCCAGCAAAAGTGATGACGAAGCTGGGCCTAGGTCCCTATGTATTACCTGAAGATGGCTTTAAACTCCAAGACATGAATTTGAAAAAAGAAAAATGAGGCTGGAGAGATTGATCAACAGTTCAAAATACATACTGCTCTTGTACAGGACCAGAGTTTGGTTCTCAGTACCCACATCATGCAGCTCACAACTCCCTGTAATTAGAGCTCCTCCTTGTGACCTCCTGGGGCACCTGCACTCCCATATGTACGTACCAACATATATGCACATACCAACATATGGACACATTGGCATATACATAATAAAAAGCAAACAAATAACTACCAAATATATGTATATGGGTATCCATATACATGTACATGTATATATCTCAAAGGAAGCCTTAGTAATAATCCTAAAACTTCATATCTGGGAAATAAAAGACTATCCTATGGCTCCATTCCTGGGGAGTCATGGACAAACATCTACTGGAGCCAGATAGGGAACCCACAGAGACCAAAGTAAAGATATCACCTGTCTTAGTCAGGGTTTCTATTCCTGCACAAAACATCAGAACCAAGAAAAAAGTTGGGGAGAAAAGGGTTTATTCAGCTTACATTTCTACTTTGCTGTTCATAACCAAAGGAACTCACACATGGTAGGAACCTGGAGGCAGGAGCTGATGCAGAAACCATGAAGGGATGCTGCTTACTGGATTGCTTCCCCTGGCTTGCTCAACTTGCTTTCTTATAGAACCCAAGACTACCAGGGATGGCCCCACCCACAATGGGCCCTCCTACCCTTGATCACTAATTGAGAAAATGCCTTACAGCTGGATCTCATGGAGGCATTTCCTCAAGGGAGGCTCCTTGCTTTGTGATAACTCCAGCTTGTGTCACATTGACACACAAAACCAGCCAGTATAGCACCAAAGCCCAACTGATAAACCATTGAGTTTATTAAGGTTACCTAGAGGAGCAGAAATAACTCAAAGACAGGAGCATCATCAAAAGCCTACCCAGCATTAGTGACAGCTCACAAAATCTTCAAACCTGAAGCTCACAGTATAACAGGCAGGCAACTAGACAAGGTGTCTATTTCAAGCAGTTAGGTGGTCTGAGCCTCTTCTAGGGAGCTCAGCTTATCTGAGTATGTCTCTCATCAGTCTTTACTGCTGATATCTGTTTGGAGAAGGAGATTCCTAGTGAATCTGGCTGGTTTCAGGAACTTCCTAGAACAGTTGAGTTGTTAACTTCCTGAATTTTAATACACTTTTTTTCTGCAAGGTAGAATGTTGTACCTCCATCTCAGATAGCCAGAGTCTTAAGTAGCTTCTCTCTGAGAAGAAGTATTTAATTTCTCAGGAAACTGCTCCACAACAAGGCTCAGGTCATACAGAACTACACAATTAACCATTGAATCTACCTCCATTCTTACAAGCCCTCCCTCAAACTCAAATGTTATGATTTGAGATCCTGAGAGAATCCTCATGGTATTGCTTGCCTGAACATCTTTACCCTAAGCAGAGAAAAACTATTGTACATTTATACATATCAGAATTCACTACATTCCTAACAAGTCTCCCTGTAGAAAGCTGGAAACTTTCATGACAAGCAGTACCACACTGAACTCACAAAGGCTTCTAGCTCTGCCCTGCCTGCATCCTGAGGAAGAGTGAGATGGACATCGAGGGCAAAGCGTTGTAAGTCAAGGCACTGAGATAGTTGAGATTATATAGATCACAGGTGTCTATGTGGGAGTGCATATTTTCTGTTTACATTCCAAATAGTCTGCAAAGATTTTGATTGGAGTCTGCCATGGTCCTCAACTTTCACCTTCCCACAGTCCCCTCCTAGATTACTAAGTGAAGGGACATCAGTTCTTGCTATGAATCACAGTCACTCAGAAGCAACTGAATTTTGTGCCAACTTCTTGAGACCCAGAAGAAGCCCAATTGCACTTGTGTTGATTCATGTAATGGCACTAGCGTCTGGGGTCTAGGAAGTCCTGGAGTCTGCTAACTTGTGCTTTAAACATGACTATACCCTATATAAGAGTAACATATATGATCACTTCTTGGCCTTTGGGCTAAGATCAAGTGTGGTGATTGTATATATGCACTTCAAAACTGCTAGAAAATGTTATATGTTGAGTGTCTGCTATTCCAAAGCTCCTCCTGTTCTTTATCTTTCACTGACGTTGACCATTAATGAAGAGGGAGACAGCTCATTTCATTCAGCATCTAAAGAAGACAGTATTTACTGCAGCCTCCCAGGAGATAATTATCAGCCACACTGACACCTGCTGGAAGGCTCAGAAAAAAGCTTCCTTCCATCCTTGGAAAACCCCTGGGGAAGAGAGCCCAAGAGAGAAAGGTCACCTGCGATGCGTTTTCCCAGCAAGACTATATAACTTGAGACTCATTGTCAAAACCAGCTTTGCCCAATCCATTCAGGATGCAGAGTCCCCTCCCAGGAGCTCTTTCTGCTCAGTGGAGGCTGAAACTGATGGGCAGTCAGCCAGGAAGTGCCTGGAGCTTTGGTTCAAAAATGAGATTCAGAGCATGTGCTGGACTGTGACAAAGGAAGTGAAGGACATCGCTCATGCTCACACATGCCTATGCCTGGGTTGCTCCTCTCAGAGGCACTGTGGTACACCCCCACCATGCAGTCCCTTTCCTCCTCAATCTCCTGAACGTTTCTCCTCTTCCTCCCCATTCCACGTTATCTCTTCATCTTTCTTCATCTCTCCACAATGTGCAACACACACACAACGCAGGTTCACACACGCACACCACATACATGCACTCAGATGCATAC
>JADRCH010000255.1:1643303-1691130 GCA_019843965.1 Rhynchomys soricoides
GCAGGTTCACACACGCACACCACATACATGCACTCAGATGCATACCCACACACAGAGACAGACATACACACAGCATTATCACCACATACATGGATACACAGTCATATACCATACTGACATGTGTGTTCACATACCTCATAGGCAGAGCCTTAAGGTCAGGGGCTTACTATGAAGGATTTAAAGCTCTCATGAATACCTAGAATATCGAAAGACAGATTTGTACAAGACCTGTGTATTACCTATTTGTAGTTCACTAATTGTCTACTTTATGTGACTGCTAATGCTTGCTGAATATGCAGTAAATTGACATAATAACAGAGTTGGAGGTGGTCTCAGCCCTGTAATCCTAAGAGGTCTGATTTCCCTCAGCCTGCATAAAGGTAGAGTATCCAGGGTCTCCAACGTGATGAGGAGTTTACAGAAACCAGATTGCTTCTAGAAACACCCAAGACAACGAAACATGGCATGATATGATTGCCATGGTAACAAGGGTATTCCAAATGAAAATCACTACGGTGCATCACTAATTTAGGGCTCCACTAAACACCAAATAACACCTCTCTTAAGAATGCTGAGCTGCAGTTTTTGGTAACCCAGGGTCCTCTGGCAAATGCCATATTACAGAGGAAAGGTACGGGGAAAAATTCCACACTTACTGTGCAGGGTTACTGGGAATACCCCAGGGTGGGACTCAGACCACATCTACTCATGGTGATCCATTTAGGGAAGCTTTTAGTATATTGCATCTGTGACATATAGCAGCAATTTTCCAAACCTGGGACGAGGTTTAGAAGTCAGCTTAAATCTGGTTGGCCCTTGTGTCTAGTCTAAGATGGATCATTATTTCTGTTTGTGGATCAAACCGCATCATGGTATAAGAGATGCCGGCGTGAAAGGAACGTGTTAGAGGCAGAGCTAGGAATCGGCAGCCAAGGGAAGCCTGATCCTGTCTGTTTTCACTCCCTGGCTGCTCATTGCATAACCAAAGAAGCAGCCTCCACTTTCTCTGGCCACACTGACATGTGCCTCAAGCTTGGTTTCATTTTATTTTGATTGGTTCAAAGAAGAGCCTCATTGTGAAACCTAACTCTCACCTCCGCAAGAGCTAAATTAAAAGAAGAGCATTGGTCTGGTCTCTTTTTCTTTCAGGGGTTTTCTAAGAAACGATCCCTTCTATTTCTGCCCTCCGTTCCTTTCTGTCTCCCTTAATAGTTGCTCACTGAAGGTCAAACACAGAAGGCATGAAGCATAATGCGAACAGCGGGGATCCCAGAGACACACAGCCTGCATTCTGAAATCCACTTTGACTTTGAACTTGGCTTTGGAAAAGTTACAATTTGCTTTCAGCCTGATCAGGAAAATCGAGGTCAGCTGCGTGAGAGGTGACTGGGGTGTGTCCGGTGTTCTGCCCACACAGGCTAAGTGCTTGTCCCTTTCCATATGCCCTGCAGCCTGCCAGAGGAGTGAAGGGGTCCTTATACTTGACCAAGTGGGAGCCTTTAGAAATCTTATAAAGCCATTAGAAATCACCCCTACACTGCCCTGGAGAGTATCCCAGGATTCTGTCCATCAGGGGTAAAATGAGATCCTCTCTCATTAAGGCATGACCACCAATCAAGCTGTGGTAAAAACTCGAAAGTTCTTGCACATTTGCTGAATAACTTCCAAAAAAAAAAACCACCATTTTTCTGTAGCTTGGAATCATAGTTTTCCTAAATGCTGAAATAATTTTATGCCATTTCCCCAACTAATTACCATCTCATCATTATTAGAAGAATGCTTTCCTTGAAATCAACACAATTTTTGCTCTAGCTCGAGTTAGCGGCATGGCAGGGGAGGCCTCCGTGACTCCCATTCAGAGGAAGATGGCGACACCTAGTGGCGTCTCACGCGATATGCACTCCTTTCACGCCTACCTGGTTAGATGCCAATATATGGGTTGGCTGCTAGGAACTCAAACATTAGCAAATACTTCGTTGCCTTGTGTCAGCGTCTTCCTGCAAAAATAAAATAAATCCTTGCGTATTTGAAGTTCCTCAGAACTCTTGACCTCAATGATCCTGATCCAAAATCCTCTACGTGATAAGCTCCATTGGGTCCTCAGACAAAATGAATTTCCTATCCCCTGGAGCTTTCTGATTTTCCATAATAACCAAGAAATTATTTCCTTTGCTTTGAGGTGGTGTTTCATATATGCCAGGCTAGCCTCAAACTCATGATATAACATGGAAGGCCCTTTAACTTCTGAATCTTCCTTCCTGTACTCCCGCGCCATCTTGGATTGCAACCTTGTTCACACGGTGCTAGAGAAGGAGCCCAGAGTCCTGTGCATGAAAAAAAATAAAAACCTTTTAAACTGAATTTCCATTTCTTACACGCTAACTCCCAAATGAGGCCAGCTATAACATGGGTATGATTAATTGAATCTCTCTCATTTTGTGGTGATCCTCTGCCTGCACCCTTGCATTATGAGCTGACCAGTGGGCACGGCTGTCATTTCTCCACATCCTGAAAAAAAAGCTAACCAGAGACACAGACACACGTAATAGCTCTTCATATTCTGAAACCAGGGGTTTTCTGATAAGGAATTCTCAGTGTGAAGAATGACACTTATGTTCCCGACATAAACATATACCTCAAGGATGTGGATTTTAAGTGAATCATTACCAAACATGTGTGCATATTCTTCTGTAAGTATATCTTTTCTCGGGATATTTTTCAGACACCAGGTTTCAGAGGGTAGAAAGAGGCTTTGTTTGACTTTCAAACTGCTCTGACATACAGGTCAAGGACCCAGGCAACCTGAGGAAGCTCAGTTAGAGACACCTGCAAGGTACACCCAGATGGCTCTTTTTGTGTTGTTATTGTTGTTATTTAGTTGGGTTTGTGATTGGGTTTTGTTCCTGTTTTTAATCAATGAAAAATTCTGGGAACCTGCTGCCCTTCAATCTGTTCTAACTCTAACAAATGTTGGTTGAATTGATCTTTTTCTCCTTAATCTCTCTCTAAAATCACAATCTTGAGGCTGGAGAAATGGTTCAGTGGTTGAGAGCACTGGCTACTTAACTCCTTCAGAGGTCCTAAATTCAATTTTGAGCACCCACACGGAGACTCACAACTTTAGTTCCAGGAGATGTCTCCCTCTTCTGGCAACCTCCGGTACTGCATGCAGAAGGTACGCAGACACACATAGAGGCAAAACACAAATACACATAGAATAAAAATAAATAAATCTTTTTAAAATGTAAGATAATGATCTGCAATGGGTGATTTTCCATTGTGAAACTAAGACATCACCTTCTTGCTTGATAAGAGAGTGTCTTTGGAGCAGAAAAATCCATTTTTTAACACTAAAACGGGAGAGCACAGTATGGTTTGTATCCATTTTTTTATACTGGGTCTTGTGTAGCACAGGTTTGCATTGAACTCCATATGTAGCTGAGAATAACATTCGACTTCTGATTCTCCTGTCTGCATCTTGTACATGTTGGCATTGTGGGTATATATTAACACATGGGATGCATGCTAGCCAGGCATGTTCTACCAATTAATCTACATTTCTTAAGCCCAAAAATGCACTTTTTAGCTCCCTGCCTCCAGTGATTCTTTTTGAGCTAAGAATGGCCTCATTGGATCACACCATTTACCCTTTGCCTAGAAATGTCCCCTGACCACTTGACAATATTGTTTTTATGTTTATCTCTTCATTATTCACCAGGAATAAGCACTCAAATCTGCCTGCAACGCGTATATACACGAAAGCTCGGAGGCTATGTATTTTGTAAAAAGACCTGACCTGGCTACACTTAATGTACCTCATTTTTCCTCAGCGGTGTACAGGCAGCCCACTGCACACCTGGGCTGGGAAACATGTAGACAATCAAGACAGAAGACTGCCAGGAAATCAGAGCCTTGGGCAACAGCATGCATCATGCAGCCTCTGCACAGTGGGAATAAAATGGCTGGAGGGGTTTTTCCCCCCACTGTTTTAAAATAGATATAAATAGATGTCATGCCGCTCTGTTCTTAGCAGTAGTCACCACTGGGAATGGCTGTCGAAAGCCTTTTCTATTGTAAAGACGTAAAGACGCGTGGTAAAAATACGAGTTACACACACTCCTCTTCGAGCCTGCATTATGTATGTTCTGTATTACCGACAGGATCTCCATCCGGTCCAGGACACTTGCCTTAAAATGTAATTCAGCCTGCAGCCTGGGTAGTGTCATTTTGTAAAAAGGATTATGTGCTATAAATAACCATCCCTCAAACCTAGAAGTGGGACGGCTCATGAATAACTCATGAGCCATGGGCTGCGGCTCTGCCCTTTGAATCACGGAACATGTGTTCCCAGTCTCAAGAGGGAGAGAGCCTTCATTCTGTCCCTCTTTCAAATGCTAGGCTTGGAACAAGCCCAAGTCCTTCCGGGATAATCCATTGAACCCCACACTCCTTTCTCCTCTGTGTTTTCTCTCTGGCTTCCCTGCTTCGGTGGGGAGGCAGGTTCTGGACCTAAGGGCCTGAATCTCTCTCTTCACTAAAATGTTGCACAGAGTAAGTTGCTAGGCACAATCCAGATATCCTTCTGGGTTTCAATAATGTAAGAACACAGCATGAGTTCCGGTGCCTAGGGCCCGGCTCAGCCTCTGCAGGCCACAGGAAGCTTGTCCTGTTTCTGCTCTAATTCCTACTGGCAACCTTTGACCTTAGCAGGGATGATGTGGCTACAAGCCAAGTAGAGCCCATCAGAAGCCAGATGACAAGGACAACAGGATGGCCTCTGAGACTTGGAGACCAGCATATTAGCCATTCAGAGCAGCAGGGCAATTTGGTTTTTGTTTTCGTTGGGTTTTTGTTGTTGTGTGGTGTGGGGTTTTTGTTTGTTTGTTTTTGTTTTGTTTGTTTGTTTGTTTTGTTTTCTGGGTTTTTGGGTTTTTTGTTTTGATTTGATTTGGGGGTTTTGTGGGGTTTTATTTTGGTTTGTTTTTTTTTTTAATATCATTTGCTGTGGGACATTTGTTTTTGTTGTTGATTTTTGGGTGTTTGTTTGGTTGGTTTGGTTTTGGGTTTTGGTCATCTGTGTGGAGCAAAGTGCATGTGCATGGAGGCCAGAAGGCAATCTTCAATGTTCTTCTTCAGGAACCATCCATCCTGGAGTTTGAGACATGATGTCTTACCTAGGACTCCCCAGGTAAGATGCCTATTCAATAACTCTCAGAGATCCACCTATCTCCAAACTCCTGCACTGGGCATTTCAAGTACACATCTCCCTGCTGGTTTTGATTCATGCTAGTACTGGGGATTGAATTTGTGTCTTCATACAAGCATGGCCAGCATGTTACTTTCTGAGGTATCATTACAACCGCTGATGGACTATCTCCACACCACCAATTTTCCTGGGTTTTTTTGGTTGGTTGGTTGGCTTTGGGGTTTTTTTGTTTTGGTTTTTTTGTTTTTCAAAACAGCGTTTCTCTGTATAGCCCTGGCTGTCCTGGAACTCACTCTGTAGACCAGGCTGGCCTCGAACTCAGAAATCCACCTGTCTCTGCCTCCCAAGTGCTGGGATTAAAGGCGTGCACCACCACTGCCCACCCAATTTTCCTGTTATTTTGAAGATGGGGTTTCATACAATTCAGGCTGGTCTCAAATTCCTTACATGTCTGAGAATAACCATCAACTCCTGGTCCCCCTGTCCTTGCCTCCTGAGTGCTGACAGTACTAAACCCATCTTCAACTTGATCTTTGTAAAAAGCTGCGTTGTTCTCCTTGTCTTCATTAGCCAAGGCTGAATTGGAAGAAAGGAATCTGGGAAAGGATTGACCTGATCTTGTGCAGAACCGAGGAGGCTGAGGTAAACTGAAAACATGGCCTCTAGACAGGCATGTGACAACACCAAGAACAAAGACATGGTGTCCTTTACTGGGTCCCCAGACCCTATCCTGGCTAACCACTGCCTTAGATCAGTTCTGGAGAACGGAATGAGCAAATGAAAGAACAAAGGATTATTTCTGTGTTGACTTTCTGCCTGCTCTGTCCCTAGCCACATCCAAATGAAACTTCCGAGCCAGCTTCAACTCCACAGATTACTACTGGTGCTAGAAACAGTGGGGTGAAGTCAGTTCCTCTCCTGAGGGGAAAAGGCAGACCCAAAAAGTGACTCAAAGAAGCCAGAAGGGAAATGGTACACCAGGCTGAGATCTCAATTGGGAAGAAACAGAGCATTCTAATGCCATGAGATAAAATAATCAGATTCCGTGCAAACCTATGACAAACAAAATGTCAAAACTTTTAAGACATCACTATTACTGATTTTTCCTTGTTTTCTTCTGTGTCCCAAGGCTCCAATATGGTTTAACACACTGCCAGATCCTCTTGTCAAATTGTGATAGTGAATTTATTTTCAAAAGTCATGCTTTAGGAGAGATCCAACATCTACTCTTTGCTATCTTCACCCACAAGTTGTCGGTTTGATGCAACATCCTGACCAGCCACCTTTGACTGTACCCATCTGTTCAGCATCACATGAATTTCCTAGATTCAGACACCTCACTAGCCAGCATTTGCCTCCACCACAAGGCCAGAAGCCCAGTGCCTGGACCTCAGCAGCTTTGTATGGAATGAATGTCTGACCCCATAGTTCACTCAAGCAATCATTGCCCTTGAGCTTGATCAGCCATGAAATTCAGACAATCATCACTGTGGTCTTTCTCCTACCTCTCTGTAGGAATAACCCTGGAATCCTGGACTCTGTCTTTCTCTTTCTTATCATTCATCCTTCCTGCCTCTGGTCACACTCACAATCTCTAACCAGCAAAGCCGGAGGCTTAGAGTAACTAACAGAAGAGGCAAGGAGCACACTCGAAAAGACTTCTGAGAGTAGATGGCTTAGGGGTCCTGAGTCTTGGGAATTATTCCTACAGGGAGGTGGGAGAAAGATTTCAATGGTGGTCTGAACTGCATGGCTGATCAAGCTCACAGGCAATGATTGCTTGGATCAACCATAGGGTCATGTATTCATTTCATACATAACTGCTGAGGCCCAGATACTGGGCTTCCAGCCTTGTGGTGGAGACAAATGTTGGTTAGTGAATCATAACCAAGTGTGAGGTGTCTGGATCTAGAAAATTTATGAACTGTTGAGCAGATGGGTCCAGTCAGGTGGCTGGTCAGAGATGTTGCATTAAACAGACAATTGGTGGGTGAAAGCAGCAAAGAGAAGGATTTTGGATCCTTCCTAGCTTAATTCTTTTTATATATTATGTTGGGTTTTGTTCTTGGGTTTTTTTCTCAGTGTTTTCCTAGATACTATTAACTTTTTGCTTACATAAAGCAATCATTGATAGGCATTGTCTCAATGCCTAGTTAAGTTTGAATTTCACATCAGGATGCATGATGCATTAGGGTGCCCCTAATGTTACTTGGAGTTTACCTACACTGGAAAATGTATTTGCTATTTGCAAGAAATTCACATTTGACCGACTTCCAACCATATGTATGTATTTCTTTCCAAATCTGACAATCCTGTCACAGATGTGCAGATTTACGCTATGTACATGCACATTCAGTGTATATGTGTGCACACGTGTGTGCAGTAGTATGTACACATGTGTACGCTTTTGTGTGGAGGTCAGAGCTTGATAGCTGATATCTTCCATGATTCCTTACCACCTTATCTCTTTAAGACAGGGTTTCTCAATGAACCCAGCTCACCTATTGGCTAGACTGGTCACCCAGTAAACCTTAAGGATCTGCTCTTCTCTCTCTTTCCCCAGTGACAGATTAGAAATGCATGAGACCATAACCAGATTTCTATGTGAATATCAGCAATCTAAACTCATGTTTTCATGTGTTCACAGAAGACACTTTCCCAACTGAGCCATCTCTACTGCAAGCCCACTTAGGTGACAGTGTATGGACTTCACCTCTACCTCCCAGTGTGTCTACAAAGATCCTATGAAGCTATGTCCTCTTCAACAACAAGAAGAGTGGGACTTATGATCTCTTAAGTCCATATTCATCACATGATAGCAACAGAATTTAGGGGAAACTAAGAGAGGTACCCTCAGTTATCTGGAGTTCCTTCAAAGAAACGATTTTATGAAAATCTGAGCCTTGTAGCACATGCCTGTAATCCCAGCACTTAAGAGATTGATGTAGGAGGAGCGTGAATTCAAGGCCAGCCTGGAACATAGAATGAGACTCTGTCATCTCTAGAATCACACAGGAGACGAGACTGTGAGTACATCTGAAAGAATTTCTAAAAATGTGTGAATTGATTCGGGATGACCCAATATAATCATAGGTGGCACCATCACACGGGATGAAGGTCATGAGCAGAATAAAATGGAGAAAGCCAGCTGAGAACCAACATTCATCTCTCTGAGCTTCCTGACTGTAGATGTAATATGACCAACTACCTCAGCCCTCTTGACATCATGACACCCCATGATGGACTTTTCTTTACAAACAGTGAGCCAAAATAAATCCTTCCTGAAGTTGCATTCATCTGTTTTTTTGTTATAGCAATGAATAAACTAACTAATAAAAAAATAGTATATATGTCTGGAAAATGCAGTTTTCTTCAAAGATTTTTGGGTTATTTTCTGTCTGATTTCATCTTATTGAGTTTACTTCCCAGATGGGCTCTGTTTTCCCATGAGATACTAGAAATGTTAAAAGCAGTTCATGGCCATGAGTACATAATTCATCAATAAGAAGGAAATAGTCCCTTATATTGTGTATCACCTCATGAATGAGGGTCTCCTAATGAGTCATATAAAATCATAAAGGGATACACGATCTGCAAAATTCCTAAAACAATAAAGGAAAACCTCAGTGATGCATTTTCATTGTGATATTAAACACAGGAGTAGATTAACAGGAATACCAACCAGTTGTGTGGCCTCCATTCCTGAGTCCTTAGAAGACCAATAGACACATCTGATAAGGTACCTGCAGGGATATCTGTATGCATGCAGCGCCATCTATTCATCTGATCCTTCATTTACAGTTTCCCTGAAGCCTCCTAGAACAAAGGAGGGGGGGAGGTTAATGCATCCTGATAGAGAAGAATAAAGTCATCAGATGTTCCTATAGTGTGTCACCAACTTAGTGTAGTGGACAGTCACCAGTGGCCATGATCAGCACCCTGTGAGGTTCCAGGATCTCCATAATTAAGACAGCAAAGTCTTACAGCTTCCAGGCTCTGGACTCCATGAGACTAACTGCTATTTTATTTCACAAACAAGAAACACTTGGTTGATGAAATAGAAATGACCTTCCCAAAGGGTCACAAGGAGTTTGGGATCTTTTTGCCATAAATTATAGAGGCAAGGCTGGTTGATCATGGTGATTGCTAACGCCCTTGCTGGCAAAGTTCTACAGGCCATAGAGAAGACTGAACCTTATTTGTGCCTTTAAAGCAAAAATTGCCATAGCTACTGAGCTTTCTGCATAGCAAAAGCTCACAATGTTTCATGCACTGCCTTTCTACTAAGGGAAGGGAAACCCATTATTTGAATGCATTCAAATATCATTGACAGGAAACTGCTGCCTTCAGAAGGCTGGCTATGGATTAAGATTCATATAAAACCACTTATATGCAGATTAAAATACAGAAAGAGACACTTGTCAGCGTAACCTTCGGAAAACCAAAGACTTATAACCTGAGTGCATATTTATAATGAGAAGAGGAAAAGTCATGAAAGCTTGTTTGCTCTTACTTCAGCCTGTAGGGGCTGGGAACTGGTGATGCCATCAAACCAGAGCTCAAATGTTATTCTTCTCCTGGTAGACAACATAGGAATGGCATTGAACTCATCCTTCATGGCCTCAGCTTCCTTTCCTGTGGTATAGCAATATGAGGTAGGGTATCTCTAATATCACTACAAGCTCTTGTGTCCCAATTCTGTTATGTATCTGCTGATACTTACATGTCCTAAACACCACCGTGAGAGTAGGGTCAGTATGTATGTGTAAAACATGATCCTCTGAGCAGAACTACCATCCTGGTCCTCAGAGCAGCTGTGATAGCATATAAGCCAGGCAGCACTCTTCTGAGCTATACTCCTGACCACACCACAAATGTTTATCCCATAGCTTCCTCAACTAGCAGCCTTGGTGGTGTCAAAGAGAACATGCTCAGTTAGGCTTTGTCTGAAGAATCTGATGCAGCTGGATTGACCTCTGCAGACCATTAAAATCCTCTCCATATCAAAGGAAGGAGATTCTGCCTTCTTAGTTCATTTGAGATGTTCTCCTTGGAACCCTCAGCTCAACTGTTTGGTGTTAGCTTTCATCCTGTCTCTGCATCAGCATGATTTATTGAGCTTAGTCATCTCCAAGTTTTGATTTCAAGTGAGTGGTGAACTTCCGTTGTTCATTGTAGGGGTATCAATTGGCCAAATTTCAGTAATTTGGGAAAGAGGGAAGCCAATGGAAAGGATCAGGGATGGAAGAAAGATGAGTGGTAATTCAGAGCACACATTGCCTGTATTGATTACTTTCACCATCTCATATGGGTACCATCTTAGTTCAGATTTCTATTACTGTGAAGAGATACTGCGACCAAGTATCTTGCAGCTCTTATACAGGAAAGCATTTAACTGGCAGCTTGCTTGTAATGTCAGAAGCTTAGCCCATTATCATCATGGAGAGGATCATGAGGCACCCAAGGAGACATGGTGCTCGAAAAATAGCTAAAAGAGCTTTACATCCTGATCCTCAGGCAGAATGCAGAAAGAGAAAAACACTGGGCTTGCCATGGGCTTTTGAAACCTCAAAGCCCACCCCCAGCGACAATTTTCCTCCAACAAGACACACCTGCTCCAACAAGGATCCACCTCCTAATCCTTCCAATTAGCTCACTAACTGGAACTAAATTTGCAAATACATGAGCCAATAGGGCTATTCTCATTCACACCACCACAGTTACTTTTGCTGTACCCCGAAACAATTACAATGGCAACATCAACAATCATAAATGACAAAGCTTTCTATAATATCACATGAAATTATATAACTAATTATAAAGAAATAATAATAGAAAAGTTTTTTAAATTTTTTATTGGTTATTTTATTTATTTACATTTCAAATGTTATCCCCCTTCCCAGTTTCCCCTCCACAAACCCCTTACACCCTCCTCCCTCCCCACTGCCTCTACGAGGCTGCTCCTCCACCTGCCCACCCACTCCTGCCTCAGTGGCCTATCGTTCACCTATCCTGGGTCATCGAGCCTCCACAGGACCAAGGGGCTCCCCGCCCAGTGATGCCAGATAAGACAATCCTTTGCTACATACCCCGCTGGAGCCATGGGTACCCACTATACTCTTTGGTTGTGGTTTAGCTCCTGGGAGCTTTGGAGAAGGGGGGTCTGGTTGGTTGATATTGTTGTTCTTCCTATGAAGTTGCAAGCCCCTTCAGCTCTTACAGTTCTTGCCCTAACTTCCCCATTGGGGTCCCCGTGCTCAGTCCAATGTTTGGCTGTCTACATACAAATCTATATTGATTCTGAGGCTCTAGCAGAGCCTCTCAGGGGACAGCTATACCGGGCTTCTGTCAGTAAGCACTTCTTGGCATCAGCAATAGTGCCTGAGTTTGGTGTCAGCAGATGGGATGGATCCCTAGGTGGGGCAGTCTCTGGATGGCCTTTCCTTCAATTTCTGCTCCACTCTTTGTCCCTGCATTTTCTTTGGACAAGAGGAACTCTAGATTAATATTTTTGAGGTGGGTGGATGGCTCCATCCCTCAACTGGGGGAGGTATCTATCCACTGGATATGTCCTCTACAGGTTCTATCTCCCCTTTGTTGGGTACTTCTTTGAGGTCCTCCCTATTGGTCCTGGGAACCTCTTGGGTCCTTGGCATCTGGGACTTTCTAGTGGCTACCCCCGTTCCCCCTCCCCCACTGCTATATACCTACTTTCAAATTCCTGACCCTCTGTACTTCTCCCCCATCTCCTCCCTATCTGATCTGGACCCCTTTTCCCTCCCCCTCCTCTCTCCCTCCCAGATCCCTCTCTCCGTCTACTTCCCAGTGATTATTCTCTTCTCCCTACTGAGTAGGACTGTAGCATCCACACTTTGGTGTGATCTTCTTTCTTCTCGGGTTTCATATGGTCTGTGAGTTGTACTGTACTAAAATGTAAAAGACAAGACATGATTGAGGAAATGACACTGAGTGTCTTAGTCAGGGTTTGTAGTCCTGCACAAAACATCGTGACCAAGAAGCAAGTTGGGGAAGAAAGGGTTTATTTAGCTTACTCTTCCACATTGTTGCTCATCACTAAAGGAAGTCAGGACAGGAACTCACACAGGACAGGAAACTGGAGGCAGGAGCTGATGCAGAGGCCACAGAGAGGTGCTTCTTACTGGATTGCTTCCCATGGCTTGCTTAGCTTGCTTTCTTTTAGAACCCAGGACCACCAGTCCAGAGATGGTACCACCCAGAAGGGGCCCTCCCACCCTTGATCACTAATTGAGAAAATACCTTACAGCTGGATCTCATGGAGGCATTTCCTCAAGGGAGGCTCCTTTCTTTTCAATAACTCCAGCTTCTGCCAAGTTGACACACAAAACCAGCCAGTACACCGATAAAAGTTACTCAATGCTTAAGTCAAAGCTGCTACAAACCGACAATGTGTGTTTATATATATATATATATATATATATTTATATTTATATATAAACCACAGTGTTGGACTAAGGAATGGTTCCGTAGCAGATAAGAGAACATTTGTTATATGATAATGAGGACCTGATTCCAAATCCCCAGCACCTACGTAAAGAAAAAAAAATACCGACCTGTTATCCCAGCGCTATGGGAGGCAAACACAAGATGGCTGGAGATATATATTTAAACTAGTGGAGAAATAAACCTGACATCTGCCACAGGTCTTCACACATGCATGTATGGGCACACACACACACACACACACACACACTTACGGCATATACCCTCATACACATACACTCTCACACATGTGATTAAAAACAAAAGCAACAAGTCAGAGCACAATAAAAATTCAACCAAACAGGATTTGTTTGTGTGTAACCCATCTCCATATTTTTTGGCTTCTTAGAAAAATATAGATGTGTTTTCAGATTATAAACTGTCTATCCAACGAAATAAAATGGGAAAACTGAAAGAGATTACAGAAAGCAAAGGTCGCTTGCAGTCTTGCCAACCAGAGAAAGGTCACCATTAGTTTTTTCCCGTGAGTTGCTTTCTTATTTATTTTTTCCATCGATCCCATGTATTAAGACATGTCTTCTTTTAACATGATGTGACATGAGCTTTCGCTCTCACAACTGGTTCTGTGTATCTGCAGACACTACACCTATGAATTCCCATAAACAGGGACTGAAAATTGTGGGTGCAAATTGCGAATTCACTGAGCATGGGCAGACACTTTTAATGTCACTATTCCCTAAAAATGTAGATCAGCAGCTATTTACACAGCATTTACATTGTATAAGATGTTATAAATAACGCAAGGTGATTTGGAGTGCACAGGAGGATGCTTGGTTATATGCAAATCTGCCACCAGTTTACATAAAGGACATTTGCATCCTCATATACTGGTGTCCTTGGATCCTCTGGCTCTGGTGCTTTCTAGATTCATAGGGTCAAGAGTAGTTTGCTTTTCAAATATGGCGCTGGTATTGCGTCCGTTGAGCGTGCTGTCTCAGATGGAAAGCCCACCACAGGAAGGAGTTCAGCGACTGTCATCAGCACCCAGCTTTTGCAGAGCAATTATCCTACATTTACACTGCAATAGCACCTGCCTAACAACAGTCCTGATCTACAAGTGCTCCTTGTCCCCTGTCAAAGAGAAGGAGGATGGAACTGAAGCTCAGGCACGGCTGCAGTCCCAGTGGTTCAATATGTGGGTATTGATGCTGTTTGGCATTAACATCAATGACAGTGCCCTGCACACCTGCTTCCTTTAAGCGCTGTCCCTGGACTCTCATCCTCTCTCAATTACTTGATACGAATCTATCTCAGGTAGGCTTTATTGGTGCTTCCTAGGTCCCCATATGTACTCCACACTCAAGGTGGCTCTGAAGGATATTCTGGAGTAGAGGCTGCTTTAGCATTAGACATTGTAGTACTTACCTTGTCCATCCAAACCTCCATCTCTCTAATAGACCAAACAGGAGCATCAATGTACCTACCTCATAACATAGGTATGAGGTTTCAACAAATGTGTGAACATAATTTTATATACAAAATATCATTTGACCTGATCTCTCTTGTTGCTGTTGTATGTGGGATGTATGTACATATGAAATCATATGAAATAGTGCATGGAATACAAAGAATATTTAATGCATATAATATATTAAATTCAATATTTTATATGTTTTGTATGCTTAAATGTAAAACTCTTAGGATCCAGATAATCTTTATGGTGTACATTTTATATAGTCCCAGCCTCACTCCTGCATGTTTTCTCTTTCATGTACCTCTTCCCCTGTTCAGAAAGCTATAGATTTTTTTGTCTAATTGATCAGGAAATGAGTGACACAGTAGAATCCCAGAGAATGAAAACAAAGACACATTCCTAGCTCTTCAATTTCAAAAGCTGAAGTGCTAGCAATGTGTGTGTGTGTGTGTGTGTGTGTGTATACATATATTAAAGTAAAAATAAAATCTACTTGAGAAGATATATTTATCTGAGAGAACCAGTGTATTTTCCCCTTACTGCCAGATTCAATCTGTTTTCCTAAATGAAAGGAAATGAAGAAAGGGAGAGTGAAGTGAAGAAAAAGAAGGCTTATGTGCTTGGGGTCCTGAGAAGGGAGACTGGTTCTGTTTCCCACTCTCAGTGGTGAATGGGAGAATAGCAGAGTGGGAAGAAAGCCGGGCAATGCTCATGTGGTATGGGTCTCAAGAAGTCACAAGCTCCCTTGATTCATACTGCTCAGCCTCCAGCAAAAATATCCAGGAGGGTGGCTCACAGATCACACTCTCCTTGTGTGCCATAGGTGAGGACAAAAACAGAATGGGGATTCTTTTCTCAACATCTATCACTAGAAACTGGAGCAGGAAGTTGAGAATGATGCATTGGAAAAAAAAGTTCTCTAGTAAATGAGGAGGCACTGTCTTTTCAACTAGTAGTCCAACAAAGAAAGGACGAGACAGAGAAGATCAGGGAGAGTGGAGAGCAAGGGTAACAGATCACAGGGTAGGGCTAAGCCCTTCACAAAGGTGATGCACCCTGGAAGCGAATTCAGTTCTGCAAACAGAAAGGAGACACAGAGCAGTATGAGAATTGGCTGAAATAATCTTTCCCCTATTAGGTAGAACAAGGATCCAGGATAGGGATGGGTTTACTCATGAACAATGCAACTGGCTTATTGACATGAGCCCTAGCCAAATATGACTTTTAAATTCTTTTAAAGATGTGTGTGTGTGTGTGTGTGTGTGTGTGTGTGTCTGTGTGTGTCTGTGTGTCTGTGTTCATCTGTCTGTGCAGGGGTAGGTACACAGGAGTGTGGTGCCCATAGAAACCAGAAGAAATCTCCTGGACTTGGAATTAAAGGCAATTTTAAGCCACGTGATGCAGGTGTTGAGAAACATACTTAGTTCCTCTGGAAGAGTTGAAGGCTCTCTTGACCACTGAGCCATTTTTTTAGCCCACTGAATGTAGCTGTAAACTAGGCTTGTTCTATTTTCCCATGGAGGATCTGCTTGTGGTTAAGTGGTCATATCTGACCAAGATGGAAAGAGGACCAGACAGAACATCCCACAAAGGAATCTGGATCCTTTCTATTAGGTAACGTGATACAAGTTGCACATATCAATTCTCTGGGCCCTTTGCTGATGCTGTCTTGACAAAAGGGAACATTTTTGGAATTTTCTTTTAAGCAATTCCACTGGGGAGAGAGATAGGAAGGAACGAATGGGCTGAGCAGAGTATCAGCCATGATTTGAGAGTTTTGAAGTCTGCCTGCCAAGTAAGTGGGGGGAGTGTTTATAATTCTGCCTACTTTTGCATATGTCTGAAATTTTCCATACAAAAACTGCATGTGAGGTTTTTTAAAAAAATAATCCACATCTGCCTCTGGAATAGTTCCAGCAACTCCCACCCCTGTGATAAAAAACACATCCCATCTGTCCCCCTAGTGACTTGTCAGAGCAAATTTTAGATTACTATATTCTGCTTAAATTCTAGACCTAGTCAGGACACTGAAACGGCCAAACAGTGCTCCTGGAATGAATAGGAGAGTAAGATTTTGTTCATGTGTGCAAGATCATTCAAGAACTTACAAGTCATGCAAAAGTGTGTGAATAATTCCTCTGTCCTAACAATTTTGTTTGTCCTAAGTCTGTGTTATTTTTATGCATTCACCTTTAGAAATTAAAGATATTTATAAATCTATCAAAGAATGCATTCTGTTAATCCAATAAAAGCAAGAGTAGAACCAAACTTAATGGAAAGGGACCCAGTGAACCTACATGCTCGCATAGCATGAGTCATGTACATGTCCATAGAGGAATGATGTCTTAGTTATTTATCAGCCTGACTTAAGATGAACTTCTATCATGCATGGGACAGTCATTACAGAAACAGAGCCCCCAACACACAGCTAGCTGACCCATACTTCCTTCCAAATATCATATGTACATGGGTTCAAGAAAGTCTGCTCCAGGAACTTAGCATAACTGAGAGGCTCCACACAGCAGACAATGGAAACAGATACAGAGACCTATAGACAATAGATGGAGCTCAGGTAGTCTTATGGAAGAGTTGGGGGATGGACTGAAGGACCAGAAAAGGACAGGGACTCCACAGGAAGACCAACAGAGTCAACTAACCTGGACTTTAGGGGGCTTCCAGAGACTGAACCACCAACCAAAGAGTGAGCACGACTTGGACCGAGACCCCCTGCACATGTGTAGCTTGGTCTTCATGTGGGTCCCTCAACACCTTAAGCAGGGGCTGGCCCTGAATCTATTGCCCACCTGTGGATCCCATTCCTCTAGCTGGGCCACGTCATCTAGCCTCAGTGGGAGAAGATGTGCCTAGTTCTGCAGTGACTTGGTGTGCTGAAAGAAGGGACCCAGTGAGAACTCCACCTTCTCAGAGAAAAAGGGGAGGGTGGAATGAGAGGAGTATATGTGTAAGTGAGTACTGGGAGAAAGGGTGGCTGATATTGGGATGTAAAGTAAGTAAGTAAGTAAGTAAATAAATAAATAAATAAATAAATAAATAAATAAGTTCCTCTCAGAGATCCCTGAATCTACAGAGGATAAAAAATAAGAACAGAATCAGTGCCATTGGGTTTTTTCCTACTATGCAAATGAAAGATATATGATAAATCAAAAAAGTCAAACTAGAAGGAAAAAATATTAACCAATGCCATGATGCAAGAGAAAGGAAAGACACAATTCAAGCAAGGACCATCTACCTCTGCTTTGTCTGTTTCCCTGTCTTATACTCTCTCAGTGATTTAGGGCTCTGTCCATTTGTTAGTGTTCATTTAGCATTGGGTCTTTTCTAGTTGAATGCAAGGATTATACCAACATATGGACTTAGAATGGTAGTCCCCCCAAAACAAATAATAAGTGCTGGTAAGAGTGAGAGATAGTATGAAATCCACCCACCATGGAAATCACTGAAGAGTCCCCTCAAAAACTAAATGTCAGTCTATAGTATGTGGTTGACAGTTATAAGAAAGGATGATAAAGGGTAAATGACTTGACATAAGCTTCAAAGTCCTAAGTCAGAATAACTTCCCTTTGAAGTAAGATGACATCAAACAGTAATAAACATTGATCCTCTCTTTCTTAGTAAATCTAGGTGTATTCTGGAGCATTTGTCTCATATACACATATACCACTGCATACATGCAGATAACCAGAAATACTGAGTCCTGCTCTATGAAATGGATAGGGCCAAAGGATCAAGTACCACACTATCACCAACACCATGTTTGTGCCCAGAATCGGCAGCAACACTATCACCAGTACCATCAAACACGTCCTAGAAACATTTTTATCAAAAGCAAAACCATCACCTTACTTTGATCACCATCATCACCAACACAACCCACTGTCACCAGTGAAGCCAGAAACAGTACCAAAATTATCACTATCATAATCATTACCACAAATACCATGATGGCAATACCACCACAAACATCTTTACCAATGACATTAAGATATCCCCAGAGACATCATCTAGAAGGTGCTATAACACAATCACCAACATCACTGTGACAAACACCACTACCCCAAACACAATATAACCACAAACATCATTAGAACACCATCATCAGTATCAAAGCAACAACATTGTTGAGGTCCAGGAATTATCTCACAAAACACACAGACACTGATTACAGTCAGACAGGGATAGTTTATTGAGCAAATGCCAGGTCAGCCAGGGCCATGATCCAGATTCAAGAATTGAACCCTGACCCTGAGCTAAGATCCTACAGAATGTTTAAGCCCAAAATCCACAAACATCTATGCCAAGTTATTTCACCAATCCGGATTTAGGGATAAGGGATTTCCTTACGAACATGTCTTTGTTGTACGTTTATCCTGCTTCCATTGATTGGGATAGTCAACTGTGGCAGATTTGCCTTGTCTAATATTCTTGTTTTAACTTGTCTACCAAGATGAGACTTGCCTAACATTCATGTCTGAGCTTGACAACCAGGATTTCAGTTACCCATGTACATGTCTCTTTCTGCCATGTAGGATATCCATTCCCAGGGAGATCTTGGGAAATTAAATTTTACTAGACCACTATGCACAATGGAAGTCTTATTCCAAATAGTTTGTCTCTCTTACATTGGGGGTCTATCCCAGGGGCAACTTATACTGTAAAAGCTTATACATAGATAGAAGAAGTGCTGTTGGTGGCTAGTTCGGGCCCAGGCTTATTGTGGGTAACTATACAAAACAGTTCTACTGATTTCTATTGTGACTGGTTTCCATGGGCACAAAACATAACAGAATATGCAATCAATCTTGGCATTAAAAACTTTCCTCGTAATAGCAGAAACATATGAGACAGTTTACTTAAAATGGCAGGCTATTCAGGTAACAGTTACCTAGGCCTTACCATTCCATTTAGGCCTTAATATTTTACCTAGGTCTTAACAGTAGCAGCAGCAGCAGCAGCAGCACAAAAATCACTATCACCATTATGAAACTCCTCCTAAGCTGTAGGTTCCCAAGCTGGCTGAGGGATGGTTGAGTCCTGATGATATTCTGGACAACTCTCAGAAAACATGGCAGGAGTGGGCTGCTCCCTACCCAAATTCTCCCTCTTGGGCCTATTCATCTCCATAGAGATAAAGACCACATCATGATAAAGCCAATTAGGCTTCTGTTTCCCCACCAGAGAACCAACAGTCTGTTAATCTAGCTGATAAACTTGGAAGCTCTCTCCATCCCCTGCTGAAGCACTCCCTCCCTGACCTTCCCCCTCTCCTCCCCACTGGTGAAAGCTAGATAAACTAGCCCCTCTATTTCAATAAACAAGCTGTCCTCCAATACAGTCTCCCTGGTCATCTATACCTGCGTTACTCACCTCCACCCAAGACCATGATCCTCAGCTTCTCCACATCCTGAGACCACCAATGCACAAAGGTCAGTCAGGAGTGGTTATCCACAGAAAGCACCATCAGCAACACCATTTAGAGACATTCTTTGTGTCATATAGGGCAGAAAGTAAGCATATCATAGCTTCAAACCGTGTGAAAGTCAGGATTAGCTTCTTTTATTACAACACACTGTTGAAAATGGCATTTCCTAAGTTACACGGCATCATATGCAAAGACAGCAGTGAAAGACCATGATGTCCATATTTCACTTAAAAATACCGTGGTGTGGTTTGGATGAAATGTCCTTCGTGAGTTCATATTCACGGCCTGGTGCTGCTTGTTTGGGGAGGCTGTGGAAACACCAGGGACTGACTCCTAGCTGGAGAAAGTGGATCACTCAAGGAAGCCTTGTAGGGTGTATTAGTCTTAGCAACTTCCTGTTATGTTTCCTCTGCTGCCGGTTCCAGCTACTGCACGAGTGACTCTGCCACATGCTATTGCTGTCAAAGAGGTGTTCTGTGTGCCTTCCCTAAGATGTTGAACTTACCCTCTCAGCCATGAGCCAACATAAATCCTTCCTCAATTAAGCTGCCCATGCCGACAATGAGGAAAGTGATTAGTCAATACCCTATTTTCTGTAAAGCTCCAGTGTTGTCTCAAGGGACAGGAATCAAGAGAGATGATAATGAGAGGCTGACTTGGAGAAGAGGGAACCAGAGGTGAGGGGCAACAGAAAGACGGGGCGAAAGCCATGTAACCAGAGCTGACCCCTGAACTGACCTGTTCGTATTATTATTGAAGGACACCAATTATTTCCACATCTTGCTTTGCCTGGAGGTGAGTAGGGAAGACAGACGGACTTTCACTGAGAAAGCATGTGTTTGTCAGAGGCTATGGCACAGAGAAAGGATTCATCTATGGGAAAAACTTTTCTGGAAAGTTACAGAGGGGTCTTCTAGAATGCCCTCAGTATTCTCAGCAAGCCGCACAAGAATGTGGATTCCAAGGCACAACAGCATAAGCAAAAACATCAGTTAGTATTGAATGTCAGGTTGACAAAATCTAGAATCACCTAGGAGACAAGTGTAAAGGTTAGGTCTGGTTCTTCCTCCCCGGCCCATGCTCCCAGAAATAAGACTCAGACTTAAAATATATTTACAAATACCTTGGCCATACTGCTAGGCTTGCTTCTTATTGGATCATAACTTAAATGATTCCATTTATTCTGATTTTACATTCTGCCATGTGGCTGATTACCTGTGCTGAGGTACCATGAGTCCATCTCATCACATCTTCCCAGGCAAATCTCTTTCCTGGCTCTACTCAGAAATCTTTCTGCCTCCCGGATGTCCCACCTTCTATTTTACCCTTTCCTATAGGCCTGGAGTTTTATTAATTGACAAATGATGCATCCATACAATATATAGATATTCTCTCTACAGACAATGCTCTGGAATTATCTGTAAGAAACTTTACAGATTGGGTTAACTGAGGTAAGAAAGACTACCATAAACATGGGCAGCTCCATGCCATGGGTGGGCCCTAGTCTAAATAATCAGTTTATTTCTTTTTGCTTTCTTACTGAATACACTGAGACCAGCCAACTCATCTTCCCCACAGTAACAGACTGTATCACTCAAACTGTGAGCTACAATAAGCCCTTCCTCTTTTAAGTTGCTTCTTGTCTTGTACGTGATTGCAACTATGGGAACAGTAACTAATACAAATGCCAACAATGAAATGTATTCATACAATAATAGTTAACACTGGGATAAAAGGATCTCCAGTTCATCAGCATATTCAGGTTTGAAGAGACTATTATATAACTGGATCCGTTGAACGTAGGCACCCGAAATCAAAATAAAATGGAAAAAATACACTCCGTGCTCTATAAAGAATCTAATTACTGCTGCTAAGTAGTGAAGTCAAACACTAACACCCTTGAGAATTCATAGGTAAACATGGGTGAAGTGACAGGAAAAGACAAGTAATCACAAGACATCTTTCTGAAGAATATAAGAAAATATCAATGAAAAAAGTAAAATGCTCAAGAAAAGTGCAGGCAAACATGTTAGTATACGTAATGTCAGGGTGCACAAGGCACCATTCTGAGTGAACTTGTTAGTGAATATTTTCAAAGGAAGAAAAAGTTGTGCCTATGTACAAGTGTGTGACCTGAGGAAGTGAGAACAGAAAACCCAGGAGGAGAATATCCATCTCCATATGCAAAGTAACATATACTAACTTAGCCACTAGGGCACGGTACACAATAGTTTATAATGTTTGATCTGAGGGCTTTTTTACTTTGTTGTTCAGAAAGAAGAGGCAATCCCACATATCTAGGCCATCTGTAATTTATCAAAAACTCTTCAGTGAAATAGAGAGCTGAGGGCGATTAACTGATGAGTAGTTAATTGATGGGGGCGGGGGGGAACAAACCCAGAAAAGCTATGAGAAAGATAATCTGCCTAAAAGCCAGTCTATGAGGACCCATCACTGTCTCACACTTGAGCAGAAGGAAAACCATGTGGCCATCTATAGAGATCCCTATTCTGTTTTTACAAGCTCCTTCCCATCCATGTTCTGTTACAAGTTCAGCTTGCAGAGCAAGCCTCACCCACACAATGGGGCAAGTCTGGTCTCTGAAGAGTAGGGTTTATTTAAGTTGTTAGCAATGTGTGACTTTGTTTAAGGCAAAATGTCAAATGCAATTACAGTAGCACCAAGACTGACCTACTTTAAAGCTGGTTTGATTTAAGAACGTCTATTTCCCTCCTGAACTCTTCGTATCTTAGCAAGACATGTTAAAATAATAAACAATTCTGAAACAACATTTAAAAAGTGAAAAGAAAACCCATAATTTTGGCTCAGCTTTCTAGAGGGGGGATTTACCTCAGCAGTGACAACATCTGTGGGCTGAGAACAAGGGCAAAAATAAATGTGACGAATTGCAAGGATTGCCAAAAGCTCGGAGCTAAAATTATTAAAGGAAAAATATGCTCGCCAAATATAAGATGTCTGGCCTGCTCACCAATTTCAAATTGTTCAACGGTGACCCAACACTGAGTTATTTAAGAGTCAGCAGCAACAATTTGTGTTAACCAGACAGGAACCTGACCTGAGCATATGGTAGGAGTATGCAGTCTTCCTCTTCCCCAAGGACATGGTGGGGAAAGAGAGGTCTTCCCTCGGCTTAGGATGCTCAGATCTTTGGCAGGGGACTGTGTGCCATGGGAGAAGTAGTCCCAGTACCCACTCCTACCACTCTGGCTCTTCTTCATCAGATGGAGCAGAGAGATGATGAAACCCCCACCCAAATAAGGCAATCTGTATACAGAGGTGGTAGCCCTGACAGATAGACCTGCCTTCTCCACTTTAATGCCCCCAGAGGCAAAGCTTCTGCAACTCTCTTTCTTTTTAATTTTTTCTTTTTTATTACTTATTTAATTTATTTACGATCCAACCGTTTCTCCCCTTCCTGGTCCCCCCCTCCATGAGTTCTTCACCTCCTCCCCATTGCATCTGAGAGGATGCTCACCCACCCACCCACTCACTCCCACCTCACCCACTAGCATCCCTCTTCCCGGGGGCATTAAGTTTCTACAGGATTAAATGCATCCTTTCTCACTGAGTCCAGACTCAGACCTGTTATGCTCTTCGGTTGGTGGCTTAGTATCTGAGAGCTCTGAGGGGTCCCAGTTAGTTGATACTGTTGTTCTATCTATAGAGTTGCAATGACATAATTCTTTAGTTATATTCCTTAGAGTGGAATAGCTGGGTCATATGCTATCTCTGGGAGAGAGAGAGAGAGAGAGAGAGAGAGAGAGAGAGAGAGAGAGAATGAGAGAGAGAGAGAATACACTGCAGCCCGCAGCAGCAGGTCAGAGGATACCTTGAAGAAGTGATCTCTCTCCTTCTATCTTGTGAATTCTAGACATCACAACAATCAGGTCTTCAGACCTGGTGACAAGAGCTTTTACCATCTAAGCCACCAGGGAGGAACTCTAGTTTTATTTTAAATTTGTTGAGGGGCCTTTTGCTTACTGGTGACACCAGTTTACATTCCCAGCAAGGTATGCCTTTCCCCACAACCAAACGAGCATTTTTAATCCTCTGTTTTGTTTTGGGGGATGGTTGGTTGGTTGGTTGGTTTTTCGAGACAGGGTTTCTCTGTGTAGCCCTGGCTGTCCTAGAGCTCACTCTGTAGCCCAGGCTGGCCTCAAACTCAGAAACCCACTCTGCCTCTGCTTCCCAAGTGCTGGGATTAAAGGCGTGCACCACCACTGCCCAGCTGTTTGTTTTTGATGATAGCTATTCTGTTTGCCCTCCCTTTCTCTTTAACCCATTCTACAGCTTCATAAAATATCCACAGTGTGCCAGTGCTGGGTGCTGACGCTGTTGGGTTACTCACCTAACATTTGCTTCATTTCTGTCCCACATGTAAGGACATACACTCAACGAAAAGCTCAAAGACTTACCCGTAGCTTGGGCAGAGCTGGCCAAGAGACTAGAAAATTCTCTACTGTCCTACATATTTTTGTTTCTCCTTTTTGTCTTCAAAAGCGGTGCTTGTCTGCATGGCTATGCTATGTAAGCTCTATGTGAACCCTCCTCCAATGAGCTCATCCTTAAGATGTCCATCTCTGCTCTTCTGCGTACTTTAAATGATTTAATTGGGGTTCCTAAAGGAACAGAACAACAAGTGTCTCCTGACAAAACATCAAAAATCTGGCAGTTGCTTCATGAGAGTGGATGTCTCCAAAGCTCCAATCTGGTGTTGGAGCCATAAATGATTTCTAGAGATGCTGGTCTGCATTGGAAACCTGAAGAAGATGGTTCTAATCCCAGGGAAGGAATGCCTCAGCCACAGGATAAATGAGCTTTGCAGTTACAGTAGGGACGAGTGGACAAAAGGAAAAATCTTCCTTATTTCATCTCTTTTCATATGGGCTGTTATCAAAAGGACTGGCCTAGATTTAGCATAGATCTTTCCACCTCAAGTAATGCAATCAAGAAAATCCTTTATGGGCATTACCAGATGCTTGGGTTTTAGTTGATTCCAGGTACAGCTAAGTTGACAACCATGATTAATCATCACACTTGGCCTACTGAAAATACCTTACTCAGGCTGTTTGCCCTCTCCCTGGGATCTGAGGTCCATGTACTACAAACTCAAAAACTGTCCAGCATGGTGAGGCACACCTTTACTCCCAGCATGCAGGAACAGAAGCAGTGGATCTCTATGTGTTCAAGGATACCCTGGTCTACATAGTGAATCTGACAGCAGCCAGGACTGTGGGTAGAGACCCTGTCTCAGAAAACAAAAACACAAAATCTCCCAAAAATATAACTTTGCTCTTTGCTTTTCTTGCTCCTCATGGTTGTATTGTTATGTCAGTATTTCAACCAATAGATGCCTCAACAAAATAGATGGCTAAATATGGTTTTCTGTATCAATATAATGACTGGTAAAATTCTAACACTGTAGAATGACTTCAGTACCTAGGTACTTAACAGAAACAAAAATGTCACACAAGACCTGGTGTCACCATGCTGTGATGAGGAGGCTTTGTAAGTCTTATGAAAGTCAATTTTGAGAGAATAATATCTTTGAGGCTGTGACCCATTGTACACTAGCAGTAATAACTAATGCAAACAGGAAGTCCCAGAAAATACCTACTTGCAGTCTGTGCTCTTATTGCAGCTGGCAAACATGAGCTTTGGCATTGCCATAGAATTTGCTAATAAGTAGAATTGAGAGCAGGAAATTAATGTGGTCCCAGTGAATATATAAATGCACAAAAGTGTCACAATAAAGCCCATTTGTTTGTATGATAAATATACAATAAACAGTGGGAGTGGGGGCTAGTGAGATGGTTCAGTCAGTAAACAGTTTGCCATGCAAGTATGAGGATCTGAATTCAATCTCTAGGACTCACGTTTTGAAAAGGAAAATTTAGGCCTATGCTAGTAATCCCAGTCCTGGGGAGACACAGGCATGAGGATCTCGAAGGTTTGCCAAATTGGCGAGTCCAGGGGAAACCTTGAAGACACCATCTCAAAAATCAAATGGGGCTAGAGCCATGGCTCAGTGGTTAAGAGCACTGACTGCTCTTCTAGAAAAGCCAAGTTTGATTTCAAGCACCTGCACAGCAGCTCACAATCATCTATAATTCCAGGTCCCAGGAGATCTGAGGTCTCTCGGGAAACTGCAGACACATGCAGGTAAAACACCCAAATACGTGCAAAATAACAAAAAATAAAAGCAAATGTAAAAATAATAAAAATTGAAGTAGAGAACTAAGTTAGCAAGACACCAAAGGACAACCTCTGACCTCCACTGTATGGGCACACACGTGCACACATACAAGTACATACAGAGTGAGAATGGAAGTGATTATGACACCGATAGGTAGGAACTGTTACAATCACTGGGGTTCACCCATTGTCCTTTCCCATGCTTACAATTGGGGGTTGTTCATGGGTTGAGAAGAGTCCATAAATGGTTAATGGCAAAAGAAAGAGACTGGCAGCTGAACAAGAAAGATGAGCGTACAAGTTGAGAGAGAGCAACTGTGTTGGTTATTGCTATCCAGCAAAGCAAAGCTGCCCCATCTGACACAACAGTTCTCTGGAAGGTGCTAGCTACAAATAATACATAAGAATGTGACCTTTACTTCCCATACGATCAGTGCAGCCTGATATGTGCACCACGGAAAGTTTTAGAACAGCTTCAGTGTATCAGTATGGGTAACGGTGGCAAATCTAAATATCTGCTAGATACAAAGTCAATGTACAAAACATACCTTTTCTTTATATAACACTATGAATATTTGCTTGTCTGGGCATGTTCGTGTGTGTACAGGTGTACATATTTGAAGAAGATAGAGGACCGCCCCTGGTGTTATCCCTCAGGTACTGTCTACAGTCTTTTGATTTTGACACAGAGACTCTTAGTAACCTAGAATTCATCAAGTAGGTTAGGCTAGCTGGAATGTAGCTCAGTAATCTGTCTATCTCTACCTCTCCAGCCGGTATTATAAGCATATACCACCATACACAACTTGTTTTTTACATGGGTTCTGGGAATCACATTCAGGTCCTCATGATTTCCAAGCAAACATAATATGAACTGAGCCGTCTCCAAACCCTAGGCACTCATTGGACAAACATGATGTACTAGAATGTGTGTTTTTCCCTCCTTAGACTGTTCTTTAAAAGCAGTTTTATAAAGTCATCAGAAGCCCATACAGTGTTTGCGACTGTCTCTCTTGCTCTCCTTCTCTGTCTCTGTCTCTGTCTCTGTCTCTCTCTCTCTCTCTCTCTCTCTCTCTCTCTCTCTCTCTCTCTCTGTGTGTGTGTGTGTGTGTGTGTTTTATAATTTAAGTGCTCAGACTGGAGGGCGCATCACCAGGCTCAATGGCTTCCACTCAACCCAAGTACTTTTAAAAGCCTCTGCCTCCCTGTCACCCCTGCCTCTCATTTCACTGCAGTGCTTTTCAAGCTGTTCTCTCTCCCATTTCCTGCCTAGCTGTTTCATCTCTGCATCTCACACTTCTTACAGAATGACTTCTATGTGCCTGTAAGAAACTCTCTTGTAAGCTGAAGTGAGCCTTCATTCCTCGTGCATTGTTAGGTTGTATTACTCCAGTAGGCACCAAAGCCTAGAATATAATCATTGACTCTCTGGAAGGTACCACTGTGCCACATTTTCTTAGAGAAGAAGCTGCCAAGGAAGCATTTCCAAGAAGATAGAGTGGGCTGGGGAGATAAGCCAAGCAGTACAGGGTTTGCCTTGAAAGCTTGGATACTTCAGTTCAGTTCTTGGAACCCATGTAAATAACTGGGCATGGCAGCGTGTGTTTGTCATTGCACTGCTAGGGAAACAAAGACAGAGCCCTGGAGCTTGGTACTCATTCACACTATCCCAATATGCAAGTTCTAGGCTATTGAGAGCCCATTCTCAAAACACAAGGTGGACAGCATCCTGAAATCCCCGCATGTAGTATGTACATGCATGATCTATCTATCTATCTATCTATCTATCTATCTATCTATCTATCTATCTTGTTCTCATGAAAAGAAAGAAGGGGAAGAAAAAGAAGACAATGAAGAGAAGGTTTATAAGCGCCTCCCTGGGGCCAAGGCTTGTTACTTTGGGATGACAGGCTACTGACGGAAAGCAGCTTTCTCTAACCACTGGGCTATACTTTCCTACTCTTCAGCTTTCTTCTCTTTCTTCATGTACATCCCTAAGCCTTTCTGATGACTTAAATATGAATGTGGCATGCACTATGGATTCCATCTTCTGAGGTAAAGATGTTCAAATCTTTAATAAACACCCAGAACGTTCATTCCTGTGACTGACACTTGATAGGCATCTGAAGCAATCTTCAGTTAACAGACTGAATGAACCAGAGTTAATTAGCCAAGTTCCTGGATGCTCCTTTTTGCAGAGGTTTTCAGCTTCGTGATTAACATTTCTTCTTAGCGTTCACATTTCATTTAATGTACCGTTATTAATGAAAGACTGATTGAATGAGCCCTAATGTGATTGAATTCTGAATTAATGTATTTGAATAATTTATTGTTTTCATAATTCCAAGACAAGAGGATGAGTGGGATGGACTTCATGACCTCTCCCCAGCACAATTCAAAACGATAAACTCATTTCACCTTCATTCCCACTTAAATCTCTGTGACAATTTGTTTGTTGACTACAATAATTTTCCTTGGTGGTGACAGGTAGGTAAATTTTCTAGCTTTAGGCTGGGAAGTCTTGGGTTTTTTCTAAGTCTGCAGACATAGCTTTCTGTGTTGGGAAAGACAGTGCATACAATTCAATGAGCAGGCAAAGCTGTAATTCAGTACTGAGATGCTCTTCAAGGTGTGAAACTGCCTAAGATTCCCAGAGCTCAATGTCTTCAACTGAATTATGTTTTCAATCTGACCACTCCAGCCCCCTGTATATTTCTTCTATGTAAACAGCATCGGGATTATAATATATGAATTCCCTCCTGTTTCCCACTGCCATTCAATAAATCATCTGTTTTGATTTTCATTTTAAACAGATGGAAGGCAAAGAAAACAGAATTAGAATAATAATCTTAGGTGAATTGAGTTCAATTATCCTTTCCATAACATGCTGTGCATTGAGAAGGATGTGTGTACACACTGAGTTTCAGGAATTGAAGTTTGACCACAGACAGCTGTTTTTGTTTATCCAGTCAAATATGCTTCTGATTTTAAACTGTACAGTTTGGGCATTTTTACATGAAAATTGTTCACTTAATTAAGCTTAAAACATACATTACATCTTGGCAGTATCTTGTGTGGTTCTGCGGTGGTTAATTTTCATTGTCAACTTGACTGTATTCAGAATCATCTACTAGAAGACATACCTCTCGGAACTACTCAGAATGTAGGTGGCTCCATCCCATAGGCTTGGAGTCCTACACTGAATAAAAGCGAGGAAACAAAGGGCGGGCTATTGTTTCTGTCTGCCTCCTGCCTGTGGGCACGATGTGTCCACTGCTTCTGCTGCCACAGCCTGAACCAAGCCAGCCATTATGCTAGATGGACACCATGTCCTTTCTGCCATGAGCGATTACTTCAGCTATGAACCTGAATAAACTCTACTCCTTAAGCTTTTCTCATTAGGAGTCTCATCACAGCAATCAGAAAGACAAGTAGTACAGAGAAAATGTCCTTTGCCTAGTGCAAAAATTTACACAAGTGTTTTCACAACCAGAAGGCCAATGAAGTTCCTCAAACATGTATATGTAAGATCTTGACCATAAAGCCTATATCAAAATACCTGCAACAACTAATAGGTACATAATACATCATTGAGAGAGAGAGAATATAGCTATCCTACCTTGAACTAATCTCATCTCACCACATGAATGGATAGATGAGTGGATGGATGGATGGATGGATGGATGGATGGATGTGGAAGGTAGATAGATGATAGATCAATGATTAACAGAAAGTTTATACATAGATGATAAAAATGTATTATAAGTTGCTTGATTAATCTTCAACAAAGACTATCTCAGATTAACATGCACAAGATGTTCAGAGTCACAGAAGGCTGTACTGCAAACCCACATAGGCACATAGACCTTGAAGGTAGACATGTATATTTAAATCTACAGTTCTCAGATGAGACAGAATATTTGATATTTCTCTTTCTGAGTTTTGCTTATTTCACTTAGCACAATTTATCCAATTCGATCTATTTTCCTGCACAGGTCATGATGGATTTCAAACACAAAATGTGTATGTACTACATTTCCATCCACTTGGCTGTTGATAGACATCCAAGTTGTTTCTTATCTTATTTATCACTATAAATAGTACAGCAAGAAACATGACCAGGCTAGTTTCTCTGTGATATCTTGTCTTAGAGTCTTTCAAGTGTACATCCAGGAGTAGTATAGTGGAATCATAGCTAAAAAGAGGGAGAACTGGAAGACAGCAGAAGACAGTGGAATATGTATATTACAAAAGAAGAACGGGGACCTACTGGGTGAATAAAGGTGTTCTGGTTTAATTTCTGCTGCTCTGGTAAAATGTTCTAATGGAAAACAACTTGGTCAAAGAGAAAGAAATAGAGAGTTTAGTTGGCTTATGCTTCCAGCTCACAGTCTATCACAGAGGGAAGTCAAGGCATGAACTGAAGGCAGGAAACTGAAAGCAGACCTGCTTGCTGTTTCATACAGCACAACTTCCTATTGGGTAACAAGCTCACAGCCAAGTAGAGCAGACACTATGGAGGAATGCTACTTATTGGCTTACTGTAAGCTCTTGGATAACTAGCTTTCTTCTATAGCCCAGATCCACTTGTCCAGGGCACGATGCCATACACAAATGGCTGTAAAATAGACAATAAAAGCTAACTAGTATCTAAGTGTACCAGCAAAGAATGATGGAGGCAAATACATATGTGTATGTGTACGTACGTATGTACATATATGTATATATGTGTATGTGTGTATGTACATACACACATACATATACATACATATATATGTGGAAATGTCATAATGAAACACACTTCTTAGTATCCTATACAAAAGAAAAAATCTTTAGCCAAAGGTTTTTCATACAGTATTTCTCCAAATGTAGGAAGATAAGTGTTTAAGATACAACCTAACAGAGAGATCAGGGGAGTCTTGGAAAGCCAGGCAGGTGCATGCTAACACTGATCATTATCGGTTACACCTAAGGATGCACAGGTTCCCAAATCTTGCGGCCATTTCCTCCTAGGCCATAACCTCAAGTAGACAATACTACCCTAGGAGAAGTTAAAGTAGCTTAATTTTCAAAGGAATGTGCTGCCCTTGGCTTTGCTATGAAGACAGCCGGCCCAGGACTTTGAAATACAGAGAATGACAATGTACCAGGAGCCCATAAACATGTCAGAAAAAGACAGCTTAAATCCTTGCTTTATTACATTGGAGCTCACTCTGTGGAGCTGGGATGAAGGATGAGTCTGGGAGCTAGTTTTTAAATGACCAATCTCATGCTAATTTACATCGCTTTCTGGCCTTAGCACTTGGCTCTGACATTAGGTTTTTTTTCTGTTCCACTAACCCCTCCCCAAAAGCTTTTTCTTTCAGAACACAAATAGACTTTTATGATCTTTTCGGAAAGGGACAAGAGAAGAAAGGAGAGAGGTTAGGTGTCCTGCTTCAGTTTGGCTTGGCTTCAGATGGTCATTATTCATTGAAATTCAAAATAAGTCGTTAATCATCTGGAAAAGGGAGAAAATAAGGAAGACAACATTGGCTCTGTGACTCTGGGATGTTGACTTTGGCCCCCTGAATACTCCGTGGAGCCTCTGCACAAGAATTTGAAAAGTGCTCCATGTGGAATTCTCCTTCCCCTTCCAGGTACATCTCTCCCCTTCCAGATGTGAGTCCCATCTTCATCTGTCAGTCTCTGCTCCTTACATGAAGGGGCAGACAATGGTCTGGGTCCTTTGAATGAATCCGAAGTGTTTCAAGATCACCTAGCTTCCGTTTCCTCCATGGGTATCATTCATAGCTACTCCATGTGATGTTTTGTGCTGGGAGGTAAATGTAATTGTACCTGAAACAAGATAGGGCATTTATCCATCCTCCACAAGTCACACGGTGAGTAACTGGGACTTTGTCACTAGCCTGGAGCACTTTCTGTCTCAGGAGAGGCACATCTTATTGGAATTCCTGCACCAAACTCTCCACATGCTTTCAAAATTAGATATAGTCCCAGCTCACCTTTCCATCATCTTCTCCCATTATCCAGCTTCGTCCTGGCAGGAGAGAAGATATTCTAGAGAGAGCCATTTGTGTCTGTCCCTGCAGCTACCAAGCTACTGAAATAATGAACTCTGAAGAATTGGGACTTTGCCAAGAATCTTATTGCTGGAAGAAGGAAAAGTCTGAAACCTCGAGCTTGTTTCTCAGGAAGAGATGTCCTGCAGTTCTGACAACTTGTCAAGCAAACTTGCAGCAGACATGAGCCAATAATCATGAGCCAGTGATTGGATAGAAGCACACCTTGACCACGAATGCTTAGTCATGCATACCTCTTGCAATCTTTTTAAACCTAAACCTCATACGAGAATCACAAAGACAGACTTAGAGGTCATCAGACATCTTCTCCACTTGGCCATGCTAAATAAATGTTCTTTTTCTGCTGTTTACATTCTTATCTATTAAATTGGTCTATTGGGGACAGGTAGCCATGACTGCTTGCTAGGGCTTCCAGAGTCCAAGCTCTGACCCCTACCACTTCAGTAACTACTTCCCCCCACCTTTGAGATGTGCTCCCCACCTCCACCATTTAGCTTCTATTCTTTATGTGAAGGGTCAGACAACTGGCTAGGGTCACTTGAAAGAATTTGAAGTGTTTCAAGATCAGTCAGCTTAGATTTCCTAGTCATCAGTGTGACTCATTGATAGCTGCTCTATGTAACATGAGATTGTGCTGGGAAGTAAATGTAATTGTGCATAAAACAACCTAGATACCTCATTCATCCATCCTCCACAAGAAACATGAAGAGTTATGAGGGCTTTAGAACTAGCCTGAAGCACTTTTTGTCTCTAGAATGATTCTTATTGTTATCACACAGTCCTGCCATGCCAGAATATTCTACACAGTCGCCAAGAAGTACTGTTCTCTGTGTCAGGAAATTGTCTTTCCTCTGACTTCATGGGATTTGTTTTACAATTCAGCACATGATTTCTGCTGCTGCAATTCAGGTCACTTCAAAGCTGGTGGCCTAGCCCAATGCAAGTGAATCCGCTCACCTTCTTACAAGTGACTTACATGGATGGTTTCACTACTTCAGAATCATAAGCCAGAAACCGATTCTCAGCCTGCTTAAACTTTGGAGGGAATCTACCTTCAAGCCCACTGAGGAAGTGGCTGGCATGATGAATTTTATCTGCCAGTTTCCTAAGCTATCAGGTGTCTAAATATTTGATCTGAATCATTCTGATGTTTCTATGACAGCATTGTTTTATCAAATTGATTTTCAAATGAGTGAACTTCAAATAAATCTGACTGTCCTCTCTGGTGTAGAAGGACCTTAGCCAAGCAATGTAAAACTTTAAGAGACTAACTAAACTAATATATATCTTAGAAGAACAAATTCTTCATACAACAGCCTTTGGCTTTTCTTGGTTCTAGAGAAGGGATTGTTTGGGTTAATATGTATGATTCCTTTCTTTCTCCATCTGTGGTCTGCCTTTCTTTCTCTTTCCAAGATGGATGGATGGATGCACACATGGATAGATGGATGGATTCAGGCATGCATGCATGGATACTTGGGTGGATGAATGGATACATGGATGGATGCAAGCATGCATGGGTGGGTGGGTGGATAGATGGATAGATGCATGGATAGATGCATGCATGCATGAATGGATGCATAGATGGATGTATGCATGCATGGATGGATGGGTGGGTGGATGAATGGGTAGATGAGTGAATGTATAGATGATAGAGATAATAGATGAACAGATAAATAAATAACTGGTTGTGCTTCTCTAAAGAACCCTTATCCATACAAGGGCAGAACTTAGATATATGGGTAGTGGGAGTGAGGTCTTCATTTTCATACTGACCAGCTGCTAAGGGACTACTCTCTCTTTATCTGCAGTTCCCTACATCTTTAAACCTAGCAGTGACACCTTGAGTTCTTATCCCACTTAGGCTGTTGTAATTTTTCCTCATGCCACCCACGAGAGAAAATTCTTGTAAGTAGATAAGATTTACAACACAAACTCTTCAGCCTACAACATAACACAATTTCCAGTGCTATCCCATCATACTCGGCTCCAGGGATGAGTACAGAAAAGTACAGTGACCACTTTTGCAGTCTTGCCTGCAGCCCTACCCCCACTATTTTCGCCCTTTGAGAGGCTCCTCTATTTCCTCATGCACCCTGGAGTGACACTCATTTTGGGAAGAACTCCCACGCCACTTTTTCTGTGTTTTCTGTCCTCCCTCCTATTCAAGAGAGTTCTAAAGATGGTCCACAGCCCCGACAAACAATTGAACATACTGCAGGACAATACTACTCTTAACCCCCCATGTCTTTACCTAGGTCCTTCTCTATACCTTGTTCTCTCCCTGACCTATGCTCTCTAGATCTCTGAGGCTGCAGGCAATTGCCCTTCTTCCTATTAAAAGTGATGCCACATCTGCCTCCCATAGCTCAGGATGAGAAGTCTCCTAGACCTGGTAGTGTAGGGAGAAGTGGAATCCAACAAGAAATAGAAGCTATTTTGGGGGGTGGGTGGATAGTGAGTGCTAAGCACCCCAGGTGGTTATTAATTTCTGCAGGAAGCATAAAGTAGCTACATAGTTTCACACCAGCTTTGCTGGACCCTGGAGCTCTTGGAAGCATCTCGACCACCACTCCCCTAAGGAAATAACCAGGAGAATGGAATATGTAAGGATGGGGGTTAGGAACAGAGCAATTGACATTACATGCATGGCTACTCCCAGGGCTCTCAGGTGAGTGACTTTCAAGGAATTACACAATCCTGGCTATCAACATGCCACAGGAACTCTGTGAGCCCTGAGACACCAACAATGACAGCAGAAACGGGTGCATAATAAAGATGAGTCATCATACCAACAAAGATGGCCAGAGATCAGGAACATTAGTTACACTCTCTTCACACATTCATTGTGTGTATGCAAGCATCTAAACTTACATACATGAACATTGTGTGTATATTCATGTATGTAAGTGTATACCTCTGGTTTTCATTTTATGTTTCTGCATGTACATCTGTTTGTATATCTGTGCATATATGTAAATTGTCTTCTGGGTTTCTCTGGCCCATGTATATCTGTGTGTTTAGTTTTATGGGTGACTGTGTCTGTATATGTGCATGTCTGTGTTTCTCTGAGTCTATGTATATGTCTGTGTACAGTTCTCTGTATGTCTGTGTATGTGCTCACATGTGTTTCTGTGTTTCTCTTGGTCTTTGTGGTTTTTGTGCATATCTGTGACCATGTTCATATGTGTGTTTGTCAGTGTGTACAACTCCACAGATGACCAAATGAATTCCAGTGTTCCTGTACTCTCTGTAGTTGGCATCTCCAGCTTCCTAGTGTGCATGCTGCACATCACGGTCCACCTTGCTTGTACTATTATCACTTCCAGAGAAAGTGCCTCCTTATTGAGGAGCCTCTCAGTCATCCTGAACACAAATTATGTTACTTCGCCTCAGATGAATGAGGTCAGAAACTGGCAAAGTAATGTCCCGGAGCTCTTGGTCTCCACAAGAAAATATTTTCCAGTCTTCTGACCAGCTGTCACCTGTAAGCTGCCAAATCTCCTTCACGTTAGGTTGCTCTCCCAGAAGGATGGACTCTCAGGACTGAAGGATAAATGGCCAGGATTCAGACCCAGGGCCTTCAGTGATAACTCACTAAGTACAGCCCTCCTTTGTATACACTGGGGATTTGAGCTCCGGGTTTAATCATGATGCCTTCTGCAGCTTCCACAGGAGTCAGAAGAAAAAGCAATGTGGACTTGGAACTCAACACTGAGAAGTTTGTTTGCTCTCCAGCCATACCTAGTCGGGTCAGACAAGTTTACGTAGGCGTTCTGCTCTGGTTGAAGCAGCTGTACTTGGGCTGATGAAGAGATTAGATGTAGTCCTGAGAGGCCAGTCTCCATAAGAAGGCTGTTTAAATATACACATCTGTGGGGTTTCTGACCCTCTGTAAGCTTCCCCTGCATCATGGGGTGACTTGTTTCCAGCACCAATTGTACTTTAACTGCCTCTGAATCTGTGGAGTAAAGCAATATCCATCCAATAATATTGTAAGTTTTTAATGCTTCATTTGCTGGTAGGCCCAGACAGGACCAAGGTCATCACAGGAAAGACCCTTTGATGGTTTGCATCTTATAAATTCCCCAAGGTGTTTGGGAAGTGGCTTGGTCAGTAAAGTGTTTGCAGTATAAGCATTGTGATATGATTTTGAGCCTTAAGAATCTGTAATTTTGAAAAACAGCTGGATATAGAGAATGTACTTACAATGCCAACACTAAAGAAGTGAAGACAGACAGTGGGGCTTGGTGGTCAGCTCATGTAGCCAGTTAGTGATGTCCAGATTCAGGGCAGGAGCCTGTTTCAAAAAGGGGATGCCCAAAGATGGCATAATGAACACATACACTGAGAATAAATGAAGAAAGAAAGAGAGACAGAGAGGTGAGAGAGAGAGAGAGAGAGAGAGAGAGAGAGAGAGAGAGAGAGAACCTCCAAAGCTCATGTGTTAAGACTTGGTTCCCAGCAATTGGTGCTCTTGGAGTGGTGGGACCATTAGGAAATGGGGTCTTTGGGACTTAAGTTAGGTCACTGGAGGTGTCCTTAAAGGGGATATTGAGACCTCATTCTTCCTATCTGTCTCTATACTTCCTGGCCATCATGAAGTGAACAACTTCCTCTTCCTCAGGTTCCTCCCATGATCTTCTATCTTAGACTCCCCTTAAAGCAGTGGGACTAAGAGATCTCAGGATGAAATGTCCTATGAGTACCATTATCTTTTCGGTTTATTTTCCTCAAGAACTTTGTCACAATGATGGAAAGGTGATCTCTACAACACTATGGAATAAGACAATTCATAGCAATAAACAGGATGGCATGCAGTTGTCCCTGAGAGGAGCATGGCCAGCTTGCACCCATCAGGGACCAGGTTTATCTGAAAACAAGAATGTGAATATAAAAAGGCATGCTGGGACTGCACTTCCTCTCATTTGAACCCCTCTGAAGTAACCTTAGATAGTTTTCAAAGCCACTCTGCTCTTTGATACCATATGAAAGAGTGTGATCTGCCACTCAAGGCTGAGATGTCCAGAGACTTCCTGACAGATCAACCATGAAGAAGAGAAGGTGACAAAGTTGTATTTCTAAGTGGAGGCTTGGGTTTGCTACAGCCTAAGTGGGATCAGTGTGTCATGGGTGCATCCCAGAGTTGGGAACTTTTCCTGGCACCTGACATGAATAAATAGGCTACAGGCAGGGGCATGGGACAGTAATGCCTCTATAGGCTGCATCCTCTGAGGACTACCATGAAGTTCACTTAAAGTCTTTAAAAAAACATAGTGGTTGGGAGTGTGAATAACACACTTCCTATGGTATAGGATGGAAACAGTGCCCCTGAACTTGAGAGAACCTGGGCCGTTCTCTCAAAAAGCACACCTGCCTTTTGCTCTTAAGTACATGTTTTCAAACTTCTATGCATTAAATGGTTGGGTTTTGGGTTCAATCCATCTGAGATGAGTGGTATTTTTAGCCAAAAGACTTATCTATTAAATAAATCATCAATGCCATCGATGGGCAGAGAGAAATCAGCATAGTGGTGTCTCTGAGCAGAGTTCATGTGGCAAAGTGAGGGTCCCTCCCTGCAGGTTTTAGAGGAAGGTGTGGAATTGGGAAGTTTCCTCTTTTCTGACCACAGTTGGCTGTTGCTGGGACTAACCAATTGGTGCTGAGTTAAAGGATGTTAATGATCATAAACATCTTTCCTGGTCACCCTTTGCTAAGAAGACAAGTTACTTTAGCTTTATGAACCAAATCACTCTACTAAAGGCAATTGTCACAGTTCAGTGAAGAGAAAGGAGTCCTACAAAATGGCATGACCCTTGCTAATATACTGGTCTTAGGGAAAGGCTAGGCAGTGATGGTCTCTGCCTCCTATCGCCACTCTACTGCTGTGACAATACAGTGACCAAAAGGCAAGTTAGAGAGGAAAGGGTTTATTCAGCATACATTTTTATAATGCTGCTCATCACCAAATGAAGTCAGGGCAGCAACTCTAATATGGCCGGAGCCTAGAAGCAGGAGCTAATGCAGAGGTCACGGAGGGGTGCTACTTACTGACTTGCTTCCCCTGGCTTGCTTGGCCTCCTTTCTTATAGAAACTAGGACCATCAGTCCAGAGATGACACCACTCAAAATATGCTGGGCCCTCCCTCATTGATCACTGATTGAGAAAATACCTTACTGCTGGATTTCATGAAGGTATGTTTTCAACTGAGGCTCCTTCCTTTTGTGTCTCAAGTTGATACAAAACCAGCCTGTACACCACAGTCCAAAAGAAGGACAACCATGCATCATAAGATGTGCAGTGCGTGGGAAACATGAGGAGCACTGGCTTCCATGTCTTTGGGAGCTTTCCAGTTTGCTGTCTGTTGTTATACATGCCCACTGGCCAATATGAAGGGGGCAGTGGCAGTTCCCTCTTTCCTGTGTGATTTTAGTTTGTGTCAAGATGACAAAAACTAACCAGCACAGAAGCCAGACCTTAGGCCAGTGGCCATTGCACATCATACAAGAAGATAGAGGAGTCAAAGGAGCCTGAACCAGCACTCACAGTGCCCTCACTGATCACTCAGCAGACTAAGTGCTCACCATGGACCAGGCTCTAAACCCTGGTGGCGTTCAGATCAGGGTATTCATTTCCTGTCTTTGATGAGGGCTCTGAAGTTATCTTTTATCTCTCTTCTAATACCATCAAGATGGTCTCCATCCTTTGATCCCCTAGGATTTTTTATAACCCTAAAGATCCTTTCTGAGAATTAAAGCATCTAAATTAAAATACCAAAGAAAATAAAAAAAGAAAGAAATTATTGAATCAATAATCAAAAAGCAGTTGACAGCTTAGCATGGTGGCATAGGCCTGTTACTCTCTGATAATTGGTGGCTGATTAATTGGTGGCTGAAACAGAAACAGAATCCCAAGTTCAAGGCCATTCTGAAGGCCAGTCTTGAATGTGTACTGTACCAATGTCACCTTGGATCTTTGTATCTTTATATCAATAGCCCAAAGAATGTTGTAATAAAATGCAAACATAGCTCATATTTGAGGGGGTTGGATGTGTATCACTTTGCATAAGAAAACTTTAGATAGTTTCTTTTTTAGTGGTTGAAGCAACTTTGAAATATATGTGAATTTTTTAATATATGTAAATTTTGAAAACCACAATCTATCCCAAAACCTAGAACAAAGAGGAGTGCCCTCCTACATCCTAAATCTGTCCTTCTTTAGCCTTCTCCTGTTTCCCCAGACTTACGATCAATGGGTAACATCCCATCACCTTGCATTTCTTGGACACATTCTTCACATACTATTTTTATACTCAATGCGAACTCCTTGTAGGGAAGAAATCAATTTCCTCTATTTGTTGGAAATGTCTTAAACATAGAGAATCAGGAAACAGACCACAGCTTCTGTATCTTGTGCCTCTGTGCTCATAACTGACACTCAGCCAACCACATCCTTGAAGGAAATAGCTTCAGCAAGATGACATATAATCTCCCATTTCTGTGACTTGCATCTGAATTTTAAGGGCTCAGTACAGTCTTACATCAGAAGAAAGCAGGTCAGATACATTCCCTACATACTTATTGCACAGAGAACATGTACATACTTATAAAGTTAAAGTAAGATTGATGACTTCTTAATTGTTCAGGGAACAGAGGCAGGAGAATGGCAAGATAAGGGTCTACCTGAGACAGAGTAAGTTCAAGGCCAGCCTGGGTGACTTAGTGAAAAGTTATATCAAAATAAGACAGGGTATCATTTGCAACTCTGTGGAAGAGCTCTCGATGAGCACATGTGAGTCCTTGGTTCAATCTCCTAGACCATAAAATTACAAAAAGAAATATGTAATAGTTAATATTATTCTGGGGGTTGTCATACCCACTTGTCTTTAAATATCTATTAGGGATTTCTACCCCACTTCAGACCATATTGTTCCCAGATAATTGATACAGAAACCTTTATAATTATAATAAGCTTAAGAGCACTAGAGCTGGGCACATATCAACTCTACATCATCTTGTCTACTTGCCTGTGGTGATCTGAAATATCCTGTCTGGTCTGCCATGGGCTGCCTTTACTCCATCAGGCCAGCCAGCCCTCACGGCCATGCATTCATGACCCACCTACCCCATGACAACATTCTTCCTTCTTCCTCTCCTCTCCTCAAGGTCCCTACCTCAGACCCTAATCCAGGGAACCTTTGCTCTGCCTCATTTCTTCTGCTCAGCTCAGGCTATAGGCATCTTTATTAACCAATCAGGGACAACTTGAGGGGCAACATTTATATAGCATCATTGGGTGTATATGAGGATCTCCTCATGGGGGGCACCCAGATCTTGGGAACCAGTATTTAGCATCTGAATAAACAGTTGTACCAGAGTAGTCCTATACTAAAGATAAGTTGCAGATAAGAAAAACACAGTCTTCGAATCCTGACCTGAGGAATGACCCAGGAAGACTTCAAGAAACAGATGCCCTTTATAGATGTACAACACTGCAAATCCTTGACTCACCAACCGGAGTGGAGCACCAGGATAAATTATAAGATAATATCAGGAATTCCTGATCATTCTTCCTCAGCACACAGAGAATGGGCCATCAAGGACCAAGCATGAAGCACTCAAGAGAAATTAAAGACTTCTATATGACCAGGGATGAGGAATGACACACCAGGATGAATGGCCAATGCCAGGAAAGCATTTGCATAAAGACTTTGACTTGACCAAAATGTAAATTTCATGAAGGAAGGAGTTTGAGATTTCAAAAAGAATTGGGGAATATTTTTCTATGCCAATTAAAAATGGTGACATTATCCCACACATAATACAAACTAAAATTATACCTTTCATGTGCCTATTCACAGAAAATTACAAAGGTGATGCTAAGTGTTTGGGAATGCTTTGTAATGATACAATGCCTCACTGGGTTCACAGCAGAACACAGGAAGCTTTAACAGAGGCATTGTATTTAATGCCACAAAAGGATGCAATAGGACAGTTGGAACCTGAACTTTAGCTATTTAGTGTGCTTCTGTTGGAGTTATGCTATTCAGTCCTTCTCATAACACTGGAGGTGCAGACAAAACTCACGGACCTCAGCAATCTCCTGACACTTAAAAGAGTTACAAGACCTTTTCCCAATGTCAGAGAAACAGTCACAATTTGGAGGAGAGAGAATACTGACCCAACACCAGCCAAGCTGCTTGAGAATAATGCAATAAGCTCAAGGAACATCAGCCATGATGTGAGGACAATTCAGTGATGACTCTAAGTCACATGTGGTCCTATAAGAAAATCCTCACCCACAGTCCTGTAACTAACCCCAGTTAATTCACTGGTTCCCCAAGATAGCCTTGGGTGGGAATGGTCCATCATCAATGCCTTATCTGGGGTGATCAGATGTTTGTTTGTTCATGCCTCCCCAAGAAAAGTCAATGATACATTGTATCTAATAGCACAAGAAGATGTGGTCAAAGAGTCACACACAGAAGATACAGGAGTCAAATGCACATCACATGCTCAGAATAGCATGTAAAGAACCAGCTTCTAAATCCTACCTGATGCATGTGGCAGTCACAGATGTGGATTTAGGATTGAGCTGAGATTCATTAAATGCTTCTTCCTAGATAGTTTTTATTTTTTGCAAGCCTTACTCAGTATCCTCAGTCATCTTGGCTTGTACATTCCTGATTTTCCCCTGAAAGGCATTCTAGTATTTCCTTTTCCATTTTCATAATATTGTAATAGATCATGAGCCTAGAGTTGGCAATGGTAACAAGCCAAGTTAACATCTGTCCTAAGGAGCAATAACTAAACCTCCCCTAAGATGGGGTTTCCAAAGCGGGGATCCATTGGAGAACATATCCCTACAGTGCTATACAAACACCCTGTCTCCTTGGGTGAATTCACTGCTAACCTCCTTTTCAACAACCAAATCACAGTTCCCAGCATAGTGTAATATTTTGAACCTCTTTCATGCCATTTTGTTCTCTGGCCACCAGCAGGTAACACTGCACATTCTCCTGCTCTGCTCTTGTCTCCTTACTACATGTGGGCTGGGATGAGCTGCAAGCCATTTGGTGAGAAAGTCAGTTCTCTTCTCCATCGCCTAGAACTCCCACCAGAATCCCAGTATTGTTTTATAACAATGTTATGGTTTATCTATGCTCAGCCTAGGGAATGACACTGTTAGAAGGTGTGGCCCTGTTGGAGTAGGTGTGGCCTTGTTGGAGTAGGTGTATCACTGTGGGTGTGATCGTTGAGATACTCACCTTAGCTGCCTGGAAGTCAGTATTCTGCTAGCAGCCTTCATATGAAGATGTAGAACTCTCAGCTCCTCCTGTACCATGCCTGCCTGGATGCTGCCATGTTCCCACCTTGATGATACTGGACCTTCTGAACCTGTAAGGCAGCCCCAATTAAATGCTGTCCTTCATAAGACTTGCCTTGGTCATGGTGTCTGTTCATAGCAATAAAACCCTAAGACAAGCAGAGAATGTGATTAAAGCTGTCTGACCCTCTTCTCAGTAAAACATGAATGTGCATAGCTATTTTGAGGGAGTTCCCAATTTATTTACCCATTAACACATCTTGAGAGTTCCACCCTGAAACAATCCTGGTCAGAACACCTCAACTCTGCAATACACCTAGGAAAAGGTTTTCTGTGATTTGTATGCACTAGCAGTACAGGACAGTAGGCTCGCTGCTACCTAGCAAGTCTCCCTTGCTCCTCACATTGGGATGAAGAGACTGGTTTGGCTGTTTAGCAGTACATCTGTGAGCAGTGAGCAATTATTAAAGTGTTGACTGAGCTTGCTGGAGTCTACTGAATCTAATCACAGCATTTTGTTTTGATTCTGAATGGGCTTTTTTGATTGGGGATGTTGTTTTGTTTCTGGTTTCTAGTTTTGAAACCGGATCTTTCCCTGTGGCCCAGACTGACCTGGAATTCCCAATTAGCCTCCTATGCTTATAGTAACTATTGTGGATTAAAATGTGTTGATGTGCTGAGCAAGGGAGTATTCTGCTTTCTTTTGCTGAATCTTGTCTTCACGGCAATGAAGGTCTTCTGTTCCCTTACGCTGTACTAAGGTTTGGAGAAAAAAAAGATCTGGGAGACAGGTCCAGCATTTGAGTCATCAACTCACGCTGGTGTTACTGCATCTCGCCCCGCAACCAGTGCTCTGATATGATAGCACAATGTACTTTTCTGAATCATAGTGGAACTCATGAGTGGGTATGCTTTTAAAGGCTGCAGCTTCTATTAATAACACCTTAAAATAAAACTCAATAAAATACATCTATCTCCAAATCTCTCCAGAGGATATCATTTTATCATTTGCTGCATTTCGGTTCTTCACGTGGGGCCAGATAGCTAGAAAAGCTCCTGTTCGCAGAGGTAAAAGTAGAGGCGTAGTCATCAACTCTCCTGGACATTTTGTCTGTTTGACTATCTACCCCATGCAGAAGGTGTTGGCTTAAATGTGTAATGTCCCCCAAAGGTTCACATGCTTGAAGCCCCAGTCCACATCTGGTGAGTCCACTTGGGAAACCTGAAGGTGGATCCTCACCAGCAAGTGGAGGTTACTAGTAGCCATCTATGATCTCATGACATGAAAAGCTCTGCCAGCTGCTCCCACTGCTAAGGATGGAGCATCTGCTGCCCTCATACTGTCCCCTCTAAAGTCTCACTGAAACCATGAGTCAAAGAAGACCTTCTTTCCCCATGTACCTTCTGTGCCATATTTCTGTCACACCTAACTCCGTGTTCACTCTGAGTTTGTGGCCCTTGTCCACAACTCAGTGATGACAGTGCCTGACGTTGATTATTGTTGCTGCTCTATCTTCTCAGGATCAAGTGTTTCCTGATATTCTCCTGTTATTAAATGAGGTTTATCCTAATATAGAAATTCAAGGATGGATGCTTAAGAGAAGCAGGGATAGTTTCTCATGGAATAAGAGGGTTTGGCTGGTATTGGATTCACTGAAACTTTGAGATTCTCCTTACTTGGGGGTTGGGCTTGCTTCCGTTCTTCTGCCTGTACTAAGCAGTCTTCTGTCTCAAGTCAGGAAGGAATCACACCAGCTGTTTAGTTGGATCCTTTAACGGGCAAAGTATTATTGCCTTCCAGATCTCGTGGCAAATATTTTCAAACTTTAATGTATAGGCTCACTTGTCCTTGCATCTCTGGTATTTCACTCATAGACTGCCATATCAAAGCTGAATAAGAATTATAGAGTGCTTCACTTATGAAGGGGGCGTGGTGAATGCCTGTGTTGCTCTGACGTGAAGCCATGGAAGGAATAGTAGATAATCCTTTTCCTGAGAATAGGAAACGGTTTACAATCAAGATCAGCAGACACTTGAGAAGTTCCAGGGTTTCCCCCACTACCACCCTGAAGTCATCCTGGGCAGCAGTAAGCTGGACCTCTGCTGCCACCCAGTGTCCCACGGGAGCCAGGTTCCAGACATGCCACAGACAGGAGGCAACGGGTAGCAAGAATTGGTTGATACTTAGCTGTTGGCGAGCTGCAAGGAGAAGGCCTTGGAATTAAACCACTGTGCCCTTGCTCTGGCCTTCTACCATCAACATTTGTTCTCCTTAGAAAAACCCAGACAAGATGAGCAAAAAGCATGAACCTTGCCCCTTGTTTTCAGTGTAGTAACTCTTTCCTCCCCGTGGGCACCTATATATCAACTTCAAACAAGATAAAATATCAGGAAAGTTTGTGGTGAGAATCCACCTGCTAAACTTCAAAGTGTCCCCCCAGAGTCATAGTCTCCAGCATTTAAATGCTTAGTCCCTACTTAGTGGTTCTGTTTGGGGAGGCTTGGGCAGTGTAGCCTTGTTGGAGAATGGGCATCACTGGATACAATTCTCTTTCGGATTTGATTTGTGCTTGCAGTTCCAAAGGTGAGCTCTCAGCTTGCTACTGTAACCACCACGCCTACCAGTTCCCTACCTTAATGGACTCCAGAGCCATAAGCCAGAATAAATGTTTTCTTCTATAAATTGCCTTGGTCAGGGTGTCTTGTCCCAATGATAGCAAAACAAATTAATACAGTTTCTAGTATTCGCTATTGGCATGACTGAAGTTGACTGGGAGGATTTTAAATATCCACTGAAAGCATAGACTCTAAAAAGCCATGCCAAGATGGGAATCGCTGAACTGGGCAAACAAAAGAGGGAACTGAGGGAGAAACACAGCAACACTTTCTTTGTGAAAGATCCACCAGGAATTTGATTGGCCTGGTGAGCATAAAACCTGTGAAGAAATTCAAGGCACTTCTCTAAGGAGAGAGGACAGTAAGGACAGGTACACCAGGGCTAGGCTCTCCCCTGCCTTTTCCCCAAGGCTCAAGCTGTGACAGTTACTTCAAAAGGCTTTATACAACGTGATGGATGAGGAAAGATGTCTCTTTCTGGGTTCCCTTTGGTTCCAACCTTAACAGCAGTCTTGGTTCCTGTGTTCCCAAAGGAGAAGAATTCATACGTGGGCACAGGCAGTCTGAGCTGAGTGAGCATTCAAGATTTAGTTCAAGAGTCAAGAAAGCAAAAGTAGGAAGCCAGCATGTACTACAGAATGTCTGAGCAGAGTGGGCATGTGACACATGGGCTTATAAACTTTATGTGGAGCTAGATGAAACTGCATTGATGTGCTTCTGTAAGCCCGGCACACCTAGAGCAAGATGGGGGCAGAGAAAGGAGAATCACCCAGAAACTCACAGGTCAGCTAGCCTGAGTACACAGCAAAAACAAGAGAGACAGACCCTGACTCAAGGGGGTGGAGGGTGGAGAAATGATTCGGAGTAATCTAGTTTCAAAGATACAATGAATGTGTAAATTTAACAATAGAGTCTTTGCATATTGCACATTTTATAAAGCCAATTTATTGAATTGATTGTTAGCAGTTGGCTTCTGGGTTGGTAGCCAGTGTGGTACCAACGTAAGCTGGATCCATTTCTTGGTGCCAATTGAAATGATTAATTCAATACGACAGCTGCCAGGAGCAATGGAAATGAGCATTGCAGACACCGTACAACAGCTCACAGTGGGCAAACAGCTGGCAGGAGAGAGAGTAAGACATTGTCCAGTGGAACCAAAAAGACCCTAACCAGCTGATGGTGACTTTACCCAGACAGAAGGGACGGGAGGATTCTCAAGGAACCACCAGGAAATCGAACGGCATTCAGAGTAACCTTCAATTACTAACATGTCAGCAGTATTCTGTGCTGAGCATTTTATAGGGATCTACTTCTTAGTCTTCAAAACAAACCCTTCAGTTAAGAAGCCTTGGCACCATTCTGTGTTTGGGCTAGAGCTATAGCTCAGTCAGTAGAGTACCTGCCTAATATGCAAGAGTACAGGGTTCAATCCCCAGTAATATTCAAACCACTGTCCTGTTCACCTACCATCTAAGAACTCAGGAGGTAAAGGCAATAGAATCTTGTATGCAAGGTCATATAGGCTACGGAATGAGGTTGAGGCCCGTCAGGGGTGCATGAAACCTTGTTTTACAATAAAACAAAAATAAGTACATAGAAGATGTTTAAAATAGAAATGCCAACAGAAGTATAATGTGAAAAAAAATACATGTTGGATGGAAATGTTGTTTTGACATATCTTTATGCACATTTATATAGAATAGTGTGGAAAGGGACCACCCTGATAGCTCAGCAGGTAAAAGCCCTTTCCTCCAAGCCTGACAGCCTGAGTTTTAAAGCCTAGAATGTGGAATGCATATGATAGGAGAGACCCAAACCCTGCAGATTATCCTGTGACCTACCCATATGTGTGCTACAAAGTACACTCCCCATGCCCATAAAAAGTACATGGAATATTGAAAATCATAAAGAAAAATGTGGAAGTATAAACATATTGGCCAGTGATTGTCAAGTAACTGTAATTACTATAGGTTTCTCACCAAAAACATTCTGAAAATGGGTCTCTACTGGTGTGGCCTGAGAGATTTGTTGGTTTACTTAACTAACGATTGTAACTAAGGGGATAAAATGCAGCTCTGGATAAATGACATGACTAGAGAGTGTGGCGGCGGGGGGGGGGGGGGGGGGAAGGAAATGGTACAGAGTGAACAGTGAGGGGTCCTAATGAATGTCGTCAGGCAAAGCTGAGCCATGTCCACTCCGGACTCCTCATCCAGGGCTCTCCTGCCAGAAACTTGAACACTGTGCATTTATTTACATAATGCACAAGACCAAGTAATGCCACATGGCAGAAACTCATTGTTTAAAAACTCCCGTTCACTTTCCATTTATTTACAGTGACATTTGCTTTGCTTCGCTTAGGCCTCTTAAAATGCCAACCCAGCTGTATGAAGTGGTTGTAAGTTTGAATCCCTGTCGTGAAAGCAATTTTAGTAAAAATAAATAAGCCTTGTAAAGGATGTATTTACTCAAAAGCAGAATCTTAGCCAAGGAAATGGCAAGAAGGAAAAGATGGCCATCTAGTGGCTACATGGTTTTGTATCAGTGTGAGAACACTAAGGATTGGAAACAGATTGATTTAAGGGAGATTATTCGATCACCAAGAAGAAATAAAATGATTAAAAATTGAGCTTGCTGTGATAGCACATCTGTAATCCCAGCAGTCAGGAGGCTTGAGGCAAGGAGATGGGTTTGTGGTTATCTCTGGCTACATCTTGAGTTTGCGGCTAGCTTGGGCTACATGAAACTGTGTCACCCTACCTGCTCCCCCCCCCCCCAAAAAAATATATATAGTTTAAAAAAATAAAAGTCACCAAAGCTGAATCTTGAAAATTCCCCAAAGAAATAATTATACAAAAACTCCTCTCACCCCCTATCATTATGGTGTTAAATTAAACCTGGCTCCTGTCTTAGCTTCGTGAGGTGTGTGTGTGTGAGTGTGTGTGTGTGTGTGTGTGTGTGTGTGTGTGTGTGTGTGTGTGTG
>JADRCH010000255.1:1691140-1793293 GCA_019843965.1 Rhynchomys soricoides
TGTGTGTGTGTGTGTGTGTGTGTGTGTGTGTGTGTGTGTGTGTGTGTTGGGGGCATTAGTCAAATTTCTGTTGCCGTCTTTCACAAATTGCAAAGCATAAATATTTAATTCACATTCATATAACTCATCATAATACTATTAAGTTTAACATCCAGCCACATGAACACGACTTAGGTATGAAATATTATTTGGAGAGGCAGGTTCCCTAATTTCTTAGGGTTTCATTTCTGTGAAGAGACGCAACTTTTATAAAGTACAACATTTAATTGGAGCTGGCTTATAGTTTCTGAGATTCAGTCCATTATCATCATGGTGGGAAGCATGGCAGCATCTAGGCAGATACTGTGCTAGAGAAGGAGTTGAGAATTCGTCTTCCTGATCCAAAGACAGCCAGGAAGAGACTCTCCGGTAGGCAGCTAGGAGGTCTTTTGCATACTGGGTGGAGCTCTAGCACTAGGAGCCCTCAAAACCTACCTGCACAGCGATACACTTCCTCCAATTCAGACATGATCACCTGGGCTATAAAATGGGTCCAAGGCCAGCCTGGGCAATGTAGTAAGACCCTGCATCAGTTTTTGAAATTTTAATTTTTTTACTTAAAAGGGGGGTGGGGTGAGAAATGGGGCTACCGCCCAGTGGTAGAAGTCTTATCTGATGTGTGTAAAACCATGCGGGAAACACAAAGGGGGAAACTGTGCTTTACAGAAACAACGTTGTCATTCTCCCATTTACAAACATAAACACGTACAACACAGCCCCTAGTTCTGTGGAGGTCATTTCTCAGTGTGTTAACTAGATTTACAGCACAGCAAGAGAGAAAGAGAGTAGAGTCCTGGGGGTGAGGTGGGAACATAGTGGAGGGGTGGAATGGGGCGTAAGATTTATTCTATGCTGATGTTCACAGGTTTCAATAAATAACTGTTGGTAAGCCAGTGTTTGTATTAGTTTCTCTTCTCCTTGCATTGAAAGAATGCTAAGAAGCACAACTTAAAGAAGGAAGGGTTTGTGTTGATTCAGTTTGAAGGCACTGTCAATCATGGAGAAAGAACATGATGACAGAGTAAGGCAGCTGGTCACATTTCATCTGCATCTAAGAAGCAGTGAGAGAGGCATGCTGGTGCTCAGCTTATTTTCTTCTTTTTATTCAGTGTAGAACCCCAGCTCATGGGATGATACCATCCATATTTAAGGTATGCCATCCAACCGCAACCAATCCACTCTCTACACCCCCCCACACACACACACTGATGTGCCCAGAGGTCTATCCACTAGGCGATTCTAGGTCCTGCCAACTTGTCAATATTAACCATCTATTTATTACAATAAGGATTAACTCATAGAATAACATAATTTAGGAAAGAAGAAGAGTTTAAATGTCTTTTTGGCCCATTTTATTTTCTACAAAAGCAAAGTGAAGCCCAGGGAAGTTAAATAACTTTGCAAAGCTACAAAGCTCAGCAGTAGAAGAGCATGAAGCTGAGCATGGAGCTGACCTCCTCACCCACGCTAACTGAAGTACATGCTGCTGCTACCTTCTAACTATAATTTAGAGCTGCAATTTTGTTCATGGCCTTGTATGGCAAAGATTTATTGATGTTCAAGTGACACAAGCAAAAATACCTGCCAAAAATGTGAGAAAGAACAGTTTATTTGTGAAACAAGAAAGGAGATGGCTTTTATTTATGAGCCAGCCCTTTTTACTTTTCTCCATTAGCACTTTTATTAAATTATTTCAAGATGTATTAGTGCTAATCTCCCATACTTGATTTTTATATAATGTGCTATTTAGCAACAATAACTTAATATATATGAATATTCATTATTGAAGTCTCTTCAAAAATGATAAAAATAGCCTATCATATTTAGGATCATCAGGATCATCATTATAAAATAATATCCTGAATATAAAGATTATATACCATGTGATTAACATTAAGGTAGACCTACCATTTACATCTTTAAAAAGAATTATGCTATTTTCTTATTTTTTAAATGCCAAGATTTCACTGAAGAAATGAGTTAACTACCTGTATTTTGAAAACCCTTCAACACTTGTCATTCAAAATAAGGATTATCTAACCTCTGTGTGTCAGCCATGATGCAGGACTGACATGATTCAGTCTTCAGAGTAGATTGCAATAAGTGGAGGGTCACAAGTGGGAAGGGGTCATTGCGAGCATGAGTGTGAGACAATGCACCTCAGAACATTAAAAATCACAGGAGGGTAAGCTTTTATGGAAGTCAGCTGTATTTAGTATCCAAGGCAGTTGTAAAGAGCTATAAAGAAAGACCCTGTGGCTTCTCTATTAAGGAAACTCACTTACTCTGTTGCACTTGCTCATTTCATTTGCTTAGTCTTTGATTTCTACTGTAAAAGATCAGAGTGGGCTTATGTTTGGCTAGTTAATAACTGTTGATTCGAAGTATTTGTGCAGAGCCTACGGCATCAAGTCAAATCACAGATTTCAGACAAGCCTGGGAACAAACTATAAGTAGCCCAGGTTATTAGATACAGCTGTTAACTACATCTGCCCCCCCCAACAGAGACTGAATGAATGGTGGCTATATTATGGGAAGGGTCTGTGATGGATATAGCAGACTCTGTGTTTGATTTATCTTATATGTGCAATAATTTAAAAAAAATACATTTTGAAACCTTTACTGAAATGTAAGACTAGATTTTGTTAAATAGAATTTATTAAAGTGATAAAATACCCTGACAAAAGCAACTTAAAGAAGGAAGTGTTTATTTTAGCTCACAGTTTGATGTACAGTCTATCACAACAGGGAAGTCAAGACAGCTAGAAGCTAGAAGCACATTATGTTCACAGTCATAAGAAGAAAGCAATGGATGCACACACTTCTAGTGCTTAGCTCCTTTCTCCATTTTATAGAGTCTAAGGTCACTGACAAGGAATAGTGTCACCCATAGTAAGTGGGTTTTCCTGCCTCATTTACATAATCAAAATAATCCCTCATACACGTGACCAGAGCCCATTTTCCTAATGATTCCAGATTCTGTCAGGTTGACAATCAATATTAACTAATCATCAGAGTATTGCTTATCTGCCCTTTCATTCTGTGTAACTGTATGGCAGTTGTATTATTCATTTAATGACTTTGAAATTTAAGAATATTTATCTAAGGGTGCTGGAGAGATGGCTCACTGGTTAAGAGCACTGGTTGCTCTTTCTGAGGACCCTCATATAATTTCCAGAACTCACATATTGGCTCACAGCTCTTTAACTCTAGCTCCATGGAGTCCAATGCTTCCTTTAGACATCTGCAGGCACCAGGCACACACAGAGATACATATATACAAGCGGGTAACTTACACATACATGCAATGTATAAAATAAAAAATAGTTTCAAAATTTAAAAAATCTATAATAAATTCTATAAAGTATGTGAAGTAAATCAATCATGTTGCTAAAAAAGAAGTCTTGCTTCTGCTCTTGGATGCTGGAAGACCTCTTTTCAGATATTTGAAAAGATATTTGATCTGTGTGTCACAAGATCTTGGGTAGTATTGTTTAATTTCATATGAAGTTGTGGGGCTTTGGGTCAAACAGGTGTTGGTCTACTACTAAGTCCATGTTGAATCACAACCCCAAAGGCATTAAGATAAAAGGGTATGGCTCTGGGAAGAGGTTTATAACCCTCACAAATGGATCTGAAGTTGAAAGGAGATGGTTCTCACTCTTCCGTTCCGTCTGTCTTATGAGGAAATAATATTGTCCTTTCCATAGACTAGAGTAACAAAGTATCATCGTGAAAACAGAAATCAACTGTCCCCAGACACTGAACCTGCTGATGCCTTGATTGTGGTCTTCACTGTCTTAATAAGAAATACCTTTATAGCCTTTATTCAACACAAATGGAAACTTAGACATCTGAGGAATGAAGGTCAACCAAGAAGGCAATCAACCATATATAAGTGACCATATCCCAATAAAAAAATCTCTGGACACAATGATCTAGAATCTTCTCTGGCAAGATGGCTTATATGTTGTCGTACACCATCACTGGGAAAAGATAGGATTGCTCTTTACTCTATTGAGAGAGGTCATTTTGAAGCTCTCTCTGTGAGATTCTCCACCCTATACACACTGTGATGGTTTGTGTGGGACCAATCCAGCGAGGTAGAAAGTGAAGCCCCACGTGTCCATCCCTGGCGCTGTGGCTCTGGGAGGGATAGGACACTCGGGGAAGTGACCTTGTTCCTTCACCCACAGTCTGACAGGCAGGTCAGGCTGTGGGAAGCCTTTTCGGAGACCTACCCATGGGTGGGAGAGGAGAACATTCCTGGGGAACTTGAGGCAGCCATCTTCGTGGGTTCTCTAGCCCGGGGCACTGCAGACACCACTGGGTGCCGCAGACGGGCTAGCAGGAGCACAGCTGGGGTTGGGGTTTGTGCGCCAGCTAGCTGCTTCAGCTTAGGTGAATGGGTACCATCTAGAAGCGCTGAGATGCCCTCAGCAAGAGGTTAGATGTGGCTTCTTAATCAAAGGCTGGACCCCTCACTTCCCAAGGCGGATCAAGATGAGACAGTCCATAATTCTAAGGCATTTATTGACATCGTGATGAGTGGCGTGGATGAAATCATACCACACAATCTCTGGGAGGGGCAAGGCAGATATAGTAACTGGGAAGGGGCATGGCAAAGTCTCTAGGTGTCTTATTAACCTGGGGATGGCTTGGGGCTACGTGGTCACACCTCCATCAGAGGGGGGTGGGTAGGGGTTTGACAACAGGTCCTAGTGACAGACCTCACAGGACAGACCTCTCTACAGGAGGCTGTGGGGGGTTGTACTTGACTGGAGCCAAAAGTCCGCTGGGGAGCATTGGCAAAACGCTTTCGGGTCCCTTGCGATTGCCCCACTGGGTTGCCCGGAGTTAAGCCTGTGCTCAACTGGGTGCCAGACTGCCTGTCACAGACCACTGCCCCACAGGTTTGTATATGCCTGGCCCAAGGAGTGGCACTATTAGGCGGTGGGGCCTTGTTGGAGGAAGTGTGTCACTGTGGGCGTGGGCCTATGACTCTTACCCTAGTTGCCTGGAAGTAAGTCATCCACTAGCCAACTTCAGATGAAGATGTTGAACTCTCTGCTCTGCTTGCACCATAGCAGCCTGGATGCTGCCATGCTCTTGCCTTGACAATAATGGACTGAACCTTTGAACCGGTAAGCCAGCCCCAATTAAATGTTGTCTTTATAAGACTTGCCTTGGTCATGGTACCTGTTCACAGCAGTAAAACCCTAATTAAGTCTCTCTCTCTCTCTCTCTCTCTCTCTCTCTCTCTCTCTCTCTCTTCCAATGGCTGTTTTTAATTTCTACCCATTATCTGCAATAATCTGTCACTAAGCAACAGTTATTTTCTGTGAGTTTTGTGAGACCTTCCAGTAAATTATTCAACATGAGGGTAGCTTTGGGGATTTGCAAACTCAACAAAGTATTGTCACCTCATTGAATAATTTCAAGAATTAGCTAAATGACTTGGTTTTTCATATGTGCAAAATGTAATCAAGATACATTTCTGGAATTAATTTCAGCTTATATCATTGAGGAACTAGTGGACATTTCAGCAGCCTTTGGAGAAAAGCTGAGAGTACATTCTACCTACCTATAAAGTTTCTTATAATTCCTTTTCTCTGCACTGTGTGGTGCTGTATGGAAACCATTACTGTGTTGTGTTAGATTCCTTGTCTGAAGCTGCCACAAATGAGTGTGTGTGTGTGTGTGTGTGTGTGTGTGTGTGTGTGTGTGTTGTAGCATGATTATTAGGCTTGTATTGTTTCTGGCTTGAAAGCACCTTGTTGGTAACTGCCTTCTGTAACTTCATGTTGGTCATGGAAGTCATTCATAGTGGGACCTCTTACATCAAATTGTGAATGCTGCATTTCAGGGCTTCCTATTCCTCAACCCCCAGAGCCAAATACCAAACATTTAGTGGCTTTATATTCACACTTAATCATTCTATTTCCAAATCTGCTGAGTTTTGTCTCAAACATGAGCTTGTTAAGCTCAAATTGCCTCCTAGTCTAGGATCCAAGACTCCATTCCTGCACTTCCTCAGATCTCTCTATTTTTTCTTATCTCTGTTGCACCTCTCAGCTCACACTGCATGAAAGAAATGTGTAGTTGTTGTCAGTAGAACCAAGAGAATTTGTTGGGTGAGAGTCCTTTCAAATCACCGAGAGCCCACTTGAAGAAGTGTCTCTCATTGCAAAGAAGTCTGTTTGCAATTTTCTAATGACTCAACTATTTAAGACACCTCCTCAAAACCAGGATAAGTATTTCATTTCTTTAGAAATACATTTGGAAAGACACAGTTTATAGCTTATGACTCAAAATTCCCCAGAACTCTGGCATCTGAGTTAGGTATGAAATTCAGTCCTCTCTGAGTATCACATGCTTTCTTTGGGGGATGAACAGAGAGTTGCTGAACGAATATGCCAAAGTGGCTTTGTTTTTTGCTTGCTTTAATTTCTAAGCCTAGTGGAGTGGTACTTTAAAAAATATAGTAAATACTAGAAAAGGAAAATAAATTCAAGTTTATAAAAATTAAGGAAATAAAGTAATTTCAAGTATAAAGACCTTTATTTTTTATCTTAGATTTAAAGAAAATAATAGGATCTGAAGAGATCGTTTAGTGGTTAAGAGCATTTGCTGTTCTTGCAGAGGACTGTGCCCTTCCCCTGGCCTTGAGCAGGCTGACTAGACCTTGGGCATATGCCACAATTGGACCTTAATGACCTAGGTGAGACCCAGGTGGAGTCATCTGCTTTGCTGCACATGCAGATTCTTACAGGAACTTAGAAGAAAGGATGCCCTCTGAGCTTGCTTTGCTGAAACAAAGCAACATGATCCAGCTGAAACAAAGGATGGGGTCTGTGCGTTCTTCCTATATAATGCAGTAAGGATTTTCTAGCCTTGATTAGAAACTATGTCTTGGCTTCATCCTTCTCTTGCACCTCGTCCCTTTTTCATTTCCAGCTCACCTTTCAGGTAGACCCAGTTTGTCCATGGTTGCTGGACAGCTACAGAGGACCCAGGTTCAGTTCCCAGCAACTACAGGGCAGCCCACCCTCACTGTAACTCTAGTTCCAGGGGTTATGATACCCTAAACTTGCCTCTATTGACACTGCACGCACATGACACACGTGCATACCTGCAGACAAATGCCCAAAAACATAAAACTGAAAAATAAAGAAAGAGAGGGGGGAAGAAAATGTGGTTGTGTTAAAATGCAATGTTTCTATATCATGCAAATTTCACTTCTGTACCTACTTTAGTCATTTTCTCAGTTCATAAATTCTAGTTTCAGGACTCCAATTTCTTTTTCAGATTTCTTTATTGTAAATCTTGCATAGCACAGATGTGGGCTACCTCTACACAATGACACAAATACAGTCTCAATCACAGGAGGAGTCCTGGATACTTTGGAGGGCTCCTAAGTTTTCACATTTATATTTCATATCATTTGAGGCTAGGAAGGTCTATCAAAAGAAGAGAAATCAAAAATTTTCAAATTTAGTTTCATCTCACATAGTGATGGGTCATGAACCAGCAATTGAATCTTGTGCTCAAATTAAGTACATTTATTTCTAAACTCAGTGCATAGCTATTGAGCAGCTCAATATCTACCATACAGTAAATGAACTCTGTTGGAAAGAACTTAGAAGAACATTGCCCTTATGAAGCAATTGATCAGATCACCAGTTAGTTGATTCAAACCAATTACAATTAATAACCAAGAAAGTACATCGAGACTCACTCATGACATATTTCCTCTAATACTGAGCTCATGTGCACCTCCTTACAACTTGCCAAGAACTTAGTTATTCAAAGTACTCTGTCAGATCAAGGATAAACATTTCATTTCTCTAGAAATACATTTGAAAATATACAAGTGCATAGGTCTGACTGTTTTTGAGTGAAAGCATCCTAAACTCCAGGCATCTTCCAAAACCATGTCCTCTACCTGGGTACCACATGCTTGTTTGGGGGATGGAAGTAGGAGGCTTGTGAATGAATACACACAGGAGGTGTGTAGAAGTCACACAGGAGCTACTTCTGTGGCTAGTTGTCTTGTTTCCCTCTCCACTTAGAACTTCAGTTCACATTCCACTTCCACATCACCATGCTTTGAAGCTAAAATAGGATCCCTTTGAAGACTTGGATACTAAAATAGAATTATTCTCCACCTCATTTCAGACTACATGTGGAGGGATAGGAAATTTGTGTCCTTGGGATTGTTCTTTAGCACAAACTTACTGGGGTCAAACCCAAAACATTGTTTCTGCTTCCTCCATAGGTCATTCCAATATTATCAAGAAAGAAATGACTTTAACAATAACAGTGTTGGTAGGTGTTTCAGAGTGAATCTATTTTGACCATGTGTCTTCTGAATCAATAAAAGACTCTTTCTGAGAAGTAACAAAAACAGCCTTTCTCCCATTGTGCTTTATGTTCTGTAAAGACAATACTGCCTATGGCTTATTTGTAAAAAAAAAAAAAAAAAAAAAAAAAAGACTTTTCTCTAATTTCTCTCTACCTCACCCTACAAACAGTAATGCATAAATGCTATTAGAGGTGTCCTTTCCTTCCTCTATTCACTTACATATTCATAGTTTCTCTTTTTATTAAATACAGGTTTGGAGTTTCAATGCTCCAAAAATTAGTGTTGAAAAATTAAATTATCACATTCAATTTTCTTTTCGTGTCTAACACATCAAATAAAACCAAAATTTTTTCTGAAAATATCAAAAACTTACACATTTAGTCTGTAAATAAAACCCGCAAAAAAAGTGTCAGTTGGGAACAAAGGACTACCTTTAAAAAAAAAAAATCTGTGTGTGTGTGTGTGTGTGTGTGTGTGTGTGTGTGTGTGTGTATGTGAGATAGTGGAGGTATGTATGTGCCACCATGTGATAGTACAGGTCACAGGGCAACTTTTTCTGAGTTTTTCCCTCTCACCTAGGTGAGGTAGGGTCTCTCTTGTCTCTGCAATGATGCATTCTCCAGGCTAGCTGGCTAACTAGGTTCCTGGATATTCTCTTGCCTTCATGTTCCACCTCACCATAAGAGTTCCAGGATTGCTCAGCATCTTATGGAAGTTTTTATGCTATGGGATAAAACTCAGCTGAGTCATGTCCCTGACTCCCAAAGACTACCCTTTTTGGACTATTAATCTGACTGTTTCATTTTTAAGTAACAACAAACCAAGAAGACATAACTTTTGTTGCACCGACAAACCTCTCATTTCCACCTCCTGAGAGTGGGAATTACAAGCATGCTATACCATGACTAGATTCCAATATTTTTTTAAAGCTCTAATGATATTTTATAGGAATGAGATTTTATTTTGGCCTTGAAGCACTACAGTAGACAGAATAATGCCCAAATATGTCTGCTTCCAAATCCCAAGAACCTACAATTAGATAGCAAGAATCAGCTAAGATAGTAATAGTGGGACTAAGAATGCAGATCAGTGGAATAGTATATGTTTAGGATGACCTAGGGTTTCATTCCCAGTGCTGTGATGATGGAGGAGGAGGAGGAAGAAGAGGAGAGGAGGAGGAAGAGAAGGAGGAGGGGATAGAAGGAGGAAAAAATGGAGAATAAGAAGAGGAGGAAGGGGAGGAGAGAGAGGAGACAAGGATGGGGATGTTTTAGATGGAATTGAGGCTGATGGTCTGATAGTCTTAAAATTAGCCTTGATGTGTTGGATCCTTAACTAGAACAAGTCACAGTGATCTGCAGAGGCAGAGCCAGGAGGATGCATGGGGATTGCTAGCCCTCTAGTCTGGACAAATCAGTGAGCTTGAGGTTCAGTGAGAGACTCTGTCTGCAGAAACAAAGCAGATAGGAGGTAAGGAAGACACACAGGATTACCTTCTACCCTTCACAAACAAGCACACACACACACACACACACACACACACACACACACTACATAAAGAGTAGATATCTAAATCCATTTAGAAGCTGGAAGAAAATCTAACCAACCAAACGAGATGACTTCAAACTCACAATAATCTGTCTCTTGTGTCCTGGGCTTACCTAGGAGTGTATGCACAACTGGATCAAGTTCAAATTAATTTTGATTGGGAGTAGGTTTAGCAACAGGGTCTCATTTAGCCCAGGATGGCCTCCAATTCACCATGTAGTTGAGGCTATCCTTAAATCCTGATCTTCCATCTTCCACCTCTCAAGTTCTAAGACAATAGGTATGTGCCACCATGTTGGGCTAGTCGTAATTTGTGGACAATAGTCAATGGACAGAAAATAAAACTGGAAATTGAAGTCAGTACTGTAATCAACATTATAAGTTTCTTTGCTATGTCATTCAGTCTTATGATATTAAAAGAAAATAAAAGAGAACCAGTAAGCATGAAGGTATGTGTCAAACGCATGTGAACATTTTTGGTAAAGAATGTTAAAAAAGAAAAAGAAAGAATATTTCAGATTAAAAATAATTTTATATAATAAAATAAGATTTGATCAGAGATAAAATAGCTGGTGTGGTGGTTTGTATATGCTTGGCTCAGGAGTGGTACTATTAGGAGGTGTGGCCTTGTTGGAAGAGGTATGGCCTTGTTGGAGTTGGTGTGGCCTTATTGGAGGAAGCATGTCACTGTAGGGGTGGGCTTTGGGACCCTCCTTCTAGCTGCCTGAGGACAGTCTGCTCCTGGCTTCCTCTCAGTTCCTCCATGCTTCTTGCCTTGATGATAATGGACCAAACCGCTGAACCTGTAAGCCAGCCCCAATTAAATGTTGTTTTTATAAGACTTGCCTTGGTCATGATGTCTATTCACAGCAGTAAAACCCTACCTAAGACGGCTGATTTTTTTTTTTTCAAAATTAAAAAAAAAAAAAAAAAAAGAGGAATGCAAAACCAGAAAGTGTAAGTAATCATAAAAGGTCACCAAAGGTTTGTAAAAGATAAAAGTCAAAGGTGTTCCCTATAACATGAGTAAACATTGTTAAAATTCCTAAGGTCAAAATCCAGGTCATTGACGGTAAAACTGAAATCTGTGTTTTGTTGAAAGCAATAAGGTCTTCCTAAGGTATTTATCTATTTATGATAATATTTACAAGTACAGATCTAAAGAACAAAAATTTTAGGATATTTTAAACATAATTATATGTTTTGTTCTAGATTTGTTAAATTTCTGTCTATTTGAAAAGTTGTACTTTACTAAAGTCAAGCTTTATTGAAAAATCTGTTGGTTTTTATTTAAACTTTGCTTAAATGATACCCCCAAGAAGTTAAACTAAAACCATTAGGTTTTCTGTCAAACTGGCAAAACTTCTGAGTGTTCACCAACAAAACCTTACAAGCCAAATCCATGGCAGGTGGGGGGCTAAAAAGATAGTCAATATTTTGGCATTTACTCTCCAAGGTCAGGTCATACCCACTGAGTGATGAGACTCTTCTACAGTGGTCTCAAATCTCCAGCCACCCTTAGTCCCTTCATCTGAAGAGGCTAAGGATGCCCTAGATGCTGATCTCTAACCCCCAAAGCCCTGACTAGAAAGGATAAGACTGAAGCCAAGGTGCCTGCCCCAGGTTATTTCTGAAGCTATACTAGAATTCCTGTGCCTAGCTTCTGGTGGCTTGCTGGAAATTCTAAACAGTCCTTGGCTTAAAGAAGCATTATTCTAATTGTTGTCTTTATCTTATCTTCACATTGGGTTTTCTTGTGTCTGCCTTTGTGCAATCAGAGAGAGAGAGAGAGAGAGAGAGAGAGAGAGAGAGAGAGAGAGAGAGATCATAGAGGAATAGACCCTACTTCTACCCCAATGGTTTTTTGGGAATTTGAGTACCTGTGAGAAGCCTTTTCTCAAAGCGAGGTATTTGGGGTCAGGAATTCCATACTATCTTGTGGCATCATAAATAAACCTGTAGAACTCCAATATTCACTTGGTTATCCCCATTCATTACAACTTATAATGCTAAAAATAACTTACTTGCTAGCCTTACTAAAATAATAATTTGCACTGTGATACAGAATCTGCCTTTCGTAATACAGAAAATTGCAGTCCATTATTTTCATTTCAACATTGCAACTGTTGTTATTAATAATAGTTTAGCTTCCACACAAGTCTTAATATTAGGTCAAATGCTACTTGGAATAAATATTTATAAACTCTGATCATGTTTGTATCTAGGTTATCCACAGAGAGGTTGTGTCCTGTGGGAACATACTAGTAACTAGTAATTACTAGATTTATATAGTATCTATTCCTTAAAGAGAGAGGTAAACACTATAATACCCAGAGCCTGATTCCGGAGCATACAAAACGGGGTTAATAATACCCAGCTGTCTCCTTCAAGATCATAGAGTCCATGTAAAGCCTCATTAAGATGCATCACTCCAATCCTCCGTAGAAGAAAGGAATACGGCAGCTTCCTACCTCACCTTTGTTGAGGTCCATTTGAGTTCATCAACAGGAAGGTACTTTAGCTGCAGCCAGGGCTGCGGTATAGTGCGTTTTGGCTTGGTGTCCTACGGATTTTGCACACAGTGTATCACCTTCCACTTTTAAGCTGGAGCCTTTACATGTTTAAATAGATTCCACTAGTCTGTTAGCATGTTATCTCTATAAGTGTAGATTGAGGAAAGGGGAGACGCGTGTCTCTTTACATGAATGGGCCAAGGGCCAAGAAGAGGAATGAAGGCCCAAAGCAAAGTTTGAGAAACGGATGTCTCAAGTGTCCTGACATTTTCCTAGTCCCACCCAAACACTCCCTAAGTGTAGTGAACCCCAAATTTCCCTTCTAATTCATGGGAGTAGGCCTGGCCTCACTCAGGCATTGACCTCCTCAGGTCTCCTCGTTCCTTAGAAGAGCCTCTCGGGACTTTGCACACCCTAAGACACACCCATGTCTTCTTTCTAATTTCGAAATGAGCAGAGGAACAAGAAGAGCAGATGGAGTGAACTACAAGTCCTTGCTGGAGCTCTGAGCTGTCCAGGGTATGCTGGGGAATGTCTGTGAGGGGAACATTGCTAATGGTGGCAAAATGGAGTTGGGGACTTGGGTTTCAGCTAGTGCCCCAAGAGGCTGAGACAACGGATGGGCATCAGCTGGACCTCTTCCACCCATCACTCTGGTACTACAGATAGACGAAGCAGGTTCACGGTTTCATTTGAGGTGGCCAAAAGGGATTCAGGGTTCACACCACTCCAGACAGTCCTGCACTGTACTCCGCCCCCTCATCTGCTAACGCACAGTGCTTGGCCAAGACTGGTTGCCAGCATACACCCCACCCTGTATGTGGAGACACCAACCTGGTCCAAAACCTGCAAAAGCTATGTCCTTCACTCATGATATCCCACCACTCACCTGAGCCTGACCCGCTCCTTATCTGCCTCGGACTGGTCCTTCATTAGCAAAATTCTACCCATCACCTGCACAGCTCCCTCCACCTCCCAATACCTCCTCTCGCCTGGTCCTCACCTGCCCAAGTACCCACTCCCAGCACATACTCCTCCCTTTATTTGCTTACTCTGTGTTCTTACATAGCCCTGACCCTCACGGTCCTTCATCAACAAATGCCGGGTTTCTTTTTGCTCCGGATTGGTCCCTTCCAGCAAAGCCCCCTACTACTTGCCAGGCCACGCCCTCCCTCCCCGCTGCCCTACACTCAGCTTCCTACTCGCTCTCCCGCCCGTTCTCCTGGCCCGCCCATCACTTACCTCCCGCCCACCATCCTCCAGGCACCTCGCTCCTACTCAGGGCGGAGGACCCTCCCTCCAGCCTATTGGAGACGTCGTCTCCATTCCACCTATCCAATGAGAGTCTCGAGACCGTTCTCCGCCCCGCGCCGTGCGTCAGGTTAAAGGCAGTCCCACCCCGTCCCCACGCTGGTCACATGCCATGTGGCGCTTCAGCGGTCGGCGGGGTTTCTGTGCTGTTCAGCGACTGAGCTGCGGGTGAGACACTCCTGGTTGCAACAGCGAACGGGCAGGGGCGGGACCAGTACGTGAGACTTAAGAGTCTCTGCCACTTCTGGGCATGGGTGACAGCTTCTCTGGGGCTCCTTTACCCCCAAACTTCATGCTGGTGCCTCCAGTACCTCTTCTGGGCTCCCCAAACCAAGTATTCCTAGGTCCTACTTCTGTCAGAGGACCCCTGCAGGGCCTGTAAATCTGTCCTCTCAGTGGCTTGGCACAACACACTTTCCCCAAGAAGCTGCTGTCCCAACTACCAGAGTTGGGGTGACACCGGTACTGCAAAGGGAAGCCAGGTCCAGGGCACTGTCCTAACCCACTTTCCCTTCTGGGAGAGAGTGGGTGGTCCTGAGTGTGGGTTACCAAGGTTGTTTGAAGTAAAGATAGGCTTTGATGCGGATTTTAACTGGGTAATAAAAGGCAATTTATGGCTCACTAATAGATTTGCACCGACTCAGTTTTGTTACAAGGCATCCTTTAGGGCTCCATGGCAAGCTGCTGTTTTTGTAAAGTTATGCCTCCTGGAATAAAACATAGTGCTGGGACTCGATTTATGGAAAAAATGTTTGGCTTTCATGCTAATCCAAGCCCTTATTTCAGAGTGTACCCAAGCCCCGGGCAGTCTAGGTGAAGAAACATGGGGGTAAAGGTTTCACACACACACACAGAGAGAGAGAGGGGGGGGGGGGGAGGGAAAGGGAGAGAGGGGGGGTTAGGAGGCATTTGAACTGAGCAGCCGCGGTTTTATTTGTGTATGTAGCTACGGAAATGTAGAGTGAGTGAACCATCTAGCATTTTGTCCTTCAGCGTTGTCATGTATATCCTCTCCTGGTGATCAACAGTTGAACATCTATATCTAGAGTTTTCTGTTTGTCAGAAAAAAAACAGTTGATTTTAGCCTATCTCCCTGATGCTGCCAATTACCGAATAGGTGGGTTTTTTTTTTTTCCTTCTGCCTTTACAACTTTTAAAAGGGCTATTTCTGAGATCTTAGCATAGAAAATTTCATAAAACATACAGTTTGAGAAAATAATTATTTTAAGTGAGTCTGTTAATACTAGGCCGGATTGCCCCAACAAGATTGTAACTCTTGATCTGTCTTTCATAGTCATTTACTCCAGACTTAAAATTACCTATTTGCTTTTTGCTTTTTAATGTCTGTGTACAGTCCTACAGTAAGCTTACTTGCTGACTTGATACCCTGGTCAAGGTTAAAAGCTTAACTGGAAACAAGTCTGAAATGTCCAAGATCTTGGAAGACGTAGGATACAAATTCCTTTAACTCAGTTGTCTTTTTATCCTGGGAGATTATTTACATATATCACAAAGGTATTCAACCAAACAACTTTCCAGGAGACTCACTAACTTTGAGATCTTTCTTTAAACCCAGCAGGGTACACCACAAAGCATGGAGGGAGAGGAGTGACCAAGCCTGTGAACGAGCTCTCCAATATAAAGTGGGGGAGAAAATCCACGGGTTCACCATAAACCAGGTACGCACCCTTCCATCCCGTCATGCTCTTTATGAATCAAGGTCAGTAACACATTCAGTTTCTACTGGCAGATGAGATCTGTCAGAGACGAGACTCCAGTTTTTGTTCTTGCATTCCCAGGACCTGGTAAGCTTCCTGACACATGGTGGGTTTTCCAGACGGCTTACAATGAGATGATACTCAAGTCTAATTGTACCCTTCAAAGCTTCAGTCATTTCAGATATTAGAAAATGACGCCCCCTCTCCAGTAGGACCTCTGTAGTCAAATATACTGATGCTTCTGTAACTGAGCCTGATCATTCATTGCGATCAGTACAGATGCTATTTGTTATTCCCTAGTTTTGCTCGTCCATATTCTGTCATCAAGTATAGTTGCCTTAGATGGACATAGAACCTTTTTTTTTTTCCTTAACTTATTTTGTCTTGGAATTGTAAAGAAGAGATGGTAGACCAGAATTTACTTGATTTCCTTTAAAAATGAGTTTTGTTGGCTCTTTTGCTCATCTTTGTTTTTTACTTTTAGATTAAAACTTTTACATTACTTTTTATTTAATGTAGTTATTGAAAAAACTGGTATATGTCTGTGAGTTCAGGGTTATTTTTAAGTATTTAGCAAGTTCATGGCCAGCCTGGCATACCCTGTCTTCAACACAGACACAGACAGACAGACAGACACACACACACACACACACACACACACGAAAAATCAACACTTCAAATTTTTGATCATAGGCTTTTTACTGTGCTTGATGCTTTAACAAATACAAGAAAGCGAGGCCTTTAAGCTGGAAGTCCTTGTGCAGCCGCAGCAGATGGCAGAATTTGATAAGCTTTTGTAGCAATGAGCAAGGTCAGTGACTGGGAGCATCAGTTCCCAAATGATGAGACACAAGTGGGTGAGAGTGTCATGCGCTCTCTGAAAGGCTATACAGAGGGATTTAAGTTTGATTATAAGTCGCTGGTATTGAAGACCTTGTTCAGAATGGTACGCTCTTTTCCTGATGTTTCAAACTAAAGAGAAACTTGAAAGAAATGGTAAATTGTGTTTGCCGGGAAAGCCATTGTTAGGCAGGCATCACAATTTTAAGGACATTGATCATCTATCTAAGTAAATCCAGAAACATTAAACCAGCGATAATTTCTCAAGTATCAACAGCCCCGTTTATTCAGTCATTTGTGTGTGTGGGTCCCTAAGACTCAGAAGACTTGATTCTAATGGTACCTCTGCCAGGAACTTCCTGTAGAGATGTGAACAGGTTGTGTTTGTGGTCTCTGAGAAAGAGAATGATAATGGTACAGTTATCGTATTGGGGATACTCTGTGGTTGAAGGAAAGAGGACCAGCTGACATGAATGTGTGGCAGGACTTTGTGTGTGTGTGTGTGTGTCCGTGTGTGTCCCTGTAGGTGCCAGAGGTCTTCCTTAGGGGTGTCATCCCCAATCACACTACTATCTATCTATCTATCTATCTATCTATCTATCTATCTATCTTGAAGCAGGATTCCATGTAGTCCTGGCTGTACTCAAATGCTCCTTGTAAACAAGTTGAATGACAACCTTCAACTTCTCCGATCTTCCCACCTCCATCTCCCAGGAGCCAGGATTATATGTGTGTGCTACCACTCTCTGTTTCATATGGTGCTGAGATTGGAACTCAGGGCTTCATGCACGGCAAACCCTCTGCTAACTGAGTTGCATTCGCAGCCTTGAGACAGGATCTCTCACTAAAACTGGAGTTTACTGATTCTGATAGGTTGCCTGCTGGCTGGTGAACTGCAGTGGTCTTCTTGTCTCTGCCTCCTTGGTGCTGTGATCACAGACATGAGCTATTGTATCTGGATTTCTGTTGGTCCTGGGGATTTATGTGTGCAGCAAATATTTACTGGCATATCTATCTCCCTAGCCCCCAGACCCTTTAGTTTACGTTAAGGACTCTAGAGGCTTACTCAAGTATGCGGTCATTTCTCCATCTATCTCTTTCACTGTTCCCTCCCTAGAAAGTAGGGATCATTCATTTTCATTGCAGGCATTTATGCCATAGTTCAGCAGAAAGAACATAGACATCAAATGGATCTTAAGAACACAGACACCAGGTGGATCTTAAGAACATAAATACTGGGTGGATCTTGGCTCAGTGGTCATTAACTCTAAGCCTCAGCTTTTTTCATCTATAAATGAGGGGGTGGTTGGCAATGTGTTCCTTGCAGTTTTTATGTAACATGCTTGGAAAAGGATTGCTAAGAATAAGTAATTAGATAGGATGTGGTAGTGCACACTTTAAATCCCGGCACTTGGAGGTAGAGGCAGGTGAATCTCTGTGAGCTTGAGGCCAGTCCTGGACTATTATACACAAAAACCCTGTGTCGAACAAAAAAAGTAATGAAGACACAAAATAGCTCTCATTAGCCTTTAATTGGGTCTTAATTTTCTTGTCTGTGAGATCAGGAATTTGGATAACATGGTCTGTCCCTGCCAGGTTTCCTGGCATTTAGTTTAAAACCAAACAGCCAGTTCTTTGCCAGAAAAAATAACTTGGTAAAATACTTGAAAGAGGCCTAAGTTGGATCCCCAGAACCCATGTTAGAATAAAACAAAACAAAGAAACAAACAAAAAGAAACCAAAATAACTAAACAAAACAAAACAAAAAAACCAAGGATGATATCATGTACCTTCAATCCCCTAACAGAAGATGTAGCGACAGGAATTGGTGGGTCCCTGATGCTCACTGGCCAATCAGCCTAACTTACTTGGTACGTTCCAGAGAAGTGAACATGCACAAACACAAGAAAAGAAGCTGGTGCTGCTGGTGTGTTGAATGAGCCGTGCTGCTTAAGTCTGCTCACAGTCTCCTTCTCCCCTCAGGTCACTCCTGTTCCAGAACTCTTCCTGACAGCTGTGAAGCTCAGCCATGACGGCACAGGAGCCAGATACCTGCACCTGGCGAGGGAAGACAAGAATAACTTATTCAGGTGTGTGTTCCTTTTAGGAGCATGTTCTTCGATGTGTCCACCTAACACACCTACTATGTATCCTAAAATGAGAGGAATAAACATGCCTTGCTGGGCATGGCAGCTCACCCATAAACTTAGTACTAGGGAGGCAGGAGCAGGAGGATTGCTGCAAGTTCCAGGCAGTACTAGGCTACATAGTGAGTTCCAGGCCAGAGTAGGCTATAGTTCAAGAATATTTCCACTTCTCCCTCTCTTCCCAAAGAAGAAGGTTATGTGAATTCATTTGAAGATTCTATCGTGTAGATACATTGAAATTTTACAGTATAACTTGGTGATTCATACATGGTAGTCAGAATGCATTTTATCAAAAGATTGTGATGTGAGAATGATTGTTTTTAGTGATGCAAGGTGGCCATGGGTCCAGGAATTCTGTTACAGGATATTAGGCTAACCCTTTGTCGCCTATTCATTATCTTTCCTGTCCGTCAGTGTACAGTTCCGCACAACCCCAATGGATAGCACTGGAGTCCCCCATGTTCTTGAACATACTGTCCTCTGTGGCTCTCAGAAGTACCCATGCAGAGATCCTTTCTTCAAAATGCTCAACAGGTCACTGTCCACATTTATGAATGCCTTCACAGGTAAGAAGGACATCCTGAATCAAAACCATGTTTAAGGGGCTGGAGAGATGGCTCAGCGGTTAAGAACACTGACTGCTCTTCCAGAGGTCCTGAGTTCAATTCCCAGCAACCACATGGCGGCTCACAACCATCTGTAATGGGATCTGAGGCCCTCTTCTGGTGTGTCTGAAGAGAGCAAGTGTACTCACATACATAAAATAAATAAATCTTAAGAGAAAAAGGAAACAAAGAAAGAAACATTTGGTCAGACACTGGCAGATAAATTATTTTCCAGAAACATGAGTAGACCTCATGTTGTAGAGTAATTTTTTTAATTGTATTTATTTTACATCCCAACTGCAGTTTCCCCTCCCTCCTCTCCTCCCAGTTGTCTCCCTGTAACTCCCCCAGCAACTCCTCAACTGTCTCCCTACAGAACAAGGCTATTTCAATGGATATCAGTCAGCCATGGCATATCATATCAAGTTTCGGAGAGACCAGGCAGCTCCTCTTCTATTAAGGCTAGAAGAGGCAACCTGGTAGCAGGAGAGGGTCCCAAAATCAGGCAACAGAGTCTGAGACAGCTCCTGCTCCCACTGTTAGGAGTCCCACGATAAGACCAAAGCTACACAACTGTATCGTATGTGCGGAGGGCCTAGGTCAGTTACCAGTTTTCACACTGGATGAAAGGTGTTAGAAACTGAATTATTTTAGGAAAGATTATTCATTAAGATTATTAAAATGGAAGTACTAGGGGCTGTCAAGATGACTCCGTTGATAAAGTGCTTGCCCCACAGCATGAGGACTCACGTTTGGAACATTAACACCTATGTGAAAGCCAGGTATACTGGTATCTACTTAAGATCCTAATTCAGGAGAAGTGGAGGCAGAAGGATTTTTTGACTTTTCTAGCTAGTCTAGCTCAAGTGGTGAGCTTCCGGTTCAGTGCAAAATAAGGAGAGTAATTGGCAAAAGTATCAGTGTCAACCTGTGGCCTCCACATTCACACAAGCTCCTGTGGACATGCACCTAAGCATGCAAAACATGTACACACTTATACATGTGCACACACGATGAGCAAGTAGGTAAATGATAACCTGAGTCTTAGTGCAGTGGTGTGGGAGGTTTTCCAATAAAGTTCAGAAGAACTTTGGGGCTATCCCTACAGGCTCTACAGTGTTGTGTATTGTGTAAATTAAATCAGTCATTCAATCTTATCAATTAAACAAGTCAAGCACCAAATAAAAGCATAGGGACGGTGACTGAAGAGTTGGTGCTGATGTCTGTTCAGAGAAGACTTTGGGACTTAGGAAAGCCCAAGGCTCAGGATGATGAGCAGCGTGGAAATAACACGTGTGGCTTCTGCTTTCTGTAGTCAACCAGTGAAACTTCAAAGTAATGAGTTTCTGAGGGTGTCTCATATTTTAAAATCTCACTCTTCATTTCTCCCCAGCTAGCGATTACACGATGTATCCGTTTTCCACGCAAAATCCCAAAGATTTCCAGAACCTCCTCTCGGTGTATTTGGATGCAACTTTCTTCCCATGCTTGAGGGAACTGGATTTCTGGTATGTAATGATTAGTTATAGGATTCGTGCTTCGGTTGTCTGTCTGCCCAGCACCATGATTTATTTAATAAGTTATCATTTATTTAGGCAGGAAGGATGGCGCCTAGAGCATGAGAATCCGAGCGATCCTCAGACGCCCTTGATCTTTAAGGGGGTCGTGTTCAACGAGATGAAGGGGGCCTTTGTAAGTGTTCATTCTTGTTTGTGCTGCATTAAGGTTGTCTTTTAAAAAGATCTGTGTGTTTGTATGTAGCATGTTCGTGTGTGAGTGAGGGCTCTAGCATGCCACATGCATGTGGAGGTCAGGTGACAACCTGAGGTGTTGGTGCTTTCCTTCTACTTTGTTTGAGGTGGGCTCTCTTGTTTTTCACATGAGGCAGTCTGGCCTGTGATCCTCTGGAGCATGTCTTTTTCTCTACCTCCCATCTTGCTATGGGATCACTGAGCTTACGGTGGGTTGCTAACACGTCCAGCTTTATATGCGTAGTAGGGATTTGAACTCAGATCGTCATGCGTATGCTTTAACCACTGAGCCATCCATTCAGCCCAACTTTGTTAAGTTTCAAAATGCGCATGTGTGCTTGCAACATAGGAGACGTGTTGTTACTTAGCATCCTCACCTCCCTCCTTAAACGATCTGGAGTCAGTGCTGTGAGCAGAACCGTTCAGTGGTAGAGGCTCCTGGTTTCATTATACATGATCTGGAGTGTGAAGGCCTGCCCTGGCCTATCCTGCTCTTCCAGAAGTACATGGGGTGGTTTGTATATTCCAAAGCACTCTGATTCTTCTGGCCTCTTGAATAGCAAACTATTCTCTGTTATACTCTATTTGGTATCATTTTGTTCTTGAGACTCCATGGTAGTAAGCGACATCCTTTTCTCTGTATAGTTAGCCGACCAAGGAATTCTTGCTGGCCTATCCATAGTCCACCATTACTTTTCTCTCTGCCTCAGCTGGGCAGTCAAGAGAGCCAGTGCTCAGGTCCCAGCCACAGATTATGAGTAACTTGAATGTGAAGTTAAACTATACCCGTGCAGCTATTGGGTGGCATTTGATTGACAAGTATTTTCATTAACTTATTTATTTTCAATTCCAAGACAGACAATGAGAGGATATTCTCCCAGCACCTACAGAACAAGCTTCTTCCTGACCACACCTACTCCGTGGTTTCTGGAGGGGACCCACTGTGCATCCCAGAGCTCACGTGGGAGCAGCTGAAACAGTTCCATGCTACTCACTATCACCCAAGCAATGCCAGGTAGTGTTGGGTGCAGAGGTTTGGTGGCAGATCAATCAATAGTTGACCTGCTTGGTTCTTACTTTAAGTGACATGGCTTCCGCATTTAGTGAAGAAATATTTGGTGAACAGATCCATAACTCTGGGTAAGACTGGAGTGTTTTAGTTTACCTATAGATCCTACAGGAGGGATCATTGTGAACCTCAACAGCCAAATGACTCTCAGTTGGCAGTGTTTAGTGGTTACAAACAACCTTTAGCATCACCTCTGCTGGAGTCCCAGTTCCCTGTCCTGGTCTGTGTCAAGGCCGTCTTATGTATAGACTGTGAGTGGTAGTGTCCACTCTGGGACTAATGTTCACCATACTCATGAAGCCTTCTGTTGGCACTTTGGCAGAATTGAACTTCATTTTTTGTTGTGTTAGGTGTGTGTGTGTGTGTGTGTGTGTTTTGGTGGGTTTGTTTTATGTTTTATTTTTTGAGTCAAGGTCTCACTGCATATCTCTGGCTAGTTTCAAGTTCACTATATTGATCAGGTTGCCTCAAACTCAGAGATATCCACCTGCTTCTGACTTCTGTAAGTGCTGAGATTAAAAGCATGTGCCACCATACCAGGCTAATAGTTGACCATTAAATGGTAGATAGAAAAAAAGATCGCCTCTGGTATGTGTAGTCTTTTTTTCCAGATGGTTCCATAAGTGTAGTGTATTAAAAACGTAATCTACTAATGGTAGTGTGAAGCTGAGTTTTATGAAGTTCCTTATTTTGACTGTCAATCTTAGTTACATTCTTGTATACATTGCCTGTCATAGGAACTCATTTGGCTTCTGCAGTGCCTTTATAGCAGGTTCAAAATAGAGCTAAATAATTTTTGTTGCATTTAATCAAATTCTCCTGTTTGCTGTGTGTAGATAGACCACCTTAAAACAAAAAAAAGTAGTCCTATACGCAGTTCATGTTTGTGGGAAGATTAGCTGGCATATCCTGGTACCTTCGGTGTCATGCAAAGCCTTTGATGTTGATTGGTGCCCATCTCTAGCAAATAAGGTGCTGTGTTCTCTGGACTGACTTCGTAGGTTCTTCACTTACGGCAATTTTCAACTAGAAGGGCACCTGAAACAAATTCACGAGGAAGCCCTGAGTAAATTTCAGAAAATGGAGCAGAGTACAGCCGTCCCTGCCCAGCAGCACTGGGACAAGCCTGTGAGTACCCACTCCAGCTTTTGTCAGTGTTTCAATAAGGCCTGTTAAATGGACTGAAACACAGACTTGGGCTGTGTAGTACAATAATGTTTTGAGAAATTATCCTGAGCTATGCAGTAAGCCTTTCAAGTCTGAGAGAATGGTTATTGGTTAAAGCTGACTTCTGCCAAGAGTTTGACATGTCCAGATAATCTGTGATTGTTTAAGACCATTCGTGCGCTGTGCCTGCCTGAGGTATCATGTCTTTTTGCAGAGGGAATTCCATATAACATGCGGCCCAGATTCACTAGCTACGGATGCTGCCAAGCAAACAACTGTCAGTGTTAGCTTCCTCCTACCAGAGTAAGTATATGCTGTAAAATTTATGCTGGTAGACAATAAGAAAACATACAGATTAGAAGGCTAATTAATTCTCCAGGGCTAATGTAATGGACAGGTGGGAGGGTTCAAGAATCAACCAAGTTTTAAGAATAAAGAACAAATGTCAAGGTTTTAGTAACATCAAAATGGGGTTGGGAAAATCAGTTTTGCCAGCCAATTAGAGAAAAGTATTTTTCTTATTGTATGCACACATGCATATGGACACACACACACATTCACATACACACATTCACACATACACACACACAAACACAAACACACATTCAAACACAGTCTCTACAGTTCAGTCTGGCTTGGAATTGGCTATGTAGCCAAGGATGACCTTGAACTTCTCCCTGCCTCTAGCTCACAAATACTGTGATGATAAGTATGTGCCACTACTCTTGGTTTTTAATGCAGTGCTGGGAAATGACCCCAAGCTTTCAAGCTTGCTAAGGCGAGTACCCTACCAACTGACCCACATTCCCTTCCCTACCTACTATATATTACTGTTAATGAATTAATTAGTATTAAATGCTTCCAGAAAAGAGACTGGTTTTAGATGTTTAGCTTTTGGGTGGAGGTGGGTGGGGGGTGTGGAGGAGGGTGGCTAGTCCATGTCAGGAATAAGTATCCTGTGAATGTTGTCCTGAGGAAGGTATTCTACAAACAAAATTCATGCCCTGAAGAGCATGTAAGAAAGGAAAGACAGGACTCTTCTACCCTACCCAAGCGCTGGCTGCCACTCATAACTCTACCTTCCCCTGTGGTGCTGACATGGCCCTGTTAGTGAAAGTACAGTATGTCAAGACATGGTAGACCATCTTGTGATGCCATTTGATGCATAACTAAAACTATTCTCTGGTTCTGAGCCCCCCCCATCCCATGTAATTATTAAATTAAAAATTTAAGAATTTCTAGTAGAAATTAGGTTTGATTGGAGAGTCAGGTACTAATTTAAGAGTAGTTGTAAATGAGTTTATGAGCAATTAGGGCTGTCGAAATGGCTCCGCCAGTAAAGTTTGTACAATCTAAACGTGAGAACCGAGTTCAGTCCCAGAGCTTGAAAGCTGGGCATGGTGACACAAACTTCTAATCTCAGTGCTTGGGGCAGGGGGGAGGATAGACAGATCTTTGGGACTCATTTTCCAGGCAGCCAAGCAGAATCAGAAACTTCATACAAAAATAGAGAGCCTGTCTGAGAAATTGGGGTGGATGGCATCCAAGGAACAATGCATGGATTTCTGTTATGTGTGTACATGCGCAACTACAAACACACATATATACACACATACACATTTTTAAAGAAGATATTATGCCACTACTACCAGGGATGGATCTGGGATGGGAGGTCGGGAGAGACTGGGAAGAGTGGAGGGAGGGGAAACTGCAATCAGGATGTAATGTATGAGGAAAGAATAAAAAAGTTTAAAAGTGTGTGTGTGTGTGTGTGTGTGTGTGTGTGTGTGTGTGTGTGTGTGTAGAGGCACCAGGAGTTAGTTTTGTTTGTTTGTTTGTTTGTTTTTTTAATGTTCCCTTCTTACCGACTGACCACCTCTTATATTTGCCCCCCTCAATGAAGTATCACTGACACTTTTGAAGCCTTCACCTTGAACCTTCTGTCTTCCCTCCTGATTGCTGGACCCAACTCCCCCTTCTACAAAGCTTTGATTGAATCTGGACTCGGCACAGACTTTTCGCCTGATGTCGGGTAGGTTGTATTTCTTTGGTTGGATTTGACTGACTTGGTTGGTTTGGCTAATTGATTCAAGTAGGATTCGATGTAGGTGACTGGTTGGTTTGGTTCAAATTGACATGATCAATTTAGTTAATTTGATTAATTGACTGATTTGCCCAGGTTGGCCTTGGCATTTTCAGTCCTCCTGCCACACCCTCTGGTGTAACTGGGGTTATAGGCTTGTGTTCCAAGGCCTGGATTTATTGGTCTTTTACATTAATACTACTTACTTTGTGTTTTAAAATTAATATACTTAAGTATTCCTTAAAACATTGTAAAACAGCAGTTCATTGTTTCTAGAATTATTTTATCAGACCATAAAAGGTTAAGTAGTACTGACTTTTAGTGTTATTTAAAAGGGCATGATTGTACAATTGACTAGCTACATAAAGGAAGCATTGGGAACATTTCTTTAATGCATTCTTTAGTGGAGTGTGATGTAAAAGTCTTCAGTCCTGATGTCAGTAAAGTGCATCCCAAATGACAGTGCTTGGCTTCTGATGGTCTGCCTGTTTCTGTTTTCTAGGTATAATGGCTATACACGGGAGGCTTACTTCAGTGTTGGCCTCCAAGGGATCGCAGAGAGAGATGTCAAGACAGTCAGAGAGCTTGTAGACAGGACAATTGAAGAAGTTATAGAGTACGTGTGTGTGTGTCATGACAACCTGCTTCCATCCTCCCTTCACGAGTGCCCTTTGGGAAGGTGTCTGAGCCATCTCCACTGCTAGCCTCCTCTCAACATCATGGGATGTGTGTTGGTTCAGTTTACTTCTTATGCGTTTGAGTTTTATTCTGGATTTCACTCTAGCACACAGAGTAATGGGGTGGTGTTATGTTTCCATGCATTTCTATGATTCCTTCTTATTTTTCTTCATCATCGTCAAGCCCTGCCCCTTGCTGTTCTCCCTCCTTCCCCCACATGCATGTGTATGTATATTATACGTCTCCTGTTTAATTGTCTCATTCCTGCCTCTGCCACCGTGTGCCGCTGAGACCTCTCTCTCTCTCTCTCCCTCTTTCTTCTTAGCATCTTATTTGTTAATTCGTCTGTCTCGTTTTTTATAGGAAAGGATTTGAAGATGATCGAATCGAAGCTCTACTTCATAAAATCGAAATCCAAATGAAGCATCAGTCAGCCAGCTTTGGCCTCGCCCTGACGTCAGTACGTGATCTTGTTGCCACCTTTGCTTTCCCTACTGTTTGATTTTGATTTTATAACTAGTGGTTCTTTTTTTTTGTGGGGGGGGGGGGGTTCGAGACAGGGTTTCTCTGTGTAGCCCTGGCTGTCCTGGAACTCACTCTGTAGACCAGGCTGGCCTCGAACTCAGAAATCCACCTGCTTCTGCCTCCCGAGTGCTGGGATTAAAGGCGTGCGCCCACCACTGCCCAGCAAACTAGTGGTTCTTTATGGGTTTTGTTTGTTTGTTTTCTATTGGTGTTGTGTATTGTTCCTTTTTTTTTCTTTTTCTTTTTTTCTTTTTTTTTTACTTTTTAATTTTTTTTTAGACAAGGTTCTGCTATGTAGCTGTGGGTGGCTCCATGCTTAGTTCTGCCTTAGTCTCCTGGTTGCTTGAGTTACAGGCATGTACCACGATGCACGATGCTTACCAGAACTGTGGTCCTTGACAGCACTGAACATACTGATTAATACTAATAATTGATTTTCATCTGAGTCTTGAAACTTCTACTCTCCTGAATGAAATACAAACATACTTCTGATTTCGTTATATTTTTCTTTCACTTTAAAGATTTTTTTAAAAATGTATGTGTATGAGTGAATGACTATGAGAATTTATGCTCACTTTGTGCATTCAGGAGCCCCTGGGGGCCGGAAGAGGGTATTGGGTCACCTGGGAGCCAAACATGGGTCCCCTGTACGCAGTAGCTCTCCTCACCACTGAGCTGTCTTGCCAACCCTTCTTTGTTATTTTTTGATTAGCTTGCTTAACTGGCTGACCATTTTGTTTTCTTTTATTTGCTTGGATGTCTATATGTATGTAGGCATATATGTGTATAAAGCTATGTGTGTATCTGTGCATGTATGTGGAGACTAGAGAGCAAACTCAGATATTGCACCAGCTGCTGTCTGCTATTTCTTTTTTCTTTTTTTTTTTTTGTTTTTGTTTTTGTTTTTTGTTTTGTTTTGTTTTTGTTTGTTATTTTGGTTTTTCAAGACCGGGTTTCTCTGTGTAGCCCTGGCTGTCCTGGAACTCACTCTGTAGACCAGGCTGGTCTCGAACTCAGAAATCCTCCTGCTTCTGCCTCCCAAGCTCTGGGATTAAAGGCATGCGCCACCACTGCCCGCTATTTTTGCTTAAGACCGAGTCTCTCACTGGCTTCTCACCTCGTAGGCGAGGCTGACTGAACAATGAGCCACGGGAACTCACCTGTCTCTGCCTTCCCCGCTTGCGTCAGCATGCTTGGCTTTTTTTTCTTTTTGTGTGTGAGTTCTGAAGATCAAACAATGATGGATGTGTTTGTAGAGCAAGCACTTCACCAACTAAGCTATCTAGCCAGCACCTTAATCAGATGTTCAGGAATATTATGTTTTTTATATGAAATAGATTTATTTATATAGCTAACATATATCATAAACAAAATAGAGTTAGTAGGTCTTTCTCCAAACAAGTAATGACTTAAATTTTGTTATAAACAGTTTGTCTCGAGTCAGGGCAATAATAGGGATTAAATACTGGGCCTTGAACATACCAGAAAATTGCTATACAAGCTAAACTGTATCTCAGGCCCTTGACCGTGGGGTTTTTAAGTAGACACTGGTATCGTGATAGACTGTCATGCCTTTGATGTTTGGGGGCGGGGTGGGGGGTCAGCCTAGCTTTTCTAATGTGATAACAGTGCATTGTGTATTTAAAATTCTTTGTTCTAGTATATAGCTTCTTGCTGGAATCATGATGGGGACCCTGTGGAGCTCCTGCAGATGGGAAGTCAGCTGACTAAATTTAGGAAGTGCCTTAAGGAAAATCCAAAATTTTTACAAGAAAAAGTAGAGCAGTATTTTAAGGTAAGAAACTTAGAGAATCTGTTGTCTGTAACTTGGTAGTTAGATTTCAAAATATTGAAAAGTGTGACATGGAAAATTGCGAAGTCAAGTTCATAATCTATGTAAGTAGTTTCTATTCATAGGTTTTTGTATGTACGTACATCTGTATGTTTATAATGAGAAATGCACAGCTTAAATCCTATTTTTGAGATTATAGTGCAGGTTCAGTCCTTAGTTTGTTATAGTAATACATATGTATAGAATGAATTATTTTGCTGGGTGTGGTGGCGCATGCCTTTAATCCCAGCACTTGGGAGGAAGAGGCAGGCGGATTTCTGAGTTTGAGGCCAGCCTGGTCTACAGAGTGATTTCCAGGATAGCCAGGGCTACACAGAGAAACCCTGTCTCGAAAAAAAAAAAAAGAAAGAAAGAAAGAAAAATGATTTATTTGATGCTTATTTCCCAGCTTTCTAGCAAGGTGTGCTTAGCTGTCTGTTTTCTGGTATACTGTCCTTAATTACCAAGTGTCACAGTGACCTGTTTTGAAAGCTTTCTTGTAGTAATTGTCATTGAAGCACTATCGCTTCTAGCTGTTGTGTGTTCTTACTGGAACCTAATCCACCCCCCTCTCCTTGTAGCATCACAGTTGAACATTGGGGGCATATGTTGAACTGTTGGAGGAAATGACAGAAGCATTCTAAGAACACATGCTTTATATTTGCTCAATGTCTGTTTTGTCCACATAACTTATAAACCAATGAATTGTTAGTTTCATTCCAGAGGTGGATGTGGTGGTACATCCTGTGATCCCAGAGCTAGGGGAACAAAAACAGGAAGACTAGGAATCAAAGGTTATCCCTGTCTCCGTAGTTAAGTTTGAGGCCATCCTGGGCTACCTGAGACCCTGTCTCAAAACGAATGAAAAATGGTAGTTCTAGCCTTTCAGGAATTCATAGTGCCAGATAAAAATTAAATCTTAAGTTTTCTTAACTTTAATGTCATTCAAGACATTAGAAAGTGTGCAGGCTTTCTTTACAACCAAGATATACATTTTAGGAAACACAGGGGTTACAATCGGCCTGATTGTAGAACCAGAACCTGTGGTTCATGTACTGACCAGAGAACAGGTTTGCTTGTGAGGGTTTCATATGGCCTATATGGCCCTAGCTGCTAAACAGTGCTAATGGAGTTCTCATCATTGAGAGGTGGGTAAGCAGAACTGTAAGCCCAAGTCACACTGGTCTTGGATGTTTTAATTAGCTTAGATTTAGTGTCTCCCAGTCGTGTCTTAATACGGGTCATTGTTGCCATGGTTCCCACAGAACAATCAGCACAAGCTGACTTTATCCATGAAACCAGATGACAGGTATTATGAAAAGCAAACTCAGATGGAGATGGAAAAGCTGGAGCAAAAGGTGAATTCTCTCTCCCAGGCGGCCAAGCAGCAGATCTACGAGAAAGGTCAGAGGGATCGGGGTGATTGACTTACCTTACTTGATGGGTGTGATGGGTCCGATCTGTATGATTGACTTACCTTACTTGATGGGTGTGATGGGTCCGATCTGTATGATTGACTTACCTTACTTGATGGGTGTGATGGGTCTGATCTGTATGATTGACTTACCTTACTTGATGGGTGTGGGTCCGATCTGTATGATTGACTTGATGTTCCTTGGGCAGGAACTCAGGGTGATGTGCAAGCAAGGCCACTGCTGCCACTCAGCTCTGTGGCCATCCTTGCACTATTTATTTAGAGATAATGTCTCAACACTGGCCTTGAACTTTGCATCTCCTTTCGTCTGGGTAGCTAGGGTTGCAAGCTTGTGCCTTCCAGCCTGGAAACACTGCTAGTTACATCCGTAGTTCTCAATCAAAGGCCACTGTGCATCTTCCCCTCCACCACCACCACCCAGAAATACCAGTGCTTGACAGTAGGGCATTTTTGCTTGTTTTAAAGGCCACGTCTCTGTCTTAATGCATGTGCATCCTCCATCCTCCATCCAGTCCCAGAGAACTTTTTACTCCTAATAGCTACAGGAAAGGTATTTTTGAACACATACAGACTTCAGCTATGTCTCAATGGGTTCCAACCATGACATTTGGCTGTATCAGAAAATTGACACTCTAGTTCATTTACTTAGATCAACTCATAGTTCTGGGCTATTGGGCATCATAGGAGGGAGGTTAAGGTGGCAGGCATGTGAAACAGCTACCATAGCCCATCCAGAGTGCAGAGCAAACACGCATGCCCACTTGCCTGTTCTTGGCAAACTTTCTTCCCTCTTACACAGTACAGAGTCCAGCTCAGGAATGGTGGCACCTACATTCAGGGTAGGTCTTTCTACCTCTGTTAGCTCAATTAAGACAATCCCTCACAGACATACCCAAGTCAACCTTCAACATTGAAGGCTGAAGTAGAGCAGTAACGAAGACATTAACGATAACGCTCATGTTACAGTGGGTGTTTTTTCTCTACGCATGCTCTGCAGAGCCCCTTTAAAGTAGGCACAGCGCTGGTGCCTTCAATGTTGTCTCATGAGGTGGGGCTTTAAATTGTGTGATTCAGTATTTGGAAATTCTGTGGTTTAAAGTCCAGTCAGAAAATGCCTGGAGGTGGGAAAAGGTTTCTTAAGACTTATCATAGTGTCTTTGGTGACAGACTGTCATGAAAGACAAAAGTCCTCACCACAAGTGATCTTTTGATTTGAGGATAAGAAAGAGAGAAATAGTTGAATGTTTCAGATATCGATGACTATGAGTGTATACAAGCAAAGAGCAGTTGGGTGCCGGGGTAACTGCAGAATCTCAGTGACATAGGTTTGCCTGGATGTGGTGTGGCAGGTCCCTTACCCACTGTGATGATCAGATCCTCTCAGCTTGAGGCCTCAGTGGATCCTGTTGGATCTTGGATAATGGAGAATAGCACATCCAGACCCTAAAACCTAAACCTTACAGGCAGGTTCCTTTGGGTTTGGTTTTCACTTGTTTTGTTTCTCATTTCTTTTTTCCACTTTAGGTTTAGAATTACAGACGCAGCAAAGTAAACACCAAGACGCCTCCTGCCTCCCAGCATTGAAAGTCTCTGACATCGAGCCCACCATGCCTTTCACCAAGTTTGATGTCGCCCTTGCAGGTCATCATCAAACCATTGTCATGGGTGCCTCGGTTCTTTGAACTGTGTTAAATAGCAGTTTGCAACCAGGCGGGGGCATGCTTTAGTTGTTTTCTAGAAAACATCTCAATTAACAACCTGTTTGTATAGCTCTGCTGTTTGTATGCCTTGTAAATTATTATTGTTTGGTTTGTATGTGCATGTATATAGCGTGTGTGTGTGTTTGTGTGTGTGTGTGTCTAGGCCAAAGGCCAATCTGTGCTTTAACCCCTCAGGTGCTATCTACCTGTCCTCACTGGTACTTGAGGTTTTACAGTTCAGCCAGGCTGGAGATCCGAGAAGACTCCTGGACTCCATCTCCCAGCTCAGGGGTTACCAGTGTGTACCTCCACTTCTGGCTCCTTTTTTTTTTTTTTTAAGAAGATTGTGAGGATCAAACTCAGGCCCTTGTTTTCACTGACTGAGCTATTTCCCAGCCCTTGAGAATTAGACTTCAGTGATGATAGATTTCTGTCTCCGCTAAGAAGCCTTGTGTCTTCCTGTGAGTAGATTTGAAGGTGTCAGGGGCATTCCCTGCTCCTGGACTCAGGTGCGGATATGAGTTACCCTCTGGTTGAATTCAGAATGGCTTTTGTAGGAATCTTCCGAGCCCTATCACTATCTGCCTCTTTAACTCGGCTATTACCATTGAATAAGGTGTGGTGGGATAAAGCGCTGGCGAAGTTAGGCACTGAGGAGTTAGGAAGGGAAAGTGCCTGGGGTGCTCTTGGCCTCCTGTCTCACTGCTTACGGGATCCCAGGCTTGCTTGTCGATGGTGGCATGAGTCACAGTTATCTCTAGAATAGCGTTTTCCTGGAAGATGATAGCAGGTGAATGAACTTGGGAGTGGCCATGGCTAGTTTTTATTGATTCACACCAGGGTTGGGCTTTAATGTGAGCTGTGCAGGATGGGATTTGATTTGCTGTGATTTGATCTTAGAACTGAGAGTCTCCAGTATACTAATAGGCAAGCACTTGGTGACAACCCCAGAATAGGTACACTGTTTCCTGTGAGGCATCTCCAACCTGCCTTTCATATTTTAATAGTGATTATCTCACTTGTCATGTCTGATAGATTTGTAATAGATGTGTTTATGCAGCTGAGAGAGAGAGAGATGAGATATGAGAGATTGAGTCTAGAAATTGGGGTTAATGTTTTGATCTTTTAATCTACAGATTTTATCTTTCCATCTTCATATATGGGTATGTGTATATACATGTATGTGTGAACATGTGGGAACATGTGCATGTGGAGGTTGATATTGAGAATCATTCTGCACTGACCTTGTATATTATTTATTAAGGCAGGGTCCTTCAACTCAGGGTTGACCGCTAGGGCTACTCTTGCTAGACAACCTTTTCTGGGGAATCCCATCTCCAAATTTCACAGGTAAAACTGCAGGCTGGCTGCTATGCCCATGTGACATTTTACATGGATGTCTGTCTAGCGATCCAAGCTCTGGTCCTCATGCTTGTGAGGCAGGAACCTTACCTACAGAGTAATCACTCCGGCCCCTCATATATTTTATTTAGAAGTAAATCTCATTAAGTTTCTCTAATAAGTTTCTATTTCTTTAATAAGGACCATAAATCAATGATCACCAAATGTTTTCATCCCTCTTTCAGTGTAGAGATGGGGAGACACCCTAAGGGCATGGGGCCCTAAGGGACATTGAGGGCTTGTGGAGGACAGGACATTACATACTGCTCCTGAAGGGTGGGGGGACTCGCTGTGGGAGACCAACAGCATGTCGAGTAGATGCTACGATGGAGTCAGGTGTTGTAAGTATATGTCCATCCACGTGGGCCTAACCGTGCTGATGAAGGGAAGCGCTCAGTAGACGGCTTGGTTACGGGTGAAACCAATGCTGAGATTCTGCTGAAATTAGCTGTGAGGTCAGAAAGACAGGATCCTTCTCCATCTCAGTGCTTCAGCAAGCAGCAATGCCCTTGCACTGCAAAGGGCTTCGTTTCATACAGTATGAAAGTGCAGTGGGAAACCTGTGTCAGCTGGAGAAACCAACAGCACATTTCTATGCTCTTCCAAGTTTTAAGCCTTCATCCTTGAAAAGCACTAGCATGATTCCTTATACACTAAGAACGATTAGGGGCTGGAGGTGTAGCTCAGTTGGGAGAGAACTTGCCTAGCATGCACAGAATCCTGAGTTCCCTCCCCAGCATCACATAAATAAACTAGGTGTGAGGGTCCCTACTTGTAAACCCAGCAAGAGAAGTCAAGAGCCCAAGGCAATCCTTCACCAAAACATCTAGTGTGAGAGCAGCCTTGAATACATGAGACCCTGACTTCAAAAACAACAGCAAACAAAGCCATTGAAGTTTGATTAATTAAACCAAGAGCACTGCTTTTGTGTTGCAGCTGGAGACATTCCTGTGCAGTATTGCCCACAGCCCACCAATGGTGTGGTGTATTTCCGAGCCTTTTCCAGTTTAAACACGCTGCCGGAGGACTTGAGGCCTATTGTGCCTCTCTTCTGCAGCGTGCTGACCAAGTGAGTTGTGGATCGATCGCAGTAGATGCACATCTGTGCTGCTCAGCATGCTTTCATGATGTTTATTATGTGAGTGTGTCCATGCTGTGCATATGTGTGTGTGTGTGTGTGTGCTCGCGTACATGTATCCTTATGTATTTGTGTTATGTTCATGCCTTGATGATGGTAGTCCCCTCCCAGGGAGTCATTTTGTTTCTTAAACGTAGTGTTATCACAGTATGTATAAGCTATGTGCTCTCATATTTTCTTATGTAAATAATGTTCCAAGATGAATCTACAGACGGGATAATACTTAATGAAGGCCAAAGATCTTGAAGAAATTACTTAGTCAGGAAATAGAAACAATTCCGTGTAAGGAGTAGCTACAGCTTGAGGGATGTCTTTGCAGAGCTTGGTGAACCCCCTCTCTCTGCTTCTCTCCTGAGCTAACTGTGCAGCAGCTGCTTTCCCCCACAGGCCGGGGTGGGGATAGGTATGGAGTGGTACTTGGAGTTTTTCTTGACTAGTGGCAAACTGAGAAGGAGCAGCTTCGGAGTTCCTCTCCTCTTATAGGACAATAAAGGGAAACCAAGGCTGGGACATGGTCCATCAGCACTTGCAGCCCCAGCTGAGGACTGGATTGCAATGGAGAAGTCCATGACCTTGGGGACATTCTGTCCCCATTCTCAACCATTTTAGTTACCCCCAGTGTTTGTCCTTTTAAACCAGTTTTCAGGCCCCTCACAGTAGTCCTCGGGGCTCAGACTGATAATGTTACTTCTAGACACGTCAGCACACAGAATTTCTGCATGCATTTCTCAGATCCCTCCCACCCCATTGCCAGATATTGGAGCAAATGAAGTGTGCATGAACATACTTAGGAGGAAGAGAGTGCTTGTGAAAGATGCACATGCTAAAGGCTGGGAAACACGTTCAGCCTGTTAGCCTTAGTAAGGGACTTTAGCTACTGAAACGTTTAGCTGGTGTCTTAAGTTCCAAATGGGGAAATGAGTTTGTACCTCCGTGAGAGGACGCATGAGCCGTGTAGAGGGTTAATACCAGCATGCGTTCAGAACTGTGAAGTGTACAGGAGGTATGGAGAGTTGTTATGAATTAGCATCTGTAACCTGTGGAGAATTTGAAATGGTTGGCACAGACGCTCACCCAGGTGTTATTCAGATGGACTCCAGTAACTTGGGAATACTTCTCGCTCATCAGGCTGGGTTGTGGCATCCTTAACTACAGAGAGCAAGCCCAACAGATCGAGCTGAAGACAGGAGGCATGACTGTCACACCCCATGTGCTCCCTGACGACTCACAGCTGGATACCTATGAGCAGGTAGGTAGCCTTTCGTGCTCCATCACAATGTAGTCAAAGGCTTGTCTCCAGGGTGTCCTCATTTTTAATGGTACCATAATTAATCTTGTTTCTTTCTTTGGTGATACAGGGTGTGTTATTTTCATCTCTCTGCCTGGAGCGGAACCTGCCAGACATGATGCATCTGTGGAGCGAAATATTTAACAAGTAACGTTACTCACACCATATATTAATAAGTGGGAGTATAACATATCTAACTCTGAAATGCTTTGCCAAGTGATCAAATTCTAGTCTGGTTTTACTTGTAATTAATTCCTAAGCACATAGAAACATTTGAAAGTTACCGAGTTCCTCTGTGGTAACTCCCCTGTGGTATCGGAGTTGAGCTGGGTCACTCTCTAAGACTTCCCTCTCCTTTTGTAGCCCATGCTTTGAAGAAGAAGAACACTTCAAAGTGTTGGTGAAGATGACTGCTCAGGAGCTCTCCAATGGGATTCCAGACTCGGGACATCTCTATGCAGCACTCAGAGCAAGCAAGACACTAACGCCTGCAGGGGACTTGCAGGAGACCTTCAGTGGGATGGATCAGGTGGGCACGACCAGGTCCTGGTCCTAGATGAGTAAGGCTTCCTGAAGTTGGTAATGCTGTCCAGTGACATGTGATTTTTACCTCAGAAAGGCAGAGTCAGGGACTGACCAGCCAACCAAGCCTACTTGGGGAGTGCCAGTCCAGTGAGAGACAGTGTCTCTTTAAAAACGTAGGCAGTCCCTGAAAAACAACAGCTGAAGATGGCCTAAACACACACACACACACACACACACACACACACACATTTGCATGTATGGCCATGACAATACTTGTACATGCATAACCACACACCCGTACACTGAAACCAGAAGGCTTTCTAACTTCCTTCTGATTTCTAATTCCCAGACTTCATGGAGGAAAGTGTTTGCTATCTTTCTTCTTTATACTACACAGTCCTTCAGCTTCACTCAAGCTGGCAGTTAACATGCACGTGCACACAAATCCAGGACACATCCAGTGGCCAGTCACGACCTGTATTAGGAATGTTCACTATTCAGACCTGTCCAGAGAAGAAACAGACAACAGGAAACTGTGAAATTACTACTGACATAAAATTAGAAGGTGCCAAAGTAATTGTTGTGCCGTGCAAACATACTTTTCTATAACTGCCAAATTCCAGAGAATCGCTGATCATACCTAGCATTAGTTATTTTCCTGCTAGTCTGATAAAATACCATAACCGAAGGTGATTTAAGGAAGAAGAGATCTATTTTAGCTTGTGGTTCCAAAGGGTTAGAGTCTATCCTGGCAGGGAAAGCACAGCATCACGAGGCAAAAGCAAAGACCATATTTTCCTCTATACCCAGGAAGCAGAGAGAGAGAGAGAAGAGGAAGTGGGTGAAGCTATAAACCCTCAAAGCCATCCCCAGGGGATTTGTATTATGTTCATTCCCTGATGGTAGTCACCACCCAGGGAGTCATCTTGTTTCTTTAACCTAGTGATGTCACTGTATGTACAAGCTATTTGCTTTCTTATGGTCATATTTTTGTATTGTGACATACCCCCTCCAGCAAGGCTCTACTTCCTAGGGGTTCCATAATCTCCCCAAACATCACCCTGACCTTCTGGGGACCAAGTATTTAAATACATGAGTCTTTGGGGTACTTTCCTCACCCCAAGCACCGCAGCTATCAGGTAAAGTCTGTTTGAACTGTGCAGTGTCTTGATTGTCAGTGTGGGCTGACTCTGTGTCTGCCTCCTTTGGTTCAGGTGAAGGTGATGAAAAGAATTGCAGAAATGACAGACATCAAGCCCATCCTGAGAAAACTACCCCGGATCAAGAAGTATCTACTAAACTGTGATAACATGAGGTGGGTGGCCTGTCCCCACACAGCTTTAGGAGTCACACCAGTCTGTGAAGTGTCATTTTTAGGTATTTTTTCATTTGGAGATGAAATTACCTGAATTTATCATCAAGACAGAAAGTGTGTTGGTGTAGGCGTTAGGTTACAGGATTGACTCTAGACTTTATTGTGCTGAGGGAAGGAAAAGAATTGCATTTTAATAAAAGTTGTATGACGTGGAGAAGAAAGTCTAGAACTGCTGGAGAGATGGCTCAGCGGTTAAAAGCACTGACTGCTCTTCCAAAGGCCCTGAGTTCAATTCCCAGCAACCACATGATGGCTCACAACCATCTGTAATGGAATCTTTTGCCCTCTTCTGGTGTGTCTGAAGACAGCAACAGTGTAGTGTAGTTACATAAAACAAATAAATCTTTTAAAAAGAAGTCTAGAACTACAAAGTAGACTTAGGGTACAACTTAAAAGTTACTCTTTCCAAAGGTAAATGTTCATAAGTAAGGAATCAGACATAGAGAAGATTATCTGGCTTGGTATCAGTGCCCTGGTTGGGGTTTCTGCTGCTGCAATGAAACACTATGACCCAAAGCAACGTGGGCAGGAAAGGTTTATTTGGCTGACATATCCAGAGTCACTGTCCACCACTGAAGGAAAGCCAAGACTGGCACACAAACCAGGTGGGAACCTGGAGGCAGGAGCTGATGCAAAGGCCACAGGTGGGTGCTACTTACCAACTTGTTCATTGTGGCTTGCTCAGCCTGCTTCTTTATAGAACCGACGACCACCAGCCCAGGATGGCACCACCCACAGTGGGCTGGGCCCTCCCCCATCAGTCACTGATTAAGAAAAACCCTACAGCTGGTTCTTACAAAACATTTTTTTCTCAATTGAGGCACCCTCTCAGATGACTCTAGCTTGTGTCAAGGTGATATAAAGCTAGCCAGGACAACCAGTGTCTTGAAACAGTTTGTGCACATTACATTAGTTTTCTGTCCTCAGGCTTGAGCTGAAATAAAAATGAATTACCAGTAGTTTCCATGCAGTACCTTGCTACCACTAATACTGACTTTGTATTCACTGATGATCAATAAGACAATGCGTAATCAAAGCTTCTGTTTTACCTAGATTACTAGTACCTTTCTCCAGTCAGTTCTTGAGAATCACTAACAGATGCCACAGGGCTGCTAGCTGGCAGGAATGGTGTCAGTGCTCCAGCCCTGAGAGTCATGTCGGCCTGGCTTGTGCTTCCTTCCCCTTTACCCCAGGTCAGCTGAATAGTGCTTGCCCTTCTGCCCCAGGCTTTATTTAGGCCGACCATAATTCCTTCACCATAATTCCGCAGGCCAGCCGGGCCCAGCACTCACTCTCACATTCCTGGCTAACCTTTCCCGGTGTTGGTTTTTTATCCTAGCACTTACCTATACCCGAGGCCTGCTTCCTCCTGTGTTCCACTTCACATTCTAGACTGGCTTAGCCAGCATTCACTGTCACACCCAAAGCCAGCCTGGGTTCTTTCACCACCATCAACTGTCTCCTTCCTTATCCACAAAACTCATTTTGCAAGTTTCTTACATGTAATAAATTGATAATAAACACAAGCAGTGAGTATAGAGCCCATGTACAGTTAGTATTAATTCAGCAGTCACTTGTGAATTTAACGCCCAAAGAGAGAAATGTGCACACTGGCAAAATACTGCAGGATTTAACCCCCAAAGAGAGAAACATGCACACTGGCAAAATGCTGCAGGACTTAACGCCCAAAGAGAGAAACATGCACACTGGCAAAATACTGCAGGATTCTGTGAGACAGATGGTCTTTGAGAGTCTCTCTAGTTTGGAGGAATTTTGTAAAAGGATGTTTTAAAATGTTTTCTGCACCTTAAGTTTCTTTTTTGTGGGGCTGGAGAGATGGCTCAGCAGTTAAGAGCGTTTGCTGGCTCTTGCAGAGGACTAGATTCAGTTCTCAAGCACCCACACTGAGCAGCTCACAACTGCCTGTAACTCCAGCTCCAGAGAATCCACTGTCTTCTCCTGGCCTCTCTGGGCACCTCCACAGATGTCTCTATGCATGGTGCATGTAGGCTTGTGTACACACACACACACACATACACACACACACACACATATTGTTTGTAATTCTCTACTTTAGCAGCAAGTGTGTAGTTTCAGATTGTTGAATTCTTTTGTGGATAGTCATGTTCGTTTTTTTTAACTTTCCACCCTTTGTTATAAATCTGAAGGCATTTGTTGTTATTAGTGTTGTCTCTCTTCTTTGCCCCCTTCAGGAGATGGCTGTGTTAGCAGCTGTGTGGCAGTGACATGTATCTATAGGAGAAGGGTTGCATAGTTGCATTTCTGGAGACTGTTTCTTTTGAACAGCTTCTGTGTATTTTTTGACAAAAACAATGTTAATCACTCCCTATCTATGTCCCTCATACACAGATGTGATGTTATTAAGACAGTGGGGGAGGGGTGGCTTAGATGGTTTTACATGCGCACAATTCTTCCTCGCAGATGCTCAGTGAATGCCACCCCTCAGCAGATGCCTCAGGCAGAGAAAGAGGTGGAAAACTTCCTTAGAAATGTTGGTCGAAGCAAAAAGGAGCGGAAGCCTGTCCGTCCGCATATTGTTGAGGTAACAGAACACAGGTGTACGTCTCACCTTGACATATGTCATCTGATTTCCAGGCATGCCATATATAGACTGGTGTGTGGGAGGAGTAAGTAGCTTGCCTAGCATCATCCTACTTACATGAGTTCAGACCCTTTATTTGGTCTCCGATCCTACACCATGTGTTTTTGTTCACACTTATTAGTAGGGAGCTTTCTCCTAATAGGAAAGAGCAGAGTTTCGCCTGGGACGTGGTACCGTAAAATGAGCGTGGTACCCAAAGTCTGATGACCTTGTCTCCTGCAGTTTGTTAGGCTCTGAGTGCCACACAAGTTGGTAAAAGCCGTTCGCCATGTCTCATTATTTCATGGATTTTATCCTTGCGAACAGTACCTGCCAGCAATGATCTCACCTAGCTCGATTGATTCGCAGAGGTCTGTTTAGGTTTTACTTTTTGAGTCTGAGTCCCTGGGTGCCTCACTTGTCACTGCAGAAAGCTGTCACTTTGCAGCTCTTGAAGCTATTACTTTCGTGTCATCTGTGCTTCTGTTCACATGTCCCTTTGGTCATTTTTGCCTCATGGGCCTCTTCACCACCCTGTAATGAGAGACCACATGGAGGTGACCTGCTGGTCCGTAGACCCCTCTGTCTCGAGCCTGTCATGCCACCCTAACCTCATGCTTTGGAGGATACAGAGATATATCTAGGACATTGTTTTTGTTGTTGCTGGTACATGTGTGTGTGTGTGTGTGTGTGTATGTGTATGTAAAACGGTCAGAGGACAACTTGTGGAATCAGTTGTCTGTCTCCACTTTGTGGGTCCAGGCTCACTGAGTCATCTCACTGGGCCTGAAAGACATAGTTTTATGACTAGAAAGTACCAAGGGGTGGGGGTGGTGGCACACGGGTTCTCTTCATTATTTGAAAAATGTGCTTATGCTTTCGTTCCTTTACAATATGAAGCCTTCTTGACTTGGCTTACCCATGTAAGGAACTCTGTAACTTTACCATGTCTGTCTTAATAAATATTTCAGGGAACTTTCCCTTCACTCTTGTTTGCTTCTTTATTTTCAGAAACCCACAGCCAGTGGCCCCAGTGGAGGTGCACACGTCAAGGGGTCCCAGATCATCAGAAAACTGATAACAGTAAGTGACCCAGGCTGCCAGGCTTGCCGTGCACCTGAGCACCCTCTGACTCTAAGCATTCTTCTAGGACTGAACTGCAACCTTAGACCTGGGAATGCTCTTGTCTCTTGTTATTACCACCCTGAGCCTTTTTCTCTTGAGACAGCCCAGAATGGGTATGATATTCTTTCATAAGCCTCTACTTACTGGGCCAAACGGTCTCATCACCTCTCTGATGCTGCCACCGCAGCCACCGTCTCCAGTTAGACAGTAGCATCCATAGCATCATCCCATTTGACTGACAGGTTTCCACAGTTGTGGTCCTTTGTATGGTAGTTTAATGTGTTTGTGGAAAACGGTCCACAATCTGAAATGTCTTTAATGCCATAGTAATTTCATTTTATGGCATCTTGCCAAATGTGGAGTGTTTCTTGTTAATGTGTCCTATTACGTGAAGTTCTGCTCCCAGCAGTGCCTCCCTAGGGATTCCCATGGAGCAGGAGGTGCTGGGATGGTGCCGCCTGCGTTTACTACCTGAGGGCCACATTTGGTTGTGCATCCTGGTCTGACCCATAGGCCTCTGCCCTTTAGGACCCCACCTTCAAACCCTGCCAGATGAAGACACATTTCGTGCTGCCCTTCCCTGTGAATTACGTTGGCGAGTGTGTCAGAACCGTCCCCTATGCCGATCCAGATCATGCCAGGTAGGAAGGGGGGAGGGGAAGTGCATTCCCTCTCACAGCTGGACTTGAGTGAAATTGTTGGTCCATCGTGATAGAAGATAGAAAGTGGACAGGCTGGGGAGATGGCTCTGTAAAAATAAAGAGCATTCTGTCTGGCCATGGTAGCTGAACTTTCACTTCCACATGAATGAGCTTACTTACTAGCATATGCCAATTACAAGTAAAAGAGTGAACAGTGAGCAGTTGACAGCAGAGTATCAAATCCTGCACTTATGTACCCAGCAGAAGTGACCAGATAGGCACTGCAGAAGCTGTCAGCTAGAGTCCAGTTCAAAGTCTTAGCCATGTTTTCCCTTGGGTGAGGCTTCTGGCTTCTGGAAATGGCTTGCCTCCCAGCTGTTCTCAGGGCATAGTATTTGTCATATCCCTTGGGCTCTTTTCTTTTCTCCTTGCCTCAGGGCCAGGGGGCCAGCCTATCCCGGAACATAAGGTCTTTGAGGACACTTGAGATAAACACTCTTGAGTCTGAGACAAGGGAACCTACCCTGTATACAAAGTCAGCTCTCAGCAAGCACAAGCCACACATGATAATTTACCGATACGATTTATAACACAGAGACTACGAAGGGAAGATACTATTAATTTCTGGACTATATTTGAGTGAGCACTCATGCGCGCACACACATGCAAACACACACACACACACACAGGTCTGCATGTGAGTGCTATGGAGGGCGGAGGAGACACTTTGTACACAGAAAGTTTCAGTTCCAGCTTTGCACACTGGACCCTGTGTTACATTGTACCGGTCTGTCATCTGCATGCGCTGACCAAGCCACTTAGCGAGAGCTCATATGCAAGTAGTCTATAAATAGCACCTTTATGAATAAAATGCCCAATATTGTGTGCAGTTGTTTCTTTAAAGAATTTATTTTATTATGTATTCAGTGTTCTACCTGCATGTACACCTGCATGCCAGAAGAGGGCACTAGATCTCATTATAGCTGGTTATGAGACACCGTGTGGTTGCTAGGAATTGAACTTAGAAGCTCTAGACCTCTGGAGGAGTAGCCAGTACTCAACCTCTGAGCCATCTCTCCAGCCCCTGTGTGCAGTTATTTTTGTGAATTATTTATATCCTTAAGCAGTCCTGTGTGCAATACTATAGATACTTATGCCCCTAAATGCAAATGTCCTTCAAAGGACACTTAATCTCCTCATCTGTATTTAACAATTGTGTAATTAAATCTTAACACTGTCTGATAAATGTAGAATGAACCCATGTGCTTGCATTTGAGACACACACGTATGCGAGTGCGTGGGCATGCCCACATGCACACGCACGCACAAACACACACCTTTGTCCCTGCTGTGACAAGATACCCAACAGAAACAACTACAGAAGGAAGGGTTTATTCTGATTCACAGTTGGCAGCTACACTCTTTCAGGATGAGAAAGCCATGGCAAGATCATGAAACCAGGCATAGTGTATCCACAGCCAAGAAGTGGAGAGGAATTTCTGCTGGTGCTCAGCTCACACTCCCCTTTGTATGCAGTCTGGGACCGCAGCTCATGGGACAGTGCCGCCCACATTCAGGTCTAGAAACTCCTTCCCAGATGTGCCCGTCAAGTTGACAGTCACTCTTAGCTACCCTGGACGGAATGATGTGCAGCCTGTGAGAAGTGCAGGGACATTTTGAAAACGGCAGATAGAGGCACATGGACCATGCACCCCAGGGGTCCTGCAGAGGGACAGATCCGAAAGGAGGACAGGTTGTCCTGAAGCCCTGAGGCAACAGCCAACTAGATGGATGCATCTCTAAAAGCAGGAAGATCTGGAAGCAAGGGACCGTTCCAGGTTGCTCTGAGGAGTGGTTGGACTCCTTGCTCTCTGCTGCCATCCCAGAAGCTTAGAAAGGCCCTGGGTGATGGAGAGGAAGTCAGAGTGCTTAGAGGAGAACCGGCTGTACATGACCTCACACCCCAGCTGGACTTTATTTTCCTTTTCAGCTCTGCACCCCATCTCTAGGCTTTGGTTTTTACATTACGCTTCCTGTGAGCTATGATCTCTCTGACTTGTTTTTTTGCTCCCTTCATTTCAGCCTTAAGATCCTTGCCCGCTTAATGACAGCTAAATTCTTGCATACAGAAATTCGAGAAAAGGGGGGTGCTTATGGTGGAGGTGCTAAACTCACCCACAGTGGGATTTTCACGCTTTACTCTTACAGGTGAGTTTCTGAGTTGTCATGTCTCCCATGTGAGAGCCCTCACATTCCAGCCACTGGCTCTGTTCTCTCAGAATGTCGGCATGCTCTGCCAATGTTAGCACAGCAGACATTACGTCTGTTCTTTATTTGGTCCCCATCTAGAGCAACTAACCGTAGCCAGCTGTATCTTTCCTGTCTTGCTGCAAGGAACAGACACAGTTGTGTTGTTGTGTTGTCTGTATTATACAAAATTCTAACTTCATAATCAGCCTCTTTTGGTGGAATGCAATCAGATCGGTTTCTGAACTTCTAGAGTGGGAACCAAATTGAGATACAGTTCTCTTGGGTAACTTCTAGATTATTCTGGGTCTGTCTTAGGAAAGTAAGGGCTAGTTTAATGTATATCTTCTCCATGGCTCTTCTATAATGTCTTAGTATCCTGACATCCCTCCATCCCTGGAACTTCCTTTGCAGATGAAGTCACAGTCTGGCAGTGAGGTAAGCAGATGAATTGCAGTATTAAATACGAGAGTGTGTTGTGGGGCTTCCTGAGTCAGACTTAAATTGTTCCAGAGAGAGTGCTCTGTCACTGAGTTATGTAGAATGTAGACTATCGGAGGGGGAAAAAAACAACATAATGAACTGCTAAGTCTACATGATTACCTTAGATTGTTTCCCCTATGACAGGATGTTCTTTTGTGTTTCCCAGGGATCCAAACTCCATAGAAACACTGCAGTCTTTTGGGAAGGCTGTAGACTGGGCTAAATCTGGAAAGTTCACACAGCAGGACATTGATGAAGCCAAGCTTTCTGTGTTCTCTGCTGTAGATTCTCCCGTTGCTCCATCAGATAAAGGTATCTTGGGTTCTGGGAACTTGGGTGCATGGTTTCCCCAGGCAGAATTCCATGCAGTGTTCTGAGTCACCTGTCTCTGTGCTAACATGAATGAAACACGGTAGCCACTGTGTTAAGTTTCTCCCATCTCTCTGTCCTACGTAACATGATATCTACATCTGAAGGCCAGAACACTGACTTTGCAGCTTCTTGTGGACTGAAGAGATAGCTCCATTATTAAAGTTCTTGTTAAGCAAAAAATCCAACCTTAGTTGAATCCATGTGAAAAGCCAGGCACTGTGGTAGAGCCCTGGGAAGTTGAGAACAGGCAGAATCTTGGGCTCAGCAGTTAGCCAGATGACCCTATTTGGTGAGTCCAGACCTGGTCTCAAAAAAAAGGTGGGTGGAGCTGGGCAGAATGCTCAACAATTAAGAGTGGCTATTGCTCTTGCAAATCGGAGTTTGGACCTCAGCACCTGAATCTGGCAGCTAACACCCACTCGTAACTCTAGCTCCAAGGGGATCTGATAGCTAGTGTGGATAAAGGAAGACATTTTGACACAGCACGAACCTAGCCACAAAGTCAATGCCGCTTTAGTTTGTGGTACTGTAACCTCCACACATGACCTATACTGAGTCTTCATCCGTACTCTACAAAAGGGCACTCTAATGGGTTAGGTCCCATTTTGCAGAAGTAGACATCAAGTTTGATCTCTCTTGCCCATGCAGATCTTTTGGTTGAAGAACATATCCTAAAGTGACAGGAGTGTCCTCGCTCTCCTTTGAGCATAGAGGCTCCTATGCAACCTGTCTCCTCAGCCATACCTGTGGTTTTAATTTTTAGGAATGGACCACTTCTTGTATGGCCTTTCTGATGAGATGAAGCAGGCATACCGGGAACAGCTCTTTGCTGTCAACCACGACAAACTGACCTCTGTGAGCCATAAGTGAGTATGTGTGCCCTGCCCTGACTTCCTGTAGTGGACTGGGGGAAGGGTAACTCAGGAAGCTGAAGGCTTCCTGTTGACCAGTAAAACTGCTTCAAATAGAAAACAGTCCAATGTGCCATCTCCTTTGCAGATACCTTGGCATCGGGAAGAGCACACATGGCCTGGCTATACTCGGACCAGAGAACTCAAAAATTGCCAAAGACCCATCATGGATCATAAAATAATGAGTGTCACATATCTTTGAGCATATGTAAGAAATCAGATACTCTTCAAAACTGAGTCTCTGAGTTAAATTTAATGTAGATGATCACAAGAGGTACTAGTTTCTTTGTTCCAAAAATCATAGTTATTCATATAAAAACCCAACCAAAGGTGTTTATTGACTGGCAAGTTGGGCAGAACCTCTTATGGAAATACTGTGACCATGAAGAAATTCATTAATCATGCATTAAATGACAACAGTGAGCAAATTAAACTTCTGAAACATTACTAAGCCTAGAATATTTATTTTGAATATAAAAGCCAAGTCCAACTTGCCTGGGCTTTAGTCATTATTTCAAACAATATTTACTACTTTAAAATTAATGTTTAAGCCTTCATTTAAGAAAAATGGCTTAGCAGCTAAAAAGCACTTACTGCTCTTGCAAGAGACCAGGTTTAGGTTGTTAGTTTCCAAATAGCAGCTCACAACCATCTGTAACTGCCGTTTTCAGGGATCTGAAGTCCTCTTCAGGATCCTATGGGCACTGCATGCATCTGGTGCACAGACATACATGCAAGCAAGACATTCATATACATAAAGACTAAGAACAAATGGATCATTTAGAACAAATACAAGAAGTGTAGAGTTTTGCATTGTGTGTGTTTGTTCACACCACAGGCCTGGAGGAGAGTGTTAATGCTGCGTTCCACAGAGCTGCCCAGTGAGTACCCACAAGCGCTTGTTACGTTAATGTTACCTCATGCTTTTGCCCTGTCTTAGCTGAGACAGGAAGAAAACTAAGTGTTTGTTTCTTTTATTTATCCTCAAACACAGCTGACATTTAGGCGTCCCCTTTCTCTGTAAACATTTCCTCATTTCTGCTGCGTGGCTATCTAGAGGATGCCTTTAGGCGGCACTGAGAGAACACAGACAAGGGACCAGAAAGGGCAGGGATGCTTTGCCCTGCAGACAACTCATCAGTCTGGGGTGGAGTGAAGTGGAGTGGATGGGCTTATACACGGACCCCATCATTAACCCTAAACAGCAAGTTAGAATCTTCCAGAGGGTGAAAACCCAGCACCCTGGCTGCTTTTGACTAAGAGGCCGATACCAGATTGTCCTGAACCTTGGCAGCTTTGGTGTACAACTAAGGCTGAAATTGATAATCACTAATTTATACTTGCCCTTTCAAAGTTCTGTATGTGATCTGGTTTGAAAAGATCATCAACCTAGCTTGGAGTCCTGATGTACGTCCTAATGCTAGCACTCAGGAGGCAGAGACAGTAGGAACCCTGCAAGCTCAAAGTAGGTCTGGTCTACCAAAGCAAATTCCAGGCTACCCCTAAAATAACTAAAATCATAAACTTGGAGTTAATAATCTTCTCACATGTATGATCATCAGTGTGAAGGCCAGGTACACACCATGCTTAGGCCCCAGGCCAGTGTGTCTGTGTGAGAGTTAGGGTATGGGGGTGGAAGTGGGACAGAGAAAAGATAATCTGCATACATATGCATGCGGAGGCTAGGAGACTTCATCAGGCATCATCCAGCATGCGTTGTTTTCCAAAACAGGTTCTCTCACTGGCCTGGAGTCACTAAGCAGACTAGGGTAGCTGGCCACACTCAAGAGATCTGTCTGTCTGTGCTAGTGCGTGAGGATCAAACTCAGGTCCCCTGACCCATCACGCCCATCCATACATGTTCAGTGTAGCCACAGAAGAAGTCCATGCTGACCAAATGACACATAGCTGGTGGTTAACACTGCCTTCTTTCCCCTCCTCTTAGGACTTTGTATTTGCAGGGTCCCTGCTAACCTCTGTCCACAAAACTGCTGAGGGAACCTTTGGTGGCATGGAAAAATATGATCTTAAGGTTTCAGACTCCTACTTAAAACAATAAACCGAGTACCATGGAAGTTGTAACCAAATGTTTAATCCCACAAGACACACACATGGTAAAGCACAAGACAGTACCCCATACAGTAAAAAACTGACACTCCATCAGTCACATGAGGCTGGATATCATGTCCTAGGGTCTGCTGCATCAATGATTATGGTAAGTGGTGCTCACTGATTATTACCGCTGACAATACTCGGTCAACGATTCTTGCATAAAGTACTGATAAATAACTGTTACAAAAAAGGATGGTCCCTGGAGAACATTACAGGCTTCCCTAGATAAGTGTGCAGGTCAGGTGATGGCATACGTGATCAGATGGCCGACAGTTCTCCATGCTGATGTTGATACAATGTCTCCAGCTTGCCTGCATCAGACATGTCATAGCTCGCCTCATACTTGGCCAAGATCTTCATGATCGGCCGCAGTTTCAGCCACCATTGCTCCTTGGGGATACGGTGCCTGTCAGGAAGACAAGTCAGCTGTCAACTATTATGTTAGATGGAAGACAACTTCTGACTGCTACAGACTGCTGGGCACTGTTTGAACAGAAAAATGGGCTTTGTGTGGTGCGGTCATCCAAATAAATACGGGATAAGGCAACCATTTTTCATTTCAAGACAAAGTAGCCCAGGATGGCCTTAAACCAGTCAGGCTTCAGCTGACCAAGCAACTGTGTCAGGTGTGTCCCACCATATCCAGTGTATTGTGTGTGTGCATGTGTATCACTGGACATTAAACCTAGGGCTCAATACTAGCCCAAGTTATGGAAATGCTCTACCATCAAACTTATCCTAAGCTCTTTTTTATGTTTTTTAACAAGGACTCACAGTGTTGTCCAGTCTGACCTTGAATCTAAGACTCTTCTAAATCAGCCTCTCAAGGCTGTGATTGCAGGCCTGTTCCGCCACACCACATCACAGAGAAATTTCCATGGGTCAGGTGAACCCATTACTTCTGTTTTTTTAAAAAACATCTATCCTAGTTCATGCCTCCCCTCTCGTGTGTGTGTGTGTGTGTGTGTGTGTGTGTGTGTGTGTGTGTGTGTGTTTAGCTTCAGAAAAGCTCATAACACCTAAGACAGATAGTGAGTTCCTTCCAGTACCCAGGATAGTACTAGTGGTCTGTCCTCAAAGCTATTTCTCATTCTTCCTAGTGATGAGATTCAGATAAATAACATGGCATTGACTTACTCAAAATCAGTTGCTTTCTTCAGCTCTGCCACTGGTTGAAACAGGAGATCTCTCTTGGAAATTCCCAGGACACAAATGGAATCATCACTAACAAATTTTTTCCCTGTGAAAGTAAAAAACAAAAGGAAAAAAAAAAAATCTAAGAACTATTCAGCACATTGAATAAGCAGATAAAACAGTGTAGAAGACCACTGAAGTGAAGGACAGTGAAGGGAGAGACCACCAGAGAATCCATGTACAGAGGAAGGAACTGCAGCTCCTCAGAGTCCTGAGGTGTCCCAGCTGGCAGATGTTTTCCATCACTGAAACAAATAGCCTGCCCCCAAAGAACTGCAACATGTGAGAGGTCTGGGTGCCAGCCATGGGCCAGGTGGAAGTTAAGGAAAGCAGCAAGCCTAAGCATGAGACTGGCTCAGTGCCTCTGATGAGCATACATCTGTGGTGAGTACTGGGTGGGGGAGACCCTGACCCTACAGCATATGTCGAGTCAGCAAACTTGGAAGCACATGAGAGTTAGTTGGTCATCATGCTCATTGTCAAGGTGTGAAGAAGACATCACACGAGTTCAGAAGTTCACTGTGGCCTTTTCTTTGTACAACCTAGAAAGCTGAGCTTAACACATCTGAGGATGTATTTATTCATTTGCTCGTGACATGCTATGAGAAATCAAGGGAATGGCTGCCATCAAATCCTAAGGTTACCTTTGGAGGAGAGAGAAGAAATATTGAACAAAAACAAGATTTAGAGTTTGAAGAAGAAAAACAGGACCCACAGCCCTCCCAATCAGTTGTGCATATCCCCTGCCCCTATGTAACCTGCCTACAAATCCAATCAATGAACAAGTGTTAGCCTAAGTGTAAGCACCTTGGATGTGTTTCATGACACCACAGAAATAAATAAAAGCTCTATTTTACAGTCTTGCTAATGGCAAGCAGTGTGTGCCAGGCAATCTCCTAGCTAACAAGAATGCTACCAAACAACTTGCCACCCATCACTAGCAGTAGAAATAAAATAGTTTTATTAATTATGTTTAATTGGGGCTGGAGAGGTGGCTCAGCGGTTAAGAGCACTGACTGCTCTTCCAGAGGTCCTGAGTTCAATTCCCAGCAACCACATGGTGGTTCACAACCATCTGTAATGGGATCTGATGCCCTCTTCTGGTGTGTCTGAAGACATTGACAGTGTACTCCTATACATAAAATAAATAAGTAAATCTTTTTAAAAAATAATTATGTTTAATTATAACCTGTCGGCATCATAAATTCAGTATTCACAGGCAAGGAGAGATAATATGCTATCCCAAACATCTCAATGGCAGACTTAAAGAAAAGCACCATAGCTGTTATTTCTCAGTGAGGCGCTGAGGCACATTTCCCATTCTCCCCGTTCCCTCTTACCTGTGCCCTGGGACCCCTTCAGTTTGTCTGTGATCCACCCCATAGCTTTGGCAGAAATTTTGGTTCCAAAGTTTCTATCGAATGGAGAAGGTGCTCCCCCCTGTGGTTGCAAAGTTAGAAGAAATATAAGTCACACGGGAATCTCTCCTGATTTTTTTTTTATTTTATTTTAAGAAACCAATGAAAAAATACCAAAACTTAACAAGATGCATGTGGTTTTCAAAACTACAAACCTGCAAACATGGTTTGGTTTTGCAGATCTAGGACGGGAGGGAAACAGGTCTGTAAATACTGGAGCCTGACCTCAGCCTGCTACATAGCCTGTGGTGGTCACAACTAAACAAGCTGTCGTTCTTTATGTTGCTTGTCTCGTGTCTGTGTGGTACAGGCATGTGAGTGTGTATATGTGCTCTCCTACATGAACACGTGAAAAGGGCACCACATCAGGTGTCTACCTCTATGGCTTTCCAACAACTGGCTTCAGACAGGGTCTTTCACACCTAGGAGCTCCTCGTTTAGCCAGCCTGCCCAGGTAGTTTTCTGGGTCTGTCTCTCATACCTCAATAATGGTGTTACAGGCGTGAGCAGCCATGGCTTACTGTGTGGGTGCTGGAGATTCAAGTCCTGGTCCTCAATACCCCAATAATGGTGTTACAGGCATGAGCAGCCATGGTTTACTGTGTGGGTGCTGGAGATTCAAGTCCTGGTCCTCATTCTTGCAGAGTGAGGGGCTGTTTACTCACTGATCCATCTTCCCAGCCCATCTCTAAGACCAGGGATGAATCACAACTCTTTTTAGTGATAAAATGAATATACATATTCCTACTCACTTCAGGAATTCATGAACCCTTTGGAAATAAGTTAGTGGCTCCTAGTTTAAAAGTTCCCTGAAGTGTGCATCTTTACTGACTCTGTGAGCCCTGAGCTTGACTAAAATTCTTCCCGATTGAGTAATGTGAAGTGTGGGTGATTCCATATGTCAACCTTGGGCCTCCATATGTACACACACACACACAATTTAAAAGGTGTATATATAAACATGAGCAACACACACACATGCACACACATAGAGACACACAAATGGATGAAGTTTAAAAAGTTCCCTACAGTGTACAAATGCCAAAAAATATGCAATATTGGGACCACTGACTCCCGAGCTGACCTCCAGCCTTGTGACCTGGGCATGCTCACGTGACAGAAATGGAGAGTATAAAAGAAAAACAAGACAATGAATAGAAATGCCCATATGTGGAAAGGCCATTCAGAGACTGCCCCACCTGGGGATCCATCCCATATACAGTCACCAAACCCCGACACTATTACGGATGCCAAGAAAGGCTTGCTGATAGGAGCCTGATATAGCTGTCTCCTGAGAGGCCCTGCCAGAAACCTACAAATACAGAGGCAGATGCTTGCAGCCAACCACTGGACTGAGCTTGGGGTCCCCAATGGAGGAGTTAGAGAAAGGAGCTGATGGGGTCTGCAACCCCATAGGAAGAACAACAATATCAACCAACCAGAGCTCCCAGGGACTAAGCCAACAACCAAAGAGTACATATGGCTCCAGCTGCATATGTAGCAGAGGATAGTCTTGTCAGGCATCAATGGGAGGAAAGGCCTTTGGTCCTATGAAGTCTTGATAGATGCCCCAGTGTAGGGGAATCGAGGGTGGGGAGACAGGAGTGGGTGGGTGGGTGGAGGAAAATCCTCATAGAATCAATGGGAAGGGGGGTGGGAGGTTTCCAGGAGGGAGGGAAACTGGGAAAGGGGATGACATTTGAAATGTAAATAAAGAAAACATCCAATAAAATGAAAAAGAAAAAAAAAAAAGTAATGCCCATCTGTATTCTGGAGGTAGAAAAGCAGTTCTATCTTCCCAAATGATCTTGATTTGGTGAAAGTGTCGAATAAATACTGCTGGTCTGAAACTCCACCTGAAATCTTACTAAATGCTGATATTTAACTCAACAGAGTAACCGGAGTTTTTCCAATGACTAGAGATCTTTCTTGTCTATATGAACGCTGATAGTTTTTCCCCTAAAAGTCCTGCTGTGGTTTGAGTGTGGAACGTCTCCTCCATGGGCTCATGCCTTAGAAGACTTAGTCCCCAACTCAGGGTGGAGTGTGAGGTAGATGACCTGGAGGAAGCAGGCAACTGTGGAAGCTCATTTGTCAGTCTCTTTGCCCAGCCCTCAAGCACCTCATGATTGCTCTCTACCTGCGGCCTGTAGATCCAACGCGCCCAGCTCCTCCCACTCCTGCTCCATGCCTTTCCTGCCACAGCTGGCTCTATCCCCTTAAACTGTCGGCCAACATAAATTTTTCCTCCGTTATATTGCTTTCTGTCAGCTGTCTGGTCACAGGCAGAAGAAAAACTAACTACTTCCCATAAACCCGGATATCACAGACAACACAAAATCCTAAAGATGATGGCATTCCATATGACTTAAAATTCTGCATATTTACAATACCTTCAGCATTAATCTACACTCACGTCCCACAGAATGGTACCATTCTGAGGGGCACCCCTGGGGCCCAGAGATCATGGAAGACCTCGCCCTACCTGCTGCATGTGGCCCAGCACGTTTTTCCTGCAGTCAAATACTCCTTTGCCCTCCTCTGAGTAGAGCTGGTAGATGAAGTCAGTGGTGTAGTTTACACTGCAGCTTTCATTTCTGAACCGAAAGTGAAGACATCAAGTTTACTCAGGGCTGTGAGGAGGGGCTGGGGGCTTTCTGGAGAACAGGTCCAGCCAGACTGCCGGCCTCAAGGCTCAAGGCGCCCAGTCATTTGCCACATCAGCCTCCTTCATCTCTCCCCTACCCTGACTCTGTACATTTCCTTTTCCTCATAAAGGCCAGGGGGCTTAAGGAAATGAGGGGCAGGAGTCTTGAAAATAATCCCAACAAACTATAGCGCAAAAATAAAATGTTGTCCTTTGTTGAAATGAGGATCTGATTTTTTTAAACAACTCAGGTTTCTAAAGAAACCTGTGCTTCTTTAGCATTCACAGAATCAGTGGCAAAGGAAAGAGCCCGCTGGGGTTCAAATCAATCACATGGCAATTTCTGTCCAAGTACCTACACATAAAATGGAAGAACAGAAACCCTTTCTGTTACCTGAGTACAAGGCCCCTCTGGATGCTGGTCTTCATTTTCTCTGTCAAGTGCACAACGTTGGACTAGAAAAGATTGTTACTAGTCAGACAGTACACTTATTTGGCACCTACAATAACATCATGTATGCTAGAATGTAGCACCATGTATAAGCACAATCAGCTGCTTTTAAATGTTTTAGGGGTGGGCATCACAGTACATAGGAATGCGGTGGATGAGAAACACAACCATATCGTTAGTTAAACACGGAATGTGTAGGAGGTGTGGCTATGCTACTGGGTATATTAGTAAATGAATACTGCCCCGCCTCCAACTAGGTTTCCCTTTGTAAAATACCCTATACATTTGCCTAACCCACACATTTTTTTAATGTTCATGACTGCGATGGTTAGTGTGCATTGTCAACCTGCCCAAACCCATAAACACCTAAGAGAGTCTCTGTGCTATCTAGATTAGGCTGGGTCTATGGGCATGTGTATAAGGGGTTATCTTGATTATGTTTATTGTGGTGAGAAGAGGCACTCATTGTGGATGGCACCATTCTCTAGGAAGGAGATTCTAAACTATAAGCAAGAGATACTAAGCTGAGCAGTAATGCACATGCATGTGTTCTCCGTGTGCTCTTGGCTATATGTGCCATGCAGCTTCAAGTTCCAGCTATGTTGAGCAAATAAACCCTTTTCCCTTAAGTTGCTTTGGTCTCAATGTTTTATCATAACAATGGGAAACAAAAGTAGGAAAATGGCAATATTTCAAAAGGCTAAGGAATGCTGGTGATAAAACACCAGGTCCCATTATATAAGTCTCTTTAAGTGACTTATACCAAATACTGGAAAAGTATTTCATGTTTCTCAAAGTAATGAATCATTTATAAATACATACACATACATAAACAAAGTGTGTGTTGTATGTGTGTGTGTGTGTGTGTGAGAGAGAGAGAGAGAGAGAGAGAGAGAGAGAGAGAGAGAGAATGAATGAGAATATGTGTGTGTTAAGCCCCCTAAGAGCACTTGCTGGTCTTGCAGAAGAGCCAGCTTCTGTTCTCAGTGCCCATATGATGGCTTACAACCATCCTTAATTCTAGTTCGAGGGGGTCTATCACCCTCTTCTGGCCCTTGAGGGTGTGCACATACTCACAAAATACTCACATGTCCAAAATAAAAATAAATGAATTAATCAACACACACACACACACACACACACACAAGAAGGGACCTCAACCCTTCCTAGTCATGGTCACCTATCCAGAGAGTTCCTAAGACTTAAGTACAAGCATCTGGATTTGAAGATGGCAACTGAAAAATGAACAGCTACAATGTTTCCCAACACCAATCTCCAGCCTTCAAAAAACCAAAAATAAATAAACAAACAAAGCAAAACAAAAAAACCGGGAGTTAGTAAATATGGTTCTTTATAAAGCACTGCTGAACAAAGTGCTCTGGGAGCCTCGCATGCATGTCATGCATTCATTGACGTACCTGCAAATCTCGGATATCAAATGGCTCTTCGTAGATGTAGGCAGCATCAGCTCCTGCTGCAAGTCCCCCCATGTTGGCCAGGTAGCCACAGTACCCGCCCATGGTCTCAATGATGAACACCCGGCGCTTCGTCCCACTGGCCGACTGTTTAATGCGGTCGCACGTCTAGTTACAGACACAGAGATCCATCATTTGAAGCCAGGACCTTGGCTAGTGCCACATGTGCACCAGCCCAGGGCCTGTTCTCCCCACAAGCTGCAGCACGTCCCTCTGCCAAACCCGAGCGCGCGTGCAGAGGCAAGCATTGGCTACAGAGAGGCGCAGTGGCAAAATTGCTCAGGTGCAGCCTGTCAGAATCTCTGTGATCACCTGCGGTGGGGCCCTGGCTAGGCCATTACCCTAGAGACTAGTCACTCCAGTCAGCTCACTTCCTCGGCTGTTTGACTATGTCTTTGCTGAAAGTATTTTTTTGCAAGTCAATATTTAGCTGATGTGAATTTATATTTCTATGGGAATGTTGATTATCCAACTTCCTATTTGCTCTCTTTACTTTTTCTGATGTTTCGTTGTGAAAAGCCCTTTGAGGTGCTGGACGTTTTGCTTATCTTGGGTACAGGTCTTTGATAAAGGGGTACCTTTGTCCAAAGAGAACAGCTTCTTGGACAAAGGCATCCAGAGATATCTTCCAGGCACTCTCATATTGAAATGCACTGCCAACCACTCTCCAAAAGGACCCAGGTTCAAGACCAAGGACAGCTGAAAACCACCCACTGCCTCACACTGCCAATCATTTCCTCAGAAATCAGTGGAAGCCTCCTGCCTCATTCTCAGCATGTGTTCTGTCCCAAGGAAACTTAGATCCATACATACAATCCAAACCTGATGGTGCTCTTGGCTTCTTCAAAAATCCTCAGCACTGCTTGTAAGTATGCCACAAAGCCTTTCTATGGGATGCATAGCCCTGCCAATTCCCACCACCCTGTCCAGTTCCCAGGTTTAGGCGCTGTGCTAGCTTAGCTCAGAATTATGCTGCTCTCTTGAGCCTCCGTGAATCTTCACACAGTAGTCTCCAGACACAGTGAAGAAGTAAACATAAAAACCCCCAAAGGTATTCCATTCAAACTCCCTGGAACTCCTCTTATACATCTTGAGGTGGGATTATTCTGGATCATCTAAGAGGGTTGTCATCGTGTCATTTTAAAGGGAGAAAAAAAGGCCAGAGCACAGAAACTACACAAAGGAGAGAGAGACTTTGTGCCCACTGAGAGGATGCAACAGAGGTTAGGGTTCATGGCCTGCCAGGAACACAGGTCTCAAAAGCAGAAGATACGGGGATAGCCTCTCTCTTAAGAGCTCGAACCTTGACTCCAGTTCTTTGACCTCTGCCCCTCACAGCTGTGAGCAAATGGCTGTTAGGTTAACACCAAGTATACAGCCATGTATTACAACAACTGTAAGAAACTCACGCAGGCTCTTTCCTGCTCTTATCTGCAACCTATGACCCAGTTAGAAAGTCATTTCCTCAGGAAGATACTATGTGACCTCCAGGACTGGTCAGTCCCTCTGGTGGGGGCTCTCGTGACTCCGTGTCCTCTCTTCACCCCAGTACGTCTTCCTGTAAAATGTGCTTATTTGATTTGGATATTTCCTCTTTAGAGTGAATGAAGTCCTTGGAGGACAGGAGCCCCGGGCAGGGCTAATGGAGGACAGGTACCTGTCACAGCCAGCTGTGCCACCAACACAGAAGATGCTTAACACTAAAAAAAAGTGCCTGAGGTACTTGGCCTACCCATCAATAGTCAGGAGGGAAGAGGAGAGTGATGTCATGAAGGGTGAAGGGGCCTTGGGACAGCAACAGTCACAGATTTTTAGGGAATGCTGAAAGTGAGTTTGCATCAAAGTCAAAAGAACTGCTTGGAAATTTTTACATGTTCACCTTGAGTTATACTTAACAGATTGCCACGCTTATGAACAAACACAGGTTTTAAGAAAAACATTCCAATCTGTAATTTCTCTACTGAACCCTCCTGTATGTGCTCTGGTAGGTGGGAAGCCTTGGATTCTCTAGGCAGAGATGTAACAAAGGAAGGACTCCATGTTGTACTGAACATCCCCCTGTGATACTCAAATGCTGAGTGGTCTTTGTTACAGAGACATCCTACCAGTGAAGGAAGACTGCAGACCAGCATGGAAGGCTATGCTGAGGTAGTTGCCCAGTCCCCTGAGGGCAGCCAAACCAGTTAATGTTCCACTTTAATCTTTCTCAAACACCTGTTTCATTGCCTACTAATCCAGAAAACTATGTTGTAGTCACTTAATGACTCAAGAATATTACGAAGAAAGAACCCTTTGGTCCCCAGGACTGTTAATACGGATCTCTAAGCTCTGATCCAAACATGTTGATGAGACATAAACGAACTGATTAGATTAAACCTGACACGGACAAAGAGTCCAGGCTTTCTGCTGACCCTTGGCTGGAAAAAACAACAGGAGTTTGGAATGGTCTGCCTTTGCCTGGAGCTGACGGACACTCCTCCTCAGTACTCTCTTGTTATCCAGACTGCGCCTAAAGACTTCAATCAGCTCCTTCTAAAAATAGTAAGCCATCCTTGCCTTGTCTCACTCAATTACTAAAAGCAGTACTGACATAGAAAGAGCCAGTACACCAAGGCCATCTGCCACATGCTGGTGACAGACAGAGGGGCTTCCATGACTTCTGGCCAAGAGGAGGAACCATTTAGGGCTCATGGCTCTTATGGTACAACAGCTTCCACATAAGCAAGTTCACCGAGCTCCAAGGGCGTAGAGTGGTGATTCTCTGGGGGGAGGCCTCTGCTGGGGAAGAGTGCTGCAGGAGGAAGAATGTCAAGCTACAGTTCAAACATCATGGCCACTCTGCTACACACACTTGTCTTCTCAAAGACCTCATTTGAAAGGTGAGATGGTAAGGCGGAGTCCGTCACAGAGCTAGATCTTTAGTTGAGGGATATTAATTAATATGGGACTTTATATGAATTAATATGGGAGCAATCATATCTTATTAATAAGATAAGAGGTTCCCTTCCTTCTTTTCCCCTGGCCATATAACTGGTATCCTTTCTGAGTACTTACTGAAGAATTCAAGTGGCCAGAGAGGGAAGGGGCTGGGCAGCAGGCAGGGGGAATCCTGTCCTACTATGTGTTGGCAGAGAGAACTGACTAATCCTCATTCCCTGTCAGTGAGGCCAATGTGGTTCCAGCCACAGTGTCTAAGCCAGAAGGGTGAAGCCTGTTAGGTCATCTGGGACTTCCACCTGTGATATCACCTGTCAGCAGAAGTGGTAGAGGGGAAAGCTCAGGACTGTGCCTGGACCCTAAGGCATTCAAGGACTAGGGTTCAGTCTACAGGCTTCTTTGTGATTCTATCTAACATGCCAAGTCACTAAACTCCAGGGAGGGTGAGTAGGGGTCAGAGGAGCTTCCACATTGCTTATGAGCTGTATGGACAGGTTACAAGGGATATACCTAGAGTTTGTCAATCTATTTAACAGTCCCATGCTAAGATCTTAATGGAAAATTCGAATGCTTGGTCCAACTGGACACCTCCCCCTTTTTCCTGTGAAGAATTTAACTTAGAGGAAAGAACATGGGATACACGGAATCTCTCCAACGTTTAAAACTCACTGTGAACTCTAGTTCTCAGCATTCTTAACTCCGGCATGCTTGAATAGATTTCCTCATGTTATAGGGACCCCCAAACATAAAATTATTTCCTTACTACCTTATAACTGTAATTTTGCTACTGTTATGAATGATATGTAAATATCTGATATACAGGATATCTGATGTGGGATCCTGGGGCTCGTGACCCACAGGTTGAGAACCACTGCTCTAGCGCCAACTTGGATGTGCAAGAGGTCAGTTTGTTGCCTTGGGTCACGGTGGAAGGAAGTTAGCATGGTAAGAAGTCAACCTATATATACCTATATGCCTACTTGCAGAACAACTACCTGTCGCAAAGGACTTTGGGAGCTAGCAGACATCCTCCTGTCTCAGAAGCACCTAGTGCATTTCAGTTCGTTACCTGTGTTACAATGTAGACACCAGTACCACACCAAGCACCTGCTGGTCCACCTCCCCACTCAGTGTGCAGCAGGTGAAGTCACCTTCCTTTTAGAGAGTGACTTTGTCTCCTGGGATGACTCTCATCTCACCAGAAAGTCTTTGTAAACCTCAGGCTCCTTTGTTTGAGCATTTACATTGACCATACTTACTCTGGGGATTCTTATACTTACTTACAGATACAATCCTTTGTACTCACTCCTGACACTTGCTCTCTAACCTCCCCCACAACACACACACACACACACACACACACACATACACACACGTCACCACTCTTAACAACGGGACTTTGAACAGAAGCAGCTGACCTTAAGAGATGTGATGTCCACAGCTCTCCTGTTCAGATGGTACAGAAACACTATGGAGAGGCCTGCATAGAGCATTTTATGTGAAGTTAAAAAAGACAAGGATTCTCACCATGAGAAACTAGGAAACACTACCCTATTATCAAAGGTATGGCCAGTATGACCAAGTGGTAAAGATACATTGTGGCTTATTCCCACTGAAACACACAAAAGGGTGTCTTTTTCAATTTCTAGTTAAGGGTCAGACAGGTGAAGGTTAAAGATTACACGACGAGAGTTTGAGCTGTCAGGAGAGCTAAGCCCAGAAAAAAAACCTGTTAGAGCAAAGCAAAATGAGAATTGAAGCAGAAGGTCTCTTACCTGGACAAGCACATTCAGGCTAGTATCACAACCGATACTTAAGTCTGAGCCAGGGATATCGTTGCTAATAGTGGCAGGCAAAACACATATTGGGATGCAAAACTCCTCGTGGTTGTTTCGAGCCTCAGATAGCATGACAGCACTTTGAAAACCCTGAAGCAGCAGGGCCATGGCAGTTAGCGGGGTGCCGGTACATCACTTGCCAAGTCACTGAGCGCGGGCAGTAACTCCAGAGATGTGACAGGGTAAGAATCAAGTAACCAGCGGGAAGTTGGTCCACATGGGTCAGCAGAGCCCATGGGAGGCCAGGATTGGCACCTGAGCAGGCGCAGGGTAGCATGCTTCAACTATTCATGGGCTACTAGGTTCATCCCTCAGCCTTGTCCTTCTTGTCCCGCAGGAAGAAGACACAAGTGGCAAGTCAAGGTGGTACAAAGCAGGCAGCAAAGCAGGCAGCAGGCCAAGGGGACAGAGTGCATCATGGGTTAGTCATTAGATGGAACGGCTGCTTCTTTCTCAGTATTACAGAGGAGGTGGGGAAAGAAAGTGAGGTTGGGGCTTTTCAGAAAAGCCCATCCCAACATTTCTTTGGGTGGGAGTGGAGAGTGGGGAGGAGCACAGGTCTGCAAGGATAACATCAAATGACTGGTATCACCAATGCAGCTGGTTCAGTACACCACCACCAAAGGCTGACTGGAAAAGAGACATGCACTTTCCATTACCTGCAGGTCTACCCCAGACCTACACCAGCGTCTCTATGCCCCTCTGCTCCCCGTTAGAAATATCGTCTCCCTCCTGGAGGGAACATCCTTCCTGGGCCTTTGGCAGTGCTTACGTTTGGGACCGCAGGCACTGCTTCGAAATGATAATCAAAAGTGTCTGACTCTATTGTAAAGAAGGCTACCAGTTAGTGTACAGAGGTTTCCAATACTTATTAAAACCAGGTTAGTGGGAGGAAAAGGTCTACTCGCCCACAGTTCCTGAATCCAGGCAGCAACCAACAGAGTATATAGAGCATCTTTAGGCCACTGTGGATGTGAGTCTAACTCATGAATCTTATTGACCTTTCTTAGTATAATCATCAGTACAGATTGCTGCAGAATTGTTGTTCCAATACAGCATGGGACTCTGCCTCCCCACAAGGCAGCTGTGATAAACGTTGCATGGTCTATAGCATCTTCTTGTAACAGAATCAACCTGTGTGCTCCAAGGATTCTGGACCTGGGGTATGTTAGTCCTTAGTATGGTCAGTCAGGGCAACCAACACTGGCCAGTGACAGGGTTTCTTTCCTTTCCAACACAACCAGACCTCCACCTTTACCCACTGTTGGCGCTGAGTCTTTTGGCTGTTCTCCATGTGCTAAGGTTATGGTTGTTACAATTGATTGCATTCTATGGCACCTAATGTGAAAACCATCTAGGTACATACACTGGTCGGCGCCCCACATATTTATTTTTATTTGCTGATGACCATTTTTGCTAGGTATCCATTAGGAATAAATCGTACAGAAAGAAGCCATGTCTCTGAGGCCTCCCACTGGACGTCAGAAGGGAATAGGCAACATGTCTGACAGACCAGAGCCTTTCCTGTAGGCTGGGGCTGGGGGTGGGGTGGGAGTCAGGGGTATATGAGAAGACCAAGTGGGGAAAGGAGGGGGTTAGTGCCTTAACTTCATTCTGACATTGTTGATGATGGCTATAACGTTGTAAGGTCTTTCTTCCCTCTCTAACCAACTGAAAGTGAGGCTCTGGGAGGGAATCCCTACCCAGGAAAAGTAGCAAACTCTAAAGAAACCATCCAGAAAGTCTTGCTTCTAGATCCTGCAGGGATCCAGCAACTTTGAAAACACCAGTAAAGCCACCTTAGATATTTTGACTGACCACACTGCAACAAGGGATGGTGTATATGGTCAATGTTCTACACACTAGTGTTCACAGGCTGGGGGAACCTTAGAGCTGTAACCATGTCACCGTCCTGGTGTTCAGGGGGCAGCTCTCAGTTACCATGACTTGGTAGTGTTTTTTGACTAGAACAAAGCTCGATGCCAATGGTAAGGAATCAAACCAAATCCCACTGAAAAGCCTCACTCAATACTCCACCACCAGACTTCTGACGTGACTGTTTCAACACGTGACCCAGAGAACTCATCCATTACCTTGCAGATACTGGGATGCATTCAAGGGACATGCCTATACTTGAGTATCATTGCTGGTGATGAGGAAAGTATTTGTGAAGGCAATGGTCAACACTCAAGGACAATGGTGTTTGATCAGACTGGAGAAGTTCAGATTTTCTCATCTCAAAATTTCTGAGACTGAGTTGCCCTTGTGATAGGACTGTCCCCAACACTATAAAACAGTGAACAGCATTCCTGATGTCCACCCATAACACGTGAGGGACTTCTCTCTCTTACCTCTGATGACACAAAATGTCCTTCACCATTGCAGCTGTCCACTAGATGCATAATCACGGAAAGCTGAGAACTGCCTGACCCCACCCCCACCCCCAACCTAAGGGAACAGTTGGTTCTGGGAGACAGCCACAGACTGTGAGCGTCGATGTTATCCAGGGCCCGGTAAGAGGTTATTATCCTCTAGAAAAAAGATATGAGTGACGTGACTCATTGGATACCTGTTTCAAGTGACACAGTAAGGTTAGGTGGAGCTGTCAACTTCCTGCCAGCTCTCCACCAGGACCTTCCTAGATCCAGCAGCAGGAGGTAATGGGTGCTTTGGGTAGAGTTTCCTCAGGTCCTCTTTTCCTAGATATAGTGACAGCCTTTTACTCTGTGGCCAGCCTAGTGAATTCAAGTCCAACCTCAAGCTATTAGAGTAAACATTTTTTCCTCGTGCCTTTTCATGTTCGAGTCATTTACCCTTGGAGATGCACAAAGGGACTCTGATCTGTAGTCTCATCATCACTCAGCTATCAGCTCCAGAGCAACTGCAACCTTCACCAAGGTTATTTCAACAGGCCTGGCTTCAGCCACCTACCTTGAAATCACAGAACCGAGAAGACCCAGCTCCCTGGTGCATCAGAAACAATGAGCAGCAAAAAAAAGCACACGTGGACACCGACTTACCCTGCATGAGCGAGCCTGAAGCCCTCAGGAGCAGCCACCTACCTACCATTCAGCTTTCATTCTCCCACACTACCACTGGCTTTGAGAAACGCAAATGAATAAGAAGAAAAGGAGATTAAAGAAAACAAAACAGCACAAATTCTCTCTAAAGGAAGTAATAGGAAGAGGGAACAGATAACCTATCCCCTCCTCTCTATTTTGAGCTACAATTTTAGAAAATATTTATGTATTATATATTCAAATCTGGGACAAAACAATTACTAGCACTGCAGCTAAGAATCATAAGTTATAATTATAGGGACATTACACTAAAAAGAGAGAATCTACCCTTCACGTCTGACAGTGCATACTGAAAATCCACAAGGAGGTAAATTACCCACCTTGGCTGGCATCTGCAGAAGCTCCCACTAAACTGCAAATGACAGTATGCAGGCATGTCCAACCACTCAATGCTTTGGCAAGATGCTGTCACGATCTACAAAGTTCATGCTCAAAGCCACAGAACACAGATTCAAAACTGACTTGCAAAAATAAGTCTCATATTATTTTAAATGAGTTTATGGTTGTTTGGTTGTTTGTTTTTTGATGAGGCCACATTGATAGCTGCTCTGGGGCACATGCTGTTCATGGGCTACTGATTACATGTCAGAGAGATTGTGAAAAAGACACTCCTTATTGCTTCCTCTATAAATTCCTCCATGTAACCTGCAGACTGTAATTCAGCACCTGGAATGCACAAAGCCCTAGACACCAATCCATTTTGTGGCAGATACCCTTCTTTCCTTTAACCAAGGGTGACAGACCCACCAAAAGCCCAAATCCATCAACCACAATGGCAGAAGCAATAATGACAGTCACCAGATAGCACATGCAACAAACAGACAGGAGACATTAGTGATCAGGAATAGACAAAGCAGACACCAGACACTTGGCTTCAGTAAGCAGAGGGAAGAAAAGCAAGAAATCAGCACAAAGCATTACTTACCACTGTGAGCTTTACTGTAAAAGCATTCCAGCTTTTATTTACCAGTGCTAGAAATGAGTTTGGTATCAGGAGCTTAAGATGAAACAAAATCCTAACAAAAGTTGTGTATAAAAATAAGGTCTCCCAGGGAAAATAACTTGAGGGTTACTGGAGATTTTTATAATTCTGACTTAGTAATCTTAAATTCCCATGGCAATTAACAAGTATAATTTACAAATGTTAACACTAAAATGTATGTATATATTTTTTTTTTTTGCAAAAAGAAAAATAATAAGAAAGCATCAATTTTTTGACACAATTTAATTTGGTAAATTTAATTTGGTGAGTTTATAAAATAACAGTAACAACCATAACCAAAAACCTAGTGAAGTGCCCATAGTTGGTTCATGGAATAACATTATGAACTATTTGGTTCAGTTTCTACATTTAAACATATAGTAGACAATGTTGGACATAGAATTTAGGTGCAACAAGAAAATTACATTCAGCCAAAACTTAAAAACCCTACGTTTTGTTGAGTAGCTGACTGGAAAACACTGCTTGAGCTAGGATGGGCTGTCACTCTACAGGTCTTGGTAATGGAGTCAAGTCATGCTAGCAGCAACAAGGAAGAACCCATGAGAAAAACTGGGGTAGGAGCAATTAAATTAAGCATGTTCAGAATCCAAAAGGAACTTTGAAAATGTGCTTTCTCGAAACAAAAATATTTAGGTAACTGATTGGTAAAAGGCTATTTCTAGTGCACTGGTAGATAAAAGGGACCCAGCCTCGGGTTAGCGGCAGCTGCACCTGCTTTGCTGGCACACCCACACTTACGTCTGTGATAGTGTTCAGAGCCGTGTCTGCCCCGATGCTGAAATCGGAACCTGGCACATTGTTGGAGACAGTAGCAGGAACCATAACCATGGGAACACAGAACGCCTCATATTTCTCCCGGGCAGCTGCCAGCTCTAGGAGTCCCAGGTAGGCCTGTCAGATAAGTCTGTGTGATTGCAGGGCCAGGGGAGGGAGAGAGGGGCATGGACAGCATGTGGCCAGGAGTGAACATTCACAGGGAGTACACAGTGCACAGGGTACACAGTGAGGAGACCAGGTACCACTAGAAGAACCAACACAGAAGAGTTACGAGCACAGACAAGGACAAGCAGCTTCTGGGCATAAAGGGGCGAGGTATTAGCATACAGTACTAAGACTAACTCTCTCATAATTTTGAGTCTGGTCATGTGAAGTTCCTATCTTTCTCTAGGTAAATTCTTTATGATTTCTATGACATTCACCCCCATCAAATAGGATGGAATAAAGGATTGCAGTCCTTAAGACTTTTTTTAAAAACAATATATGACTTTTTTAAACAATCTGAAGAGAAACACCAACTATATAGACCTCTTCATTTCTAAAGCATCAGTAAATTTCAAATGGCAAGTATGGAATTATATCTACAGATTGATAACAAATCAGAAAACATCAAAAGGAGTTTCAGCAGAATGGACAAGCTCAGTTAGTTTACTTTATCAGAATTGGGCTAGTCTTGTGCTACATCTCACTACCCCTGCTATTCTTCTGTATTTCAGAGTAGCAGGGTTTCGTATTAAAACCCCAGTTCCCGAGGAATAGCCATTGAGATGGGGTATATGTGATGCAAAGATAGGGCTACCAATCACACCTCCAGAACCAACAAGCAGGGAGACAGAAACACAATAACATACCTCAAATCCGCCAATGATAAGAAGGGCATTGATACGATGGGACTGCATCTGCTCTGCGATCTTCTCCAAGAACTTTCCAGGTAGAGTGCTGAAGACAGACAGACAGACCAAGACGTGAGAGTACACCCAGAAGCTGCCAAACTCCTTGGAAATCATTCTACCCACAACTGGGGTCTCTTCTCCTACCTTCCACCCATGTTTCATTTCTGTGACGTGAAATGTGCAGCTAGCAGTGGGGCTACTTTCCCATGCCTCTACAGCTGACAGCACCAGGACCGTAGAGTCCTGGAGAATGATCGCTTGAGGTGGGAGTGGCAAGGTATCATGTCCCAAAAGAACGTTTTTCCAAAGTAGGAGGGTTGGAAACTTAGCTCAATGGTCGCCCTAAGTTCAATCCATTACCACCACAATAAATTAATTAGCAGACAGACAAACAGATAGAAATAGTGCCACTCCAGAAGAATTATGTGGCAGTGTACAACATTCAAGGTAGAGGTAGGAGGTTTCTTGAGTTCAAGACCAGACTGGGCTACAAAGAACATAGTGAATTCCAGAATAGGCTGAGCTACATAATGCTCATTCTCAAAAAGGCTGAGAAGAATTGTACTGGCTCATGAGAAAAAAGAAAATACATGTTAGCTTACAATTATTAAGAGTAATCATTTACTCTTGGAAATTTCCATTTTCCAAATTATATACCTTTGCATATATGCATATGTATATGTGTGTATGTATATATTTTATATATAATGTATTATGTGTATTTATATATATATATAAGAAATACATATTAAATAATACAATAAAATATATATACTATATACAATACATTCATATCTATCTATCTATATAGATATTATATATCCTTTATAGAGAGAGATATCTATTTTTCTTTCCTTTAAAACCACATCCATCCACATTTCACTTCTATACTGTCACCTACTTCAAATGACAATCAGTCAGCAGGGATACTACCAAGCAAAGGAATTTTGTTTATTCCCCATTCTAATATTTTATCTGACAACCACCCCTAATCTTTCTTTCATGCATAAAAAACAAACAAACAAACAAAAAACCCAAAAACCTAAATGCTTATACTATGGGTAGACAAATGTGAATTGTAAACTATTTCAATATGGAAAACTGTAGCAAGTAAACATGGCATCTTCAGCAAGTGTCCCAAGCTGTCAGTTCATCCCTACACTGCTCAAGTGATGCCCAGGTCACCTTCCATAATGTATACCTGGACCTAAAGCTAGGCAGCCTCTCTGAAGAGGCCTAGGGAGTCTGTTTGCATAATCACCAGTCTACCAAGGCTTTGCTGTCCAAAGCACCAACACCATGGCACAGAGAAGTGACCCAGAAAGCTAGGGAAGCCACCCTGGGGAATCCCCAACTGTCAATCTGGCACTAGAAGCCTTGATATTGAAGCAAGCAGGAAAGTTGAACTTGATTCTTCTCAGACATTAGCCACAGTGACATAAGAGCCCAAAATCTAAAAATTGATTCCCTACTATATGACAGATGCAAGGTACAGTAGTGGCTGGTATTGATACTTGCATCCTGGAAATCACCAAAGATAACACAGGGTTGGATCCAACATAATGCGCTTTGTTAAAAATGCCTTAATCCTAAGCTCATAACTAACTGAAGGATTTTGTGAATCAGAAAAACATTTTACTTTAACATTGCTCAGGTGACTTCTTCGGCTGTTCAAATGAGCTTGGGGTTCCTATGTGGCTCAGGTCTGTTATCGTCAGACAAGTCATATTTCTCCCACAAGGTTTGTTGTCACAGTAGTACAATTCATGACACCTGTGGTGGGTTGAATATGCTTGGCCAATAGGGGACAGTACTATTAGCTGTGGTCTCGTTGGAAGAAGTGCGTCACTGTGGGGTGGGCTTTGGAGGTCTCCTCCTATGCTTAGGCCCCACTCATTGGGGAACAGAGCTTTCTCCTAGTTGCTCAAGAAGGCCAGTCTCTCCTGTCTGCCTTCAGTTCAAGATGCAGAACACTCAGCTTCTTCTCCAGCACCATATCTTCCTGCATGCTTCCATGATTCCTGCTAGGATGATAATGAACTAAACCTCTGAAATTATAAACCAGCCCCGATCAAATGTTTGCTTTCAAAAAAGTTGCCATGGTAACTGTGTCTCTTCACAGAAAAGGAAACCCTACTTCTGACACCTTCGTAACTGTCACTCATTCTTATGACCAGAGTGAGACAAAAGTTTTCCACATATTGTTTTGCTCTTCACAAAAATGGAAATAGGGAATTAATGGGGAGAAAAGGCCACATGGTGCTGAATTTCTGTTTAAGTTCTGGGGATTGAACCTGAGACTTCATAGCTGCTAGGCAAACACTCTAACCACTGAACTACAGTCCACTCTAATCTGCCCCCCCCTTTCCTAGCACTGAGATTAATTCTCAGCTTCCTAAAATACAATTGAGGTTCCTGGGGCAAAGGCAGACAGGTGTCCCTGCTACTTTAGGAGTTCATTACAGAAAAAAAACAGAACGGATCTACATCCAGTCACTCTCTCTAGAATGAATGTTCCTCTTCCCTCTTTGTTAAGAACTGTCAGATCGCTCAGGAGTTAGCAGCACTTGCTGCTCTTGCAGAAGACAGGTTTTGGTTCCCAGAACCCACATGGCAGCTCACAACCATCTTTAGTTCCAGTTCCAGATGATCCATTGACCTCTCATGTAGCACAGAAATGTACATACAGGCAAAACACTCACACACATAAAATGAAAATGAAATAAAAAGAACTTGTCCAAGAGTTAAAAATTTAAAATTACCGTTTCGTCCCAAGTATGGACCCTCCTTGTCCCGTCCAACCTCCGACATCTGCCCATCCGATTTCTTTGATCTAATGTTCAAACACAGAGTCAGACAGCTGCAGCAAGGAAGAAAAGGCAGAATTGGAAGGCTCTGAAAACAGCTTAGGGTTCTGTACTCTCACAGGCTGAGTTCCCACAGAGATGGGTAAGGCTACAGGTCGGTTTCCAAACTGCAGTGCTGACTCGGCCAAGACATGACATGACCTTCTAAGGTTAAACAAATGCTGAGCTTCAGAAAGAGTACTCCTTCCCTGCCTGTGGGGGACATCCACACCCTACCCCAAGGCACTTGTTCTGGGTGGACACCTTAGCTGGCCAGAATCTGCCACTAGTAAAGGAAAAAAAAAGAATACCATGTTTTTTTGTTTTTTTTTTTTAAACTGGCAAAGAAGGCAAAGAAGAGACTAAAGGAGAAATACAAATACAGATTCACTAAGCAGATGAAGTTTAATCAGCTGGGGGCCATTCCCATGTTAGGTGAGGCCTGGGTTAGCTACAGAGCAGAACATGCTGGGTCAGAACGCCAGGTCTGCAAGCTTCCAGTCATGTGATTTTTGATGAACTTCTTACTATTAATGGATCCTGATGGGATCTTTAGGGAAGTTAAAGACAGCCCCCAACTTGGCATTTCCAACGTCAACTCCTCAGAGTTCCTGGAGAGCCAGCATAGGAGCTACTTTCTTGACTCTATAAACTCCATTTCTAGCCCTCTCATTTGGTCAGCCGAAACACAACAGACTATGCCTAGCTTTGTCTCATCTGCACATACATCATGAACAAACTGTATTGTGTGAGACTTCAAAATGGAGTCTGATCCTTGAAGGCATCTGTCTGCACAGTTGTCTCTGACACTTCTTGCAGTAACTGTAAAATGTTTTCACAGACCACCTAGTCTGCCTGCTTCCTGCCTCCGCCAGGCATCAGAAAGAAGATGCACCAGCAGTGCAACCCTTCCCCTAAGAGCCTTCCACCTTACGTAACCAGAAAATCAAATTCCTATAGATACTCTGGCTCTTGCTTTGTGCTTCCCTTCGGGCTTCCTTCCTCTCCCTCCCTAGCCTGGCCCTTATCATCTTAAAACATGGGCAGATCCAACCCCAGGATCTTTGTACCATATTGTCTGTCTGCCTGGAATGAACAATGTCCCCTCGTGGTCCCCACTTACCCATTAGTGGGAGATTGGCTTCCCATGAGCACCTGTTGCATGAAACACATGCAGAGTTCCTGGGGCCTGAAGCCTCTTGTAAACAGTGCCCCAGCTTTTTCCACTCTCTTATAAATAAGTGCTATGCTTGCTAGTGTGGTCTTACTGTCATTGCCTCCAAAATATAAAGTCTGCAGAGGTGGGGCTTTAAGTCTGTTTTGCTCACCTGTGGAATTCCAACAGGATCACAAACTGACCGAGATATCGATCAGATATAGTACAAACTACAGCGGCGCTGGGTTCAGAGTACAGACAGGCCTCACCATCCTGTTTCAAATCCTCCATCGTGAGAACTGTTGCGAGCGAGTCAGTATTTCTACTCCTCACATCTCTCATACGAAAAATGGTACTAAGACCTTCCACGCAGATCATAAAGATTAATATACTCCAATTGCGTGCTACAAAAGGGAAACAGTGAATGCTCCAGATCTTTCTTGACCAACTGTGGTTGTTCTCCTAATGCTAGGGATAGAACTCAGAGCCTTCTATTCTAGGAAAGTATTCTACTGCTGAGCTATAAACCCAACATTACTTTTTTTTTTAAAAAAAAAATTAGAATTTGTTTTTTTTTTTTAAGATTTTGTCATGGAATTCTGGTGTGTGCTGGGGTTTGGATTGACACGCACTTTGTCATCAGAACTTCACAAAATAGCCTGTGAGGTAAGCATCATTGGATTACTGTGCCTTGGGGACTTTTGAAAAAATCTGAAAATACAGGACACCCTGAGCTTTATGTAAAGGCTTAGAACTTAACTTAGGGCAGGGTTAAGTGGAAGGTAACTCTTAACCCTCAAATCAGTAATTGGTCTAGTCCCACCACTAAGAAGTGTGATTTAGTAGGTGCTGCGAGGAGGCTGGCCTCCCCAAGTACAATAACATTTTAACTTCCCTAGGGACTCCTGGGAGACTCACTTGGCCATTGGCGAAGCCATCAAAGCCATCATAGATTGCAAACATCTTGTGGCCATCTGCAATCCCGAATCGAACTGCAGAGCGCACAGCTGCATTCATTCCGGCGGCGGGTGCCCCTACATTGATGATGGCTATATTACAGTTGCTCTGAAAAGAGAACAGGGTAGTGCCAAGTCGTCAGATGGGTGCAAGCCCCTATCTGTGCCACATTTATACAGGGTCATACCATGTCAGGAGGTGACCATGTCAGGATTAAGATCACAATTCAGAGGTGAAGATAAGTTTTCAGGGACCCACACTGGGGATATGGGGGTACCTAGACCACTCAGGAGACTGGGTCATTGATGGAAGCTGGCTACCTACCTTGACAATCTTGTCGTCAGGCAGCTTAATGGCAAGACGCTTATAGATGTTCAGGTTTCCCTCAAAACTCCTAAAGAAAAAAATGACATTGTAGTTTAATTATGTATGGGTTTGTGAGGTGTCAGGGGGTTGGGCGGCAGAAGAGGGCATCCGATTACCCTGGAGCTGGAGTTATGAGCAGTTATGAGCTAAGGCATATGGGTTCTGGGAATTGAACTTGGGTTGTGCTTGTAACTGCTAAGCTTCAGTCCTGGACTCTTAAAAATTTTTACATTAAGACTGTCTCAAGGACCAAAGAAGGACCTAAATTTCTAATAAGTAGCATTTTATTCACGATAACTCACTTTCCTCTGAGTTTTACAGCTTCATTAAATCTTCTTTCATCCATTGCCTTCTGTACATCCTGGGTCTTAAAAAAAAAAAGAATGAATCAAGCCTTCAATGCTCTATGGCTGGTGGATGACCCCATTGGATTGTTAGTGGACCCCAAGTTGATAGCTAACTCGGCTGTGAGGTTAAAGCCCAAAAAATGAGGTGACACCTGCTGCTCGTGGATGGCCACAAGATCATAAAGATGATTTCCACAAAGACAAAGTTCATGGAAATGGGTCTCTTTAGAAAGTATTTGATTATTCCACAATGTAGATCAGATGAGGAAAAAGAAAACCATAGCTAGCTAGTTCACCACCTCACGGGAGACTGAAGGACTCTAGTATGCTTCATGGTGGCTCAGAGGAACACCTAAGGCAACCTCAAGACAGGGAGCTTAGGCCTGGACATCCTGATCAGCCTCAGTGAACTGCTGGATCTCAGCAAGTGGTTCTCTGTGGCTGGTTATTAATGAAACTTCTGTGTGATGGTTTGAATATCCAGGCAAGATAACAACACAAGTTATTGTTATCCAGACAAATCTACTTGTCTGTAGTGAACTCACAAGGGATGAGCAATAAGCCCCAAAGAAACCCCACACATGGTTCAGGGTTCTAACCCTTTTTAAGCCTATCACCTCTCATACAGTTTCAGACACATCTCTTGTCCTTCTGTCCCCAAGGAAACACAGGAACACACATCCATCTCTGCACGCACAGACACACATAGCCAAACATGTGAACATAAACTATCCGTGCCTATTGGCTTCTGGAGATTAAGTTAAGGCTATTTTCAGCAAGTTCCTTGACTCCTCTCTCTCTCCCTCTCTCTCCCTCCCCCCCCTCTGTGTGTGTTATAAAAGGAATACATGACAGAGTCGTTCAAAAGCTTAAATATTGCAACATTTCATGAAAACAATAACTGAGGGAAATGAAAGTTAATAGCAGCTTCTAATGACGCAAGCCCCGCTGTCACCTCATCAACTCAAAAACTGAGTTGAAAAGTAGAATCCATTTTTCTTTCATTTCTCAGTAGACACATTTGTCTACTGAGTGGACCTATCTCAACATTATTGGAACCTGCTCCCCGGTACACTCACAGACAAGAATGCCCTTGGGGACAAAAGGACAGAAAGTAACACTGGAGGACAGAGGCATGTCATGCCTACAGCACCAGTTCCAGGCAGGACCATTTTCCTGCACTGGGTCTTGCTGCTACTGGTGCACAGGAGCTACATGGGCCATCTCAGACTGTAGGTGGCAACAGTCAGAGACTCTTAAGGGTTTTCCAGTTCTTAGTGGAGAAGGCCCATGACCAATTGGCAAGCCACAGAGAAGCTTTTACATATTGTCCAAGGATACAAGAAGCCTGCTGCCATTGTCCAGCAGATATCATTCTGCCCTCCAGAAGGCCACATTAACCCAGTGCTCACTGAATCTGAACGCAATCCACACAGATTGGAGCATCCACTTGTTCCTACAGTTGGCCCATGCAAAGTCCATGCCAACCCAGCGCCTGGGCTCACCATTTGTACACACTCCATCAGAGGCAGACGCACAGCTTGGTTTCCTCTTAGTGACACGACACAGGCTGGGGTCTCAGGAGTAGCTTCTAGCAAGGCTAGGACAGCTTCCACTCCCATACGGCTGGCCTGCAAATGAGAAATGCAACCACTAAGAGATGGCCAAACCCTCATTCTATGCACAAGAGATACCATGTGCATAGCAGGAGGCCAACCCAGGATTCCACTCTGCCTGCTTTCTCAGTTGTAAAACAATGATTTAATCAGGAGCTATCCTGTTCTGCCATGGTTATCCCTACTCATCTCTGTAACAATAAGATTGTAACTTTAATAAGAACTGCCAGGCATTATGAGAATTTAGGGTTTGGACTCAGGATGCCTGCTGTCCTCTTGGGTCAGTTTCTGGAAACTTACACTAGGGATACCACGTTCCTACCTCCTGGCTTTTACTCTCCTGGCACCCATGTCTTCCCCATCAGTAGGCAAACTGGCTTCCCACGTCAGCTGTGACCTCAGCCCGGAAATCATTCTAAGTCAGTAAGTCTCAAAGGACATTTAAATAAGGACATGGGCCACTAGCATCTCCCAGGATGAGCCTGTTGGTCAGCCCCCACAATCAACCAGTGCTTCTAAACGTCTTTTGAAGAGGCCTCTTAAGAATATCTAGTAATTTCAATCTCCACTTACCAAAATCCTGTCAAATGCAGACGGGGTCCCTCCTCGTTGGACATGTCCAAGAATGGTGACTCGTGTGTCAAAGCCCAAATTCTTCACTACAAGCTATGGAGAAAATGTCCATCAGAAAATATACAACTGAGCAGAGCACAGTGAGGCTATACCAGCCTCATGCGGCACTGGCACTGAGCAAAGGGTCCTATACCCTGTCTTCAGCTGTATAAATGTTAAAACTGATGACTGCTTCCTTTCTCCTGTGGGAACAGCTACCTACGATCCTAAACTCTATTTTTCCAAATAATGCTTTCATTGTCAAGGAAAAGCTTTTTGATATTGCTACTGTTTGTTTTGATTTGGTTTTGGTTACTAGAAACAGTATACACAGGCCAGGTTGGTCTTGAATTTACAATCCTCCTGCCTCAGCGTCCTGAGTTTGAAGGTTATATATAGACAGCAATCACCACACTCAGACTACTAAGTTAAAATCTTTATCTTCTAACAAGCAGATAAAATAACACTGACTTTTCTACAAAAATGCTATTTCAAGTAGCTGTATTTAAAGTGTTATTTATATTAAGATTATGTTCCCTCTATGATGTACAGCTCTGCTGTGAAGAGAAAAACCCAGAAAATCCAGCTCCATGCCAACAGCAATACTAGCTGGTGATCTACAGAGTCTATGAATCTCCTTGGGACTATCTGATCCCGTGTGTGTGTGTGTGTGTGTGTGTGTGTGTGCGTGTGTGTGTGTGTATTAGGGCCACTTATATCCCTCTGTGTACATCTCTTGGTCCAATGTTGCTAGAGTTCATCTTCATTTTATTTTACTGAGAAAGAAAACCTCTGCCCTGCTTTTATAAAGAGATATCAGTAAATACTGATAAATATCTTTCACTGGCTCTGGTTGATGATTTCATGCTGAGGTGTAGATCTGGTACTGGAGTCATTAAAAAATGAGCTTGGCTCATTAAATAACCATAACTTAACAATGGTAAAGAAATCAGCTTGTAGGGCTATGGGTGTGGCTCGATGGTAAAGCACTTGCCAGGGACATGAGCTCCTGGGTTCTAGTCCTCAGCATTGCAAAAGACAATGAGCCAGGCATCGTGTGGCCACACCTTTAATACTAACAATTTTGAGAGGGAGGCAAGAGAATGGCCAGTTTGAGGCCAGCACAGGCTACTTAGCAAGAAAAAAAAAATAAACCAAAGTGAAAAAATAAACCTTGTAAAATCAGAGTAGTAATGCCTGTGGGCCTTGACGTAGGGCTGGAACCACACAGCCTAGCTATTGCTTTGTGATCTCCTCAGTCATTCTGGGATCCTGGTGAGCAAGGCAGAGTCCTGTAGAGACTAGTAAGCATAGGTTGGAAGGAGTAGCAGGGCAGTAGCCTGCCAGACCCTGCCCTACCTCAGGGATGTGAGGAGTCAGTGACTCATAGCCAAGTAGGCAGTTTTATTGGTGAGACCGTCATCAGTTAATGCTCCAGGTTAGAAGGAAGGCAGAGGGGAAACTGGGCATCGCCTTGTCTAGTGTTACAAATAGGCCCATAGAATGCGTTGGCTGCCAAGTAGTCAAGATTCCTTACCTTCCCCACAAAACTTGCTTAACAGATGGTCCTTTCTAACACAAGAACATCCTTACCCACCCAACTGTCTCGCTTCTATTGTTAGCAACAGTGCTGTAAGGACCACGAAAGGCAGGACATAAGAAATGCCAGCTGTCCAGAGATGCTTTAAAGCTTCATATTTCCAGTGCTTTAAAAGTCAAGTCAACTCTCTAAATCCAATTCTCTCCAGGCATGCTGACTGACAACTCATAGGTCCATCTAGGCTTACCTCCTTGATTTTCTCAGAGGTGATTGGCTTATTTTGGGTGTCGATTGCTCCTTCAGCCACAATGATGATATTCAGCCTCTTTTTTCGGGCACGGTTCTAAGGAGACAGAATATTAAGACTCCTAGAATTTTCAGTTGGTTTTTAATGGCAACAAACCCAGGGAAATGTGTCCTAAGTGGAGATGGCCTCTTTCCAGGTGGAAATCATTGCCTAACTTGGGAATATTTCTCAGTAACCTCAAAGGTAGGTGAAAGGTGCCTTTGCAAGGTCTGAGAGGGTTTGTAGGCTAGGTGGTATTATAAGCATACATAACATGAGAACTTGGCTCCAATTAGCTTGGGTTAAAGTATGGTGTATAGACATGTTGCTTATAGTGAGCCCCACAACAGCAAGCAAAGAGAGGCTGGACCCTCCCAGTTTAGCCTACCTCAAACAATGTTTTCTGTTCCCTTTATGCTGGAGCTCTTTCCAGTCTCTGCATGGACCTCTCCAGACTCCCTCACATGAGGACAACAACCCACCCACATTAACCCATATTACCCCACATTAGCTAATAAAGCACACAGGCCTGGGTAGCAGATAGGTAGGCAATGGATAAGAAATCAAGAAAGGGTACAAGAAAGGTCCATGCATTGAGGGCTTGTCCCCAGCCCATAGAACCATTGGGCCAGGATATGAGAGATGGAGCCTAGTGAATGAAGACGGGATACCTAGCAAAGTGGATATTATGACCCTATGCCCACTCTTCATTGCTCCCATTGTTTTTTTTCTTTCTGGCCACCAGGAGGTAAATAGACCTGCTCGGTCCTGGAACCCTGCCATGATTCATGGTGTCATCACAAGTTCCACCAACCATGGTCCAAGACCTCCAGATCATGAGCCAAAATAGATGTTTCCTTGGCCTTAGCTCAGATGTTTAGCACAGTAACAGAAATCTAGCAGACATACTGCCCATGCAAAGGGTCTGAGATGAACACAGTTACCTTTATTTGCCAATCCATACTCTGGTACCCTGTCTTATGTACTCACACTCTGGTACACACTGCCTTATATAAGCTCTAGCAGTCACTCAAGATACGATTAGCCTAAGTGTGCCTGGCAACTATATCATGGTGTATGTTAGAGCAATGGATTTTCTATAAAATTCCAAACAAAATATGGTCCCTTAGAAAAAAGTCAGTGTGGTGGTCTGAAAAAGAATGGCCCCATAGACTAATGTGTTTGAATTCTGACCCCTAGGGAGTGGCACTATTAGGTTTGGCCTTGCTGGAGGAAGTGTGTCACTGTGGGGGTGGGCTTTGAGGTCTTATATATATGCTCAAACTATGTCCAGTGTAGCACACAGTCTCCTTCTGCTGCCTGGGGATCAAGATGTAGAACTCTCAGCTTCTTCTCTAGTACTATGTCCGCCTGAATGCTGCCATGTTTCCCACCATGATGTTAATGGAGTAAACCTCTGAAACTGTAAGCCAGCTCCAAGTAAATATTTTTCATTGTAAGGGTTGCCATGGTCATGGAATCTCTTCACAGCAATAGAAACCCTAACTGAGATGGTCAGTGATACATGTGTGGGGCCCTGGCCATGCCTGAAGGTGGGCCAAGAAGTAATATGCTGATATGGATCAGAGGTACACAGGTAATCAGGGTCACAAAGATTTGTTCTGATTTATGACAGCTAAGAAATGTGCCACGCTTTGAAAAATGTGTGCAATGTGAAGAATGAAGAATTTGAAGAATAAGAAACACATTACTCCTCTTACAAGCATAAGGGTAGGAGGAGTACTGGGTAATTACCTTAGCATTGCTTGAAGAGCACTAGAAAGACAAAGTCCATAAATATGTGATGGCTAAATAGGTGTGCTTCAGCCACAAAGCACAGTATCCTGAGGTGGTTAAAAGACAGTGGAATCTGTGGTCTAGGGAAACAGCTTTTGCTGCTTGTAAAGTAGTTGCCCTTCCAAGCATAAGAACCTGAATCTGATTCCCAGAACTATGTTTTTGAAAAAAGATGGAGAGGCATAATGGGCAAGCTTGTAACTCTAAAGCTGGGAAAGGCAAAGCAGGAGGTGGGGATCCCTGGGATTCGCCAATTAGAGATTGTCTCCAAAGGAGAAAAAAGATAGACAGGGCCTGAAGAACAACACCCAAAGGCATTTTCTTGATTGCTAATTGAGGTAGGATGGCTATGCCCACTGTGGGCAGTGACACCCCTGAGCAGGGAAGTCGCCTGCTCTGTATAAGAAAGGTAGCTTAACATGCACGATCCAGAGCAAGTCAGTAAGTAAGCAGTATCCCTCAGTGGTCTCTGTTCAGGTTTCTGCCTTGAGCTTGCTTCAGCCCTAGATTCTCTAGATGATGGACTGTAAACTAAAATAAACCCTTCTTTCCCCAAGTTCATTTTGGTCCAGTGTTTTATTACAGCAAGAGAGAAACAAATTACAATTTCTTCATACACATATGTAGATATACACACATGGACATGCATGCATGGATGGATGTACAGATAAACAGTGGAATCAGTGCATTTAAGAAGGAAGATAGGCACCACGGCCCTACCACTTAATGAGGATCTAGTTCCAAGTTTAGTATCTAGACTGAATTAATTGATTCACTGACCTTCATAAAATCACTTAAGGAATATAATTTTTCATGTAAGAGAGGACAAGGAAAAGTGACATTATGTGATCAAAGCCATTTTCATAGTGGTATAGCCAATGTCTAGGCCTTCTGTAAGGAATTCTGTAATCTCGCAAGAGCTTTTTTTTTTCTTAAGCTGGTTAATCTTCCAAAATATTGGGGAAACTTCTTGCAGTAGTGTGTTAGTGGCCAGTAAAAATAAAAAGACTGATACAAAGATAGCAAAAGGTTCTGCCCTAAATCAGCCAAAACCTGGGACATGTATTCTGGTCTTGTCATACTTGAGAGCACAGTGTACAATATCTAGAATCTAAGGATGTTCTGTAGATGGGATTACACAAAGAAGTAGCCTTTAATCTAAAGTAAGTATCTAGACAAGGAACGACTGATTTGAACAGACAGACTGACTGGACACTTCCTGTCAGCCAAGCCCAACAGTTATTCTTGTCCCTGAATCATTGTCCACGGATGTGTGGCCTGTGACAATGTGACTGCATAATCATGCTGCAGGCAAGTCAGGAAGAAGAAGACATGAGAGCAGTAGACATGACTTCTAAGGAGGAAGAGACCACCGAGGTGACATCCTGTGTGGTGGTAATCTAGTCTTCCGGGTCATACACAAGTGCCAGGAAATGGAAATGCTACATATCATCTCAAGGGGCCGGGTGTGGACAATCTGTCTTAATTAGACACCCGAGGATATTGCTAATGTCCCACAGGTCAGGACCAAAGCAAAGGAAACTCCCTCCCAGAGGGAGGGCCATTTTGGCCATCCACCACTAGCACTAGCTTATGTCAAGTTAAGACGTTGAGCCTCCAAAGGAAGCTTGGTTTTTCTCACTATGATATGACCAGTTGTCATCCACATAGGTTTTTGTTTCGGCCAAACCTATTTGGTTCGTGACTTGAATGTTTCTCTTCCTTTGAGACGGTGACTCGAAAGCAACATTTTATTGCCCACACACATGCAGTCTCTTCTAGACACTTATGTGTTTGCTGGCTTTAAATAAAATTGGTCGGTGATATAATGGTTACATAATTTTCTTGTAGCTCAGTTATAAAGATTGCTTCAAAAATAAGGGAGAGAAAAGTAACCTACATATGAAGATCTTTGCCCTGAGAGTTAAGCACAGTCTTGAAGAGGCCAATCCACACTGCCCTCCACCTTCATAGGGGAATACCCCACCCCAATAAGCAAATACACTTTCAAAGACAATGTACCACAAACTCCTGACAGAGGAAGACAGGAACATAGATCGAAATAATTTGGCAACAGAAGAGCCTAAAATCCCCACACAATATGGAAAGGAATGTCACAACACCTTATTTGGGGGGGGGGGAGGCATGGGGCAGGATTTAAAATGAGAGGCCGACACAAGTCTTAGTTCAGTGACAACTTGAATAGCAACTGAGAGTTTTCTCTGTAATCCTGACTTCCTTTAGCCACCATGACATCATCTCTTGACGCACAAGCCACTTAGAAGCAGAACTACTGCTTTGGATGGGAAGAATCAGTGGTTCCAGCTGTGTCTCCACGACAACGCCAGCCTACACAGGCAGATCCTTGGCAACAGGCTTGACCTCATTTGGTTTTTTTGTTTTGTTTTGTTTTGTTTTTTATAAGCAAGTTTTTGAGTATTTAAAGGCGCCATCCAGCTTGGTCACCCCAAAAGGCCTTGTGGATCCTTACACTAGCAACAAAGCCGGACTCCCAGTTACCTCTGAAAGTTTGAGGCACATGTTTTCCTCCCAACCTTCCTCTGGTGGAGACTCCGGAAGGAACACCCAGTCGGCACCGCAAGCCAAGGCGCTCACCAAGGCCAAGTAACTGTGGGGACAAAAAAGTAATTAATACCCAGGGAGGAAGGAGCCTGCTTGCAAGGCTAGTGTACTGCTTATGCTCAATGACAACCTTCGGCAGCTATGGCCCTTGATATCCCACAGGGGCTTCTGGGTCCTCTGAGACTGCCCCCTGTTGCAACATATGGCGCAGAGCATTCATGTAGATGCCACTAAGGTTCATTCCTACCAGAATGGTGTCCGCAGATACCTACCCACAGTGTCTCCCCATCACCTCCAGGACGAAGGTCCTCTGGTGGCTGGAAAAGGGATAAAAGAGCACATTTTACCACTCACTTCGCGAAAAGAGTACTTGCGGAGAACAGCTTTGGCTGACACCAAGCTGCCAAAAGCTGCCAAGCTGACTCATTTTCTACAAAAAGCAAGCTCCACTTACTGGAAGGGTTTCAGAACTAAGGAGTAATGGGGTTTTAATAGTAACTGCATTTGGGGAGGGAAGGGGAGGTTGGTCTTTGAAACATGCTCTCATATGCCCCACGGCTGACCTTGAACTCTGTGTAGCCAATCATAGGTGACCTTGAACTTCCGATTGATCCTTCTGCCTCTGCATCCAGTTGCTAGGACTACAGGCATACACCACCACCTCCAGCTTGGGTAGTACTGAAAATTGAACCTGGGCTTCCTGCATGCTAGGCAAGCAGTATGCAGCTAAACTATATCCCCGCTACTGCTTCTATTTGCATATTTTACAGCATCCTTCACTTGTTTCCTAAGACTACACTATACTTGTAAGGTGTTTTCCTAGGCCCTGTTCTAAACAGCATCTACTCTGAACTAAGCTGAATACTTCTTCTGAAAGCTAAGGGTTAGCTGGGATCATATCGGAGATCTGAGAACTTGAGAGGCCATGAAGTTGGGAGTCTAAAGACAGCCAATCTCATCTACAGAGGGGAAAATAAAGCCCCAGGCTGGCTATACCCAAGTAAGCACATGAGCGTGAATGCTACAAATCAGCTCCGTCAACACACAATGACTGGCATTCCTTGCAGCTGAAAGATCTAATTGCTCTGAGCCATCCTTCCAGTCCTGAAGAAGTGATGTGATTTTTCCAGCATCAGAGAGTTCAATAGACAGAGGCAGCTAAGAACAAGGCATGAAACACAAAAGGGGCCCATGAAGGCCCAGCCTCCCTTAATAGCACCTGTTCCAATGTTCCAAGCTTTAAGCTAGCCACTCACACAGTGAAAATACCTGTCCGGCTTACTAGTTCACTTGATTTTCAGGGAAAGTCTTTTGGGAACTCTGTGACTCTCTAGAAAGTTATTAGTCATGCATCCTTGTAGGCCCAGATCACTGCAGATAAACCATTAACTTACTACTCACAGTCTGACTCATTGGTACCTTGGAATCTCGATGGTGACACTAGGATGTCTCGCTCCACTAACAAGAGTCGCTCTCTCTTTGTTATTCCATGAGATGACCTTTGGGGGACTCTAGATAATTATTTTATTTCCTTATGTTTTCTAGATTTTCTCTCAGAAGTACATTTCGAATAATACTAATATGGGATCTGCAGAATACTTCCAGAACCAGCAGTAATAGCCCGTTGGTTCCCGTAAGTTCTTTTACCTCTGGGCAGTGGTCATGATGGCATCAACAACTTCAATAATTCGGTGCAGAGCTGAATCTGTACCAATGGTCATGTCTGTGCCACAGAAGTCATTGTCAATGGAGCCCACCATGCCCACCACATTGAGGTAGGAGTGCTTCTTCACTGTGTCTTTATCGATCTCACCTGTAGTGGAGACAAGAAACACACCTTGGATCCAGGAAGAGCAGCCGTGTCTCCTGGTGCTCCACCAGATGTAAAAGACAATGGCCATTGTATAGAAGTCAAGTACTGTGAGTTCTGCTTTTTATGAATTTCTCCAGAACTCTTCACACACTGAATCAGCATACTGAAGGAAAGACAAGCCATGTGAAGAAAAAAGGAACTAGACAGGACGTGGGGATGTAAATTGGCACCGGACAGTTAGCGAGAACACTGGATTCTAAAAATATAATGATCAAAATGTTGCAACTTAGGATACAAACTTAAACATGTTTCTTAGCAATGGTTTTGGACAATGGTTTTGAATAGGGACACATAATTTCAGAATTAAGTACTACTGAAACTTAAGATCACCTTCCTATAGATGTCGTAATGAGGCCCATGAAACTAGTTAGTAAGTACGCTGCTAGCTATCTCAGGATAAACACACCCTGTCAGGTAGCTCTCCAGAGATGGAATTGGAGTAGTGTGGGGGTGGAGATGGGTTTTTAAGTCTTACTTGTGGTCACCAGTGGGCTGAGGTTAGATCAGGTGTGAGAATAAACAGAGTGAGGCCTTTCTGTTCCTTTTCTAAGTAGACTTTTGAAGTTTGCATAAAATGAAGTTTGAGGACAGACAGACACTTTATCTCATTTCCAGTTTTCATCAAGTTGCTGTTTGAGCAACGCACTCTTGCTGATGACATTTGATATAGACTGGAATTATATATAATAAGAAGAGCTTTATAGAGTCCTCAGACATCCTAAATAATGCCAAAAGAAATTTAAAAGAGAGGAGGGGATCAGCATCTTTTAAATTCTTTTTTTAACTTGCTTTTATTTTATTTTATATGAGTGCACTATAGCTGTCTTCAGACACGCCAGAAGAGGGCATCGGATCCCATTACAGATGGTTGCGAGCCATCATGTGGTTGCTGGAAATTGAACTCAGAACGGCTGGAAGAGTAGTCAGTGCTCTTAACCACTGAGCCATCTCTCCAGCCCAATTAAATTCTTGTAATAGAGATTTAGAGACATCCCAGCTTATCAGCAGACATACAACATGATGGCTGGAAATGTGGGTGCTAGCATCCAAGGGCCGGAATGCATACAGACAATGGTTACAGCTGCCTAGCTTCCCCTATGACCTGGGACTCCTCTCTTAGATGGGGGTGTACATGATTACTGTTATGAGAATTCCATAGGCCTCCCTAGAAAAAGGGGTATTACCAGGCACACAGTAGGACTTACTGTCATTACTGTTCTTATCTGGGATACAAATTTAAACTCTGTGGTGTCAAATGACACGAAGCTGAACAACAGCCATAATTTGGCTCTAACTAAAAATGAAACTGGAACTGGTGATACATACTTTGAACCCCAAGCTGGCAGGAGACAGGTGGAGGTAGATCTATGAGTTCAAATGCCAGTCTGGTTAATACAGTGAGACTACATCTCAGAAACTAAAATGAAATAATTAAAAAAAAAGATGGCTCAAAAGTATGTATGTTCGTGTCAGTTATAAATAAAATAACGGCTTCCCCCTCTCCCTCGTTAAGAACGCACAGTGCACTATTACCTCCCAAGCTCTTAAAAAGCACCAACAGGGAAACCTGAAGCAGGCTACTCAGAGAAAAGCACGAACAGGAGTGGAAAAAGAAACAGAAACATACCATTCTGAACCAGCTCTTCCAGAAGTCCATTCCACTCCTTCCGGAAGAGGTTGGCTCCCGTGAGACTTCCGTCCCCACCGATCACGCACAGATTGGTTATACCCAAGTGCACCAAGTTACAGGCAGCTTTGAGGCGCCCTTCACGGCTGCGAAAGGCTTGGCAACGTGCACTGCCGATGATGGTCCCACCCTGGAAAGGACATAAATCATGCTCACTGACAGTAAATCAGACGGATCAGCACAGGCAGTGAACCAAGATACCTACAGAACTTTCCGTGGGGTTTCTTCATTTTCATCTCTGCTTCAAAGTCAGTCTACTTCAAAGCCTGAGTTTCCTACTTATAATGGAAGGCCCTAAAGGAACACACAAGCCTGATGCCCATGAAAGATGGATGGTAGTGATCCACTGAATGGACAAAGCAAGTGTCTGCAGGGTCACTGCAGCCTCCCAGCTTCTTGGGGTCAAAGCAATTCTGACAAGGAATGAACTGGCACTCCACTGGACATCAGCCATGACCTGTAGGGCAAACTTATCCTGTCTCCTGATGATGACCTGGCTCTCCTATGAGTCAGATCACTGAACCAAAGGAATATGAAAGGTGTGTAGTTTTGGTGACTTCACTTAAAACATAGTCCCAATGTGGATGTCCCCATGAAGGGTCAAGACTACATCCAAGAGTGAGAGTTCACTTGTGCCCCTCTGTAAATCTGCCATTTCTGTTGTGTCACACAAGGGATGGCAGCAGCTACAAATCACCACTAGTTACTTTAGCACTTTATGAAAGCTACATCTTAAGGAAGCTTAAGTTTCATACCCAAGATTCCAGGAGAAAGAAATCATGATTTTGTATAAAGCTTTTCAAAAGAGTTAAAATCTTAGCCCAGTGCTGGTGGTACACACCTTTAATTCCAGCACTTGGGAGGCAGAGGCAGGAGGATTTCTGAATTCAAGGCCAGCCTACTCTACAGAATGAGTTCCAGGATAGCCAGGGTTACACAGAGGAAACCCTGTTTTGAAGCTTCCCACTCCTTCCCCAAAAGTTAGGATTTTAGAACAGCGAGGTTCCTTTAAACAGACAATGAACCAATTTAGAAAAGTTGATTCCATTCCTTAGACAATTACTCCTGACTAGTGGGTTTCCATGCTGAACCATGCTGCAGGCAGAATTTCAATGCAGATGGCTCACTAAAAACCCACTATTCTTCTTACATGCTAGAATTTATATGTCTATAGCTCATTTATAAAACCATAGAAATTTACAATTTTACATGAAAATTACCACCCTGTTGTTGAGTGAAACCTTAGTTAGAAACTACTAATAAAGCTGAAGTCAACTCACCACCTGTACTGATCCTGGGTTCACAGTGCCAGTGCTAAGTGTGACGGAGCACATGCATCTGGACATGTCAGAGGCAGGCCAGGGGAGAAAGTGCCAAGTCCAGAGCAGAGCTGAGCCTGTCCTCCAATCAGCCATAAGAACATGCTACTTGCTACAACTGGAAGTCGAAGGGAAACTCAGGGACTCCAGGGTTGAGCAGATAAGGTGGACAGAGCCTCGGGATGAAACTATGAGCAGTCAATTTACAGATGCCATTCAGAGATTTACACACACACACACACACACACATCTTTCAACCACAACAGTGTTTCCTATTTTCCTATTTCAATCACAACAGCAGAATGGGGGTGTTCTGTGTTGATCATGTGCTTGTCTTCTTGAAAGCATTACTCTGCCTAACTATGAACTTGTCAAAATGTCCTTCACTTTCTAGGTACAAAGCAAAGCTAAGAAATTCCCAGGTACAATCTCAGAATCTTTTTGATATTTGTTAAAGTACACATGCCCTTAGCACCTTCAGAGTGAATTTGCTAATTTTACTCATTAAAAAGTACTCAAGATGAGTCAAAGATTAATGCTTAAGTTTTAAAGCCTCAAGCAACAAATAAAGAGCTTTGTATGAAGTCTTTTCTTTCTATGTCTTCTCTTTACTTCTCAACTAATTTGGACCCTTCATTAAGCCAAAAGGTTCCAGGGATGTATGAGGCATAAACTCCCTGGACAGATTTCTTTTAAATCCAAAGCAAGCAACCGTTTTGCCTGCAGTAACAATTACCTCTTCCTTGTGCAGAACACAGAAATTAGCTGTGTCTGCTTCAAGCTAGAACACGGATGAAGTGTCCTGGTTAAATCCACAGCCCTAGGGGCTGCTGGGCAGAATCTTTCCCAGGCTTTGTTTTACTCTGTGCCCAGGGATATTTAAAAACCCAATGGGCACAGAGATTTACCGATGAGCACACAGTACCAGCAAACCAAATTAACCTCTACTACACTCATCTGCTCTGAAAAAAAAAAAAAAAATTTGCCAAAAGTCCCACAGTGAACAGTAGCTGAGGCTGAGGCACCCAAGCTTGTATTGCAAAGATACTTCCTGAGTAAAGGTCATGTTGATATTTTTAAGACTTAATAAAAGGGCCCGAAAGATGACTCAGTGGTTAAGACTGCTTGCTATATAATCATGGGGACCAGGTCCTCAGATTCCAGCTACTATATGTCAAGTCAGGTATTCCACAAATGATTGTAACTGCAGCTCCAAGAGACTCAACATCATCTTCTGGCCTTTCTGTACACAGGCGCACACATACACACCTAAAGTAAGAAACAACTAAATGACACATGTTGTAGATTGAATGTGAACCCTTAGTCCTCAAGTAGTGATGCTATTTTAGGAAGATAGTAGCTGCCTTGAGACTAGGTGAATTCCAAGTGTGTTGTGGGAGTGATCCTTGAAAGTGACAACCATCCCAGCTTCTGGCCCCAGCCCTGCTTCTGATCTGCCAAGGCACAGAGAAACCACTTGACAATCTCTCTAGGTCACAAGCTTGGCCATAAGCCACATACCGTCCATCATGGCCTGAACTGCTCAGCCTCTCAAGCCACCCTGCTCTTCTGACTTGAAGGACTATACCTACTGAACCAGGAAGCCAAGTAAATCCCCCCTTGGGTTCCTTCAGTCAGATATTTGTCCCAGAGACAAGGAAAATAAGGAGCATGGTAAGAAATGGGTGTTCTCTGGCCTTATAACTGGTTTAAAACAATAAGCTAATTGTGGTTTGTTATTAGCTAGCAGGGATGGGAACACGTGTCAGAGCTTGCTCAAGAAACCAGTGTTTTAAAGGAAAACAGAGACTTTAATATAGAGAAATGAAGAACAGCATGGCACCTACCACTTGCAGAATGCTGGAGACACACTCCCATTTGGCTTCCACAATATTGGATCCTCCATCCACCATGCCTTGGTAACCCTGGATGAGGACAGAAAAAACATCTATTTAAAGAGAGGCTGAACTTTACTGTCTGTTAATAAACCCATGAATTCTGAACCAGAAACACAATGACAATGAATCTAGTTTTTAAACTGACTATTAGAAGACAGTGAAAAGCAAGTGCTGGATGAACGTATTTAAGCATAGTAATCAATCATCCATCAATCAATTAATCAATCAACCAAAACCTCTTAGGAAGGGAAGGGAAGGGAATGAACCGGTTAGAACAGAAGTCTCAGTGCACCCTGGGTCCATGTGTCAGGTCCTACTCCCCACTGTGATGAAATAAATCCTACCTAGGGTGCAGTGTCTTCATCCAAACTCACAAGCTGCTGAGCCAGAGAGAAAACAGTGAAGGATGCAGCCAGGACTGCAGCCAGGACTGCAGCCAGGACTCCACAGTTGCACTCACCAAAGGGCTTTGAAACAGCATAACAACAGGAAGACCTGCCAAGCTCCTGCACAAAGGTCAATTGTGATAAGGTCTGCACTCAGTGATGGGGTAACTAAAAGACCCAAAGAGAGAATGTGGTCCCAACTTGCACACTGGAGAAGAGGCCCAGCCGGAGGTACAAAAGCATCCTGAGGTTGTTTCGGGGCTAGAACAGGTACACCTTTCGTGGCATCAATGTCCGGCAGTGTCCACACTCATAGAACTGCTCCCTACTAGGCCACCACAGGCCATTTGACTACTTAACTATGCTCCACACCGTGAAGAGAAGTTGTCCTTTTCTTTTTGTTCTTTTAACTTAATTAAATGTTGGGTTCTATTTTGTTGTTGTTCTTGTTGTTGAGACAAGGGCTCAAGCACCCCAGACTGGCCCTGAGTTTACTGTGCAGCTGAAGATGACTTTGAATTTGTGCTATCCCTACCTCTACCTTCTGTGTACTAGAGTTACAGGTGAGCACTACCCTGGCACACCCAGTTTTATTTGGTGCTAGGGATTAAAGCCAGTACTTCCAATGTGCCAGGCAGGCATTCTACCAACTATTCTACATATATAACCAGCCCCAAATACTGATTTGATACACTAAAAACTGATTTTTTTTTTTTTACAGAAGTGTGCTACTTAGAAAACAAGAAAAACAGTGCTGCAAGCTTGAACTCATTCTAAAGGTGCTGAGCAACAATAATCTTAGTTACTTTGCATAGTCTAGATATGTAGGGTGAAGGAAACAATTCAAAACAAATGAGAAAAATGACTGGATTGCTACTGCGTTCAAAGCTCTCATGGGGGCTTGCGAGGAAAGGACTTGGTCATTACTGCAAAGTCATTGTGTTCACATCACATCAGAAAGAGAGCTGCCACCTGCGGCTTTAAGCCACCTTTGACTAAAAGGAAGAGATTACCAAATTGGGAAAACTAATTTTACCCTACTTCATTATCATAAAGAAAGTGAGATCAGTTCCCCCCCCCCATTGAAGCAGAAGGCTAAACACTTTCTAAAGGCCAAAACATTTTCTAAAATTCCATTTTATACTCTTGCCTTCAAAGCCAGTTTTATGACTCACCTAAGAAAAGCTAATGCTGAGACTTTTAAAATCACACTCGTGTTTTAACAAGAAAAAAGATTACTGCCAGCTTTGTTTACACCACTTCAGAGGCTATGCATGGGACCCTGGCTGGCCCTATCACACCCATCTTCCACCAGAACTCAAGTCAAGCCCTTTTTTCCCATGAAAATGTAGGCCACAGGCTCTGAAGTATACTGAGCAGCACCAGGTGGCTCACAACCAACTCTGCTAGTGCTGTACTTAAGGGTCCTTGTGGCAGCTATGCTTAGTCATGTGTTGACTCCACTATAAACAAAGTAAGACACAGCCCACTCCTAGGGAGTTTTCAAAGTGATCTCCTTTTTTTTTCTTTTTCAAAATTAAAGGACTATATGGAAGATTACCATCTCATACTAAATCGGGCCTTCTCCTTTCTACGTTTTGTTACAGGGACTTGTGATCAGTTTCTTCTCATCTTCAGGAATTCAGGTGTGAATTCCTGATTTTTTTCGGGGGGGGGGGAAGGGGGCCGCTAGAGAAAATGCTTGAGGGCAGGCCTAAGAGGCTCTGAAGAGTTATCTAGTTTTATAGTCACGTATTTATATTAGCAAAACACATTGTTCAAAGTAGCTGCTCACAAAAAAAATAAATAAATAAATAAAGACAAAAAACAACATAAGTTCTCTATGTCTGTGGTTTTTCTTTTTGGTTTGGATTCATTTTTAAGATTTTGTTTTATTTTCATTTTTGTGGGTATAGGTGCCCTTGGAAGCCAGAAGAGGGCATCGTGTGCCCTGCAGCAGGAAGTTATAGAACGTTGTGAGCCTAGTGAAGCAGTAGGAACTGAACTGTAGACCTCTCAAGAGTAGCAAGCACTGTTTTGTTTTTTTTTTACTCTAAATATATATTAAATTATCATTTCAAGCCAGGTGTGGTGGTGCATGTCTTTAGGCCCAGCACTTGGGAGGCATAGGCTAGAGTGTCTCTGTGAGTGTGGGGCAAGATGGTCTATATAAAGCAAGTTCAAGGACAGCCAGGGCTGTTACACAGAGAAATCCCGTCTACCGCCAAAACAATTCATTTTTCTCCTTCCCGACCTTTCTACAACCCTTCCTTCCTATCACTCTCTCTCTCAAATTCATAGACTCTACATATATGTGTGTATGCATATGAATATATACCCTAAATATATAAATATATCCTGCTCGGCCTCTGCGTTGCTCATGCATATGTGATTTCAATAAACATGCTAACATAAAAGAGAGGAACTAATAGGACCTCAGCCCTACACAAAGAACTATAAGCTACCAAGAAATTCTGAGATTAGAAGAAATAGCCTTCCCCAAAATGGTTATCCAAAACCATGTGGTCGTCCCTGAAGGCACGTACATACAAGCAAACACTGCGCCATCTCTTCAGCTTCATCCCGTTTTATTTCCAAAACAAGATCTACACTCCAGACTTGTCAGGTTAGCCTTGGATTCATGGGAATCCTCCTGCTTCAGCTTCCTGACTGATGGAATTACATGCATGAATCACCACATGGGTTACCAGTGGTCTTTCAAATCCAGGATGTTGGCTTGGTTTTACACATAGGAAAGGTTCATGCAGAACCTGAGTATATAGTGTTTCCTTCTTGACCTGGAGGGCTCTGATCACTTCTCTCCCAAGGGCTCTGAACTACAGTAAAAAACTTCACAGCCACCCATAAAAAAATGTACTCAGTGGCTTAATTATCTCATGGAAAATTCCTATAAAGAAAGAAGCCTTGGTAAAACTGGGTCAGCTCTAAAATAGATTAGAACATGGCAAGACATTGTATGGTCCTGTACTTGGAGCCTGAGCAAACCACCACCACACTAACTTCATTTATTTAGTCCTTTGGCATTAGTAGATTCCCTTAAGCCAAAGTTAACAGTGTACAGTCAGGAAAGCTATAAACCTAACAGCCACAGCAGGAAGGAGGCGGGTCAGCCTTCTACCATGACAACAGTCAAAATCCACAGCCAATGGCTGATTGTGACACTACCATCCTCAATGGGAACTCATGCAGCCTCAATGGGAGTGACAGTGGAGAGGGCCAAATCAGGAAGAGAGCCCACCCTCTTCTGTAACTTGACAATGTTAAGTGTGTCTAGATGGTCTGAACAAAAGCCAGCATTGATGGCTGTAGGGCCATGAATCAGGTATCAGGTCAGAAATGGCATATGGCATATGAAGTTAGTATATAAGAGCTAGCAAAGTTTAAGCATACCAAAGCAAGCAAACAAACAAAAACAAACAAACAAAAAATCAGCACTCACCCCTGTGGCTACTATCATTACTCCAGACACATCCTATCCAGTGTTCCGGTGGAAAGGACTGGCATTAATTATATGCATTGGCCTTTTGTAAATCAGTGAACGTTAACCAGTGTAGCTAAGAGTCATGAATGTTAGTTGGAAGGGCTGGAGCTGACAGGGTGGATGCAGGTGAACAGCCCCTCAGCAGACACCATGTGGTGGTGCAATACAACTGCACCCTCAAACACCACTGCTATTAGTTTTAGGCAGATGTAGAGGTTGAGTAGGTTAGGTATTAAGGAAGTTGCAATGTATAAATAGTTAAGTTAAAAATCCCAGAGGTGTGCTTGAATGAGTTGTGGGTAACACTGCTTCAATGTTGAAGCAGTAACAGGGGCCATGAAGCCAGCATGAGGACAGAAGGGGCATTTGATGAGAAGGACACACCAAGAGATGTTTTCAAAACTCAGCCTGGACACAGTGACTTGTTTTCAATTCAAGGAATCTACCCTCTGGCTTTGTCGGTGCATGTCAAGAGCATGAGAATCACCCAGATTGCAGCACAAAATCGCCTCTGCGCTCCTATCTCTAGATGTGGGTCCATCATCGAGTACCCAGGCTGGCAAGACAAGAACACGTTTTAGAGGCTGGAAAAGGGTTTTGTGCATTTTTCTGTCACAAGCTTAGCATTTCTCATTTGAAATGACAGGAATTGGGAGTTCATTCTACAGGAGAATTGAGCAAATCCAGCAAAGTGAGGAATCTCCATTAGAAAAAATAGTGCCAATCCACAAGTTAGCGTAAAACCTTTTTCCCTTCATTTCTTTGACGTTCATCTATTTTATTTATTCATTTGGGGACAGTCTCATGTAGCCTGGAATAGCCTCAAACTTAAAAACTCCTGTTCTTCCTGCCTGCACCTCCAGAGTGCTGGGATCACAGGGATGCTTCCAAGTTTACACTGTGCTGGGATCAAAGGCAAAGCAGCAAGCATGTAAGTGAGCAGTCTCCCACCTGTGCCATACCCTCCAGCCTTCATCAGGATATTAACTCAGGCAGGCTAGGGTGCTCAGGGCCTGAAACAGGTGAAGCTAAAGTGACAGGCTAATCAGTCACATTCAAGATGATAAGCCAGGCTGGTATAAACCAGAAATAGACGTGTCAAGGGGAGGAGACAAGGACAGCAGAGACCCTCGGCCTCTGGAGCCACAGGGAAGATGACTTAGGTTCCATTTTGGTAGATCTGTGAGGTCATGGCAGTATCAGAATTTGGGATTAAAATTTAGGATAGCGATAAGACTAGCTGGACTTTATTTACAGTGTGAACTGTGAGAGGTAAGCTTGGACAGTATTTATAAATGGCTGCCAATATACAATATCAAACTGCTAAATCTTTCATTTAAAGAGAAAAGCCACCTAGGTTACCCTTTTTGTAGAGTCTCTAAGAATGGTTCTTTTAAAATCTGCAGAAAACCTTCAACAATAGGACATTAAGCCCACATAATAAAGTAAAGGCAATGAAAATCCTTTCTTCTCTAACTAGGTCAGGTTCAGTTTTTCCTATCCTGGGTTGGACCCACCTTTTTCAGGGCAGCCTGCTCTGGACATGATCTTTCCTATAAAGTTTTTGTTGGTCTTTTCTTAACTCTACTATGGAGCTATGGCCTTCTGTGGGCTGTTAAGGCAAAAAACCAAAAAAAAAAAAAAAAAAACCAAACAAACATAAAAAACATAAGAGCAATTAAAACAAACAGGAAGGGAAGAAAGTAATAAACAATCAGCTCACTACGTAAGAAAAACTGGGTTAACCCACCAACCCATCCCAACTCTCCTGGAATGGAGCCCACAGGCTCCACACACACCACACGTATGCCTGACCCAGATCCACGGGCCTGTAAAACAGCAGCCAGACGGAACAGCTCAGCCCAAGCGGGTGCCAGGCTTTTGCCAGAAATTCTAGCCTTTTCAGGATCATACATTTTCCACACATTTTCAGAAGAAGAGAAGAAAGGGGGAAAGGGAGAACAGAAGGATAAGCATGAAGAGAGGAACAGGAGAAGGAAGGACAGGAAAGCGGGGGTGAAGGGATGGGGAGAAGAACCCATTATTTCATTAATACTAATCTGTCTGACTGTTCCAATCTTTCGGTAACCTTGACAGTTCTAGAGATCTGAGAAACTAGAGCATACATTGTTGTCTTTTATAAAGAAAGAAAAGGATGGCCAGAGATATGTTTGGTAGGGGGAGATATGGTGGGGTGAAGGGGGTGCTTCTGTGGGCCCATGCTGAGGCAACTCTTCCCCCTGAGGTACCAGCCACACAACTGGTATATTATAGAATAGTTTATTTAGGCATGGGGAGAGGAATTGAGAGGGTAGTAGAGGCAAAGCGAGAGCGAGAGCGAGAGTGAGAGAGAGAGAGAGAGATAGTGTAAAGGAATAAAGGTTGACCATGAACATGTGGAGGGGGGGAGGGGAATGAGAGAGAAGGGGCAGAGGGGGAAGAGAAGAGAGCAAGAGAGCAAGAGAGTGAGGAGGGAGCAAGCAGCCCCTTTTATAGGCGGTCGGCATACCTGGCTGTTTGTTGCCAGGCAACTGTGGGGCAGAGCCTAGAAAAAATGATAACATACAGGAAAAAACGTGTTGGGATGAATCACTAAATGATACTTTAAAAACATAATCCTGGGCACCTTTTACATTCAAATCAAATAGATTGAGACTAGCAGTCCCTAATGAGAGGGACTGTGCCTCCAGGGAACACAGCCATCTCAGAACAATTTTGACTGTCATAACTATTGGGAGGAGGTACCTCTGGCATGGGCTAGGTAGAGGCAGGATGCTCGTTAATACCTTGCAGTGCACAGTACTTCCATTGCCCACCCCTGAATCTATCCCATAGCAACCGTAGTGCTGAGTGAGAAGAAGGTCAAGGAATACATCAGTTCAGTCACATGCCTCGATTCTGTGCCTGGCCGCAAACCAATGGAGTCAAAGGCAAGTATGTCTTCTTGCCCTGAGACTAGCCAGCAACCAGCCCCTTTGGAGCTAGTGCTCAAAACTATTCCACATATTTTCTACCAGTGAGAGGGAGAGACAGAAGATCTTTGCTTTCTTCCTTCCCTTTCTTTTTTCCCCCCCTTACCTCCCCACCACGCCATTCTTTTTCTGAGGTTTGGTGGCAACACTGGACTGCAATTCTCTAGGTAACCAAGGATGTCTTTGAACTCCTGAAGCTTTCCTGCCCTGCCTTCATCATATCCAGCAGATACTACTCCCAAGTAAGGACACAGTGTCAAGTGAGGACACAGGACCAAAGGTTAATGCATTCCTTCCGAGGCACTGACTGGGCTGCTTGCTGTGGATCCACAGTCCCCTACGTTATCCACGGAAGAGGTTTGGATCCTCAAAAGCTGCGTGGATATGTTTGCATGTGTGACTCGGGGTGACCCGGAGCTCAGTGGAGGCCATCCTTGTAGGTGTCAGTTTCTGTACAGAAAGGTACAGTCCCTCACACCTGGTAAGCAGAGCCAAGATAATTTTCAGCCTCATTCCAGGTCACCAGGGCTTTGCTGTCAAGCAAGTGGGTAAAAGCTAACAGATTTGGGGGGTCTTTTTGTGTTTTAAAATTACAGAAGCAGGAGTTTTACATCTACAGTGGATGGTGGCGCGCCATATTGATTCAACTCAGGCAACTGCTTTACTGCTAGTGAAGGAAACAATCTTATACATGTGCCAAGTCCTACGGCATCCTCCGCCTCCCTCTCATAACGAGGCTTCCAGAGTCTTAGACTGAACATTTACTCATTTCCCCCAGCTCACCCGCCAGAGGGTTCAAAGAGTGTGTAAGCCAATCTAATAAACCCTGTCTTACAGTCCTATATTGTTGGTTCTGATTCTCTAAAGAGCTCAGAAAACAATACTGGAAAGGATAACTCTGGTTAACCTTAAAAGAAAGATCAATTGTCTTCCATTGTAGGCTGACAAGATGTCCTCTCAATTCTTTAATTTGTGAAATGTGCAGAGTCTGGTAGACACAGGTCTGGAGTAATTTAAAGATCACCAGAACTCAGACAGATAAGACAGAATACGATAGAACAAAGGAAAGACACACAAGATGCAAGAACTACAAATGCAGGCATCTGAGGAAGCAGAGAGAGCTTGCCAGTTTCTAGCAACGTCAGACCCTCACACAGACATCAGCTTGTAGTCTCTTCTCCAACTAACAAGCAAAACAGAGCTGACTCTTTATGGAACAGCGGGCTTCTTGACATTGTTAGAATGGGGCCAATTGATTCTTCAAGGTTGAGGGCTGTCTTGCCCATTTTAAAGGTGTTAGGCAGAGTTCTGCTGTTACTGCCTGGATGCCAGGTACAATCATCTATCAATGAGACTATCAAAACTGTCTTCAAGCCATGGCAAATGTCCTTCGGTATAAGTCAGACCTAACTAGGTAAGCTTAGGGGTCACAGGGCTGAGCTCCTTCTGTCCCTGCCAAGGACTGAACAGTATCTCAGGGAATGCCAACTGATTGGGGGACCATTCAGTTTGCCTATGAAATAACAGAACTAACTTCCTTCCTTCCCTCAGACACCCTACTGAGCCCTCAGCAAGATCAAAGCAGTGACTCATGTGGAGCTTTCTACTTTCCACTAGGTGCTCAGCTGCATGCAGCAAGAGCCGAGGACACCAGGGCTGTGGCCTATGTAAAAATCACATGGGCTCCTGGGAGAACATTCTGTAGACTCTAAGTCGCTAGTAAATTTGAAAGTGCTGCTAATTTTAACAGGAAACCTCATCTGGCACTGTTCCAACCCCAAAGAGCGCATGAAAGCCACTTTTACTTATTAAGAACTGCTCTCAGGTCAGGTTTTATCTCAAGGCTAAAGGCAGGAAAGGGAGGTGGGGGAGGAGGGGTAGGTTGGGGGAAGTGAGAGAGAAGCTACCTCTCTCTGTGTTCACAGGCAAGCTCTGAAACAGAAGCAGAAGGAACAACATATAGGTCCAACTGAAACATGGGGCTGATACTTGAAACCCCGTGGTCCTAATAGATAAGTCAATAGTCTCCCCCAAAGACCCTGACACACAAATGCAAACTCTCAGGGAAGGAGGAAGAGGAGGAAGAGGGCTTATGCTCTGTGTGGCATGGATCTTAATCTGTGCTTATACCTCACAGAGCAGAGCAAGGGATAGCAGCAATCAGGATCAGAGTCCAGGAATGGAAATTCACAAGACAAATTTCACATGTTCCAAACGGTAAATGCTAATTCAGTCTGAATGGGCTAGGGGTTAGAACCACTGCAAGCTGCCCAAATGTAATAAATATCGCACAGCCATAAATTTTGAAAAGCAAATTAAAACCCACGGGTCAAGGAAACCTTTCCCAAGCAAACGATAAACACATGGTGCAGCCATTTCACAAAAGAGAGGACATATGAATATACCAGCAGTGAGACATCTGTCTGCAGGGATCTGATGTCATCACTCAGGAGCTGGTGGGGTTCAGAGTTAGGGTTGGAGAGGCTTTCAGAAAATGAGTCTTCAGCTAGAGGTATCTATCATAATGGTCATGGCTTTTACCCGATTAATGCCATCATCTATGGGCGGAGGTATAGATCCAAAACACAGAATTTTAAATAGTAGTGTATATCTGACAGTGTTTTGACAGTTTTTAAGTAATGAGGAATAGCCTAAATGGGCCAGTGGCATAGGAATCTTACACATTGGTTTGATGGGACATTACCCCATGTGCTTCTAGGGCAATCCCACCTTGTCATGGTACTAATGGGATTACAGATGCGTGTAACCAGAGTGGCTTCTACAAACCACTGTAGATTCACATTTGGTTCCTGATACTTGTGAAGCAAGCTCTTATCCCACAGAGCCATCTCCTCTGCTTTGAACTGACTGTTTAAAAAAAAAACTCTTTTCCTTTTTAAGATCCATTTTACAAATATAAAATAAAGTTCTGGAGATAAAGTGGCTCTGGATGGTTCATGTTGGTTCCTTCCCCACGAGCTATGTATTTCCTAAGCGGCCAGGATCTCAAGCACAGGAGACAAAGAGCAGTTTCAGCGTGGTTAGTTCTTGTTACTTAGTTTCAGTTTGCGCTTCGTTAGTTCTTGTTACTAAGTTTCAGTTTGTGTTAGTACTGAAGATAATGGATTTCATTGTGGCATTTTCGCAGGTATTTCTCTCCATTCCCCTCCTCCCTAGTGTTCTCTTACCCCTCTTCCTACCCCTCCCCCAACAGCTCTCTGCTGTCATGTCACAGACATTTTGTCACCTTCTCTCCTCTTCCTGTTCTACGTCTTTAGATGTCTTCTTGCCGTCACAGTCTCCTTTCTAGTTTGATATCTATCTCTCTCTCTCTCTCTCTCTCTCTCTCACACACACACACACAATTAAAATCTAAGATCTGCAGTGTTCGTCTTTCTGAGGCTAGTTTATTTCATCTAACATGATGATTTCCAGTTGCAGTTGTATCCACTTCCCAGCAAACTCATGACATCATTTTTATTTGTGCACTAATAGAATTCCATTTAACCCAGATTCTTCACTGTGAAGCCAAGCCATGACCAGGTGCTAGGGTGTGGCGTCAGCTTCACATTAATGATGCAGAGCTCAAAAGGGATGTCTTTCCATTTCTAGTGCCATTCTTTGAAATCAGCTCACAAGTTGACATTCTCAGAATCATTGACCCAGTAATCAAGACCAGGAAGTTGATCCCAGCATGACTTTTGTGCTGTCTTATCTCCTTCTCCCTCTCCTTTCTGGTGCTCAGCCAAGGCAGGCAGCAAGAGAGATAGAGAGACCTGTAAGCTCAGGGCCATGAGCAAATGAACGGCGCAAATTCCTGAGTTAGAGACAACACCAATGGGAAGCAAGCACTGACCTCATATATAAAGTACACTTTGGCCCCCGTGTAGATCCCCATGCGCACCACAGCACGGACAGCAGCATTCATGCCTGTGGAAGGAATAGAATCAGTTGTCAGTAGAGAGTGTGAGGCTACTTCACCAAGACTTAGGTAAATGCATAACTACCTATGCTTCTGTTTCCTCATGGGCTGTGACTATGATACATATCTCAAGGATTAGTATAGTGAATACAAACAACTGGAAACCAGGGTACCCAGTATACTGGAGTTCATCTAAGGGTGAGACTCACATTGAAATGAGCCTGGGATATTTTTAATTCACAATGCCACTGATCAACTTTCTATGGATTTTCCTTTTTTGAAACTAGCTTGAAGCTGAGTAAAGCTTCCAACTCCTTAGCCTCCTGAGTGCTAGAAAGGCAGAGTGGGCTCTGAGCACAGAATCTTAGGCAAGTCCTGATGAACACTAAGGAAAACAGAGGGCAGGTGCTGACATCAGATTCAAAGAAATTAGTAACGAAGGAGGCAATGGGTCTGTGGCTTGAGGAGATGCTATCCCTATCAATGTGATAAAAAAAAAAAGTCTTAATTACAAAACAAGTCATGCCATTTTTATTAGAAGAGAAAGAAAGACCAGCCAGCCTCCTGTAAATCTCCATACATCCCCAAGAGAGACCAGGGACATTTCCACACTTAATGAGCAGCAGCGAACAATGTGTTAGAACAAAAAGACCAGAAGCTCAATTTCACTTTCCACTGAGATAACAGTTTTGGGAAACTGAAAACTGGCTCTAGTAGCCTGCCATGGTGTAATAGTTGAAGGCTCTTGCATCATCTAAGCCCAGAGTCAAAGGCCCAGCAGGAGAGAAGGAACAGGTATAAGAACCATGTCTAGCAAGGATGGAGCCTTCAGCCTCAGAATGGAAAGCAACTGGGCTCTCAGCCAAGTTCCTCTGAGGTCACCATTCTCTCCAATTCTCCCATCCTGTGTCTTGAAATTTGGGGAGACAAATCTCTGACATAGACATGCTATAGTGCGGAAAGGTGACAAAGGAATGGTTTGACTGAATAAGTACACATATAAAATGGGAGCTGGGGCAATAGCTCCGTTCACAGAGTGGATGCTTCACAAGCACGGGGACCTGAGCCTTGAGCCCTACCATCCATGTAAAGAGCCTAGCATCACAGTGTGCCTGTATTCCTGATGGCAAGGTGAAGACAGGATTACTGGAACTTGGGAGCTAGCTATTCTGCCTATGTCAGTGAGCTGGAGATTCATTAACAGACCCTGCCTCAAAAACTAAGGTAGAGAGACATTGTGGGAGGCACCAGACCTCTGGCCTCCACAGTAAATGTACATATACATGTACATTTACACATATACACATACATGTAAACACATTGTCCTCATTTTCACCTCTGCAAATCACTTGGAAATATGCACATGCCTTTATCATGTAAACCCACAGTCTCAATTTCACTTTCATATTTTGGAATCATATTTTGGAAGCTGAGGACTTAATTTGAGTAGTCCTCTTTGGCCTAAGATATCCTGTATCGCTAAGCAGTCTTTGCATATTCCTTTAATCCTAGCCCTCAGAAGGCAGAGACAGGTGATCTCTGTAAATTCAAGCCTAGCCTGGTCTACAGAGTGAGTTCCAGGACAGCTGCACAGAGAAACCCCGTGTCTTAGTTAGGTTAGGGTTTTACTGCTGTGAACAGACACCGTGACCAAGGCAAGTCTTATAAAGGACAACATTTAATTAGGGTTGGCTTACAGGTTCAGAGGTTCAGTCCATTATCATCAGGGTGGGAGCATTAGAGGCATCTAGGCAGCACGGTGCAGGCAGAGCTGTGAGTTCTACATCTTTATCTGAAGGCTGCTAGTGGAAGACTGACTTTAAGGCAGCTAGGATGAGGGCCTTAAGATCACTCCCATAGTGACAAACTGTCTCCAACAAGGCCATTCTTCCTAATAGTGCCACTCCATGGGCCAAGCATATACAAACCATCACACTCTGTCTTGAGGGAGAGGGGGGTGGAAGATACCCTGTATTGTTGACTTGGGCTTATAATTACATTTCAGGAAACAGCCATGAAAACACCCACCCCTTAAAAGACTTAAGGCACTCAACTGCTGTGCCCTACAGAGTCTCATCCTTGTTCTTGGACTCTGCAAGAGAATGACTGTTTTGCTTTGTTTTGATTTGTTTTGTTTTTTAAAGAGGTAGATATGCGTGTGCCAAGCTCCTACTCTGCAAGGGTCCATGGGAAGGAAACCCAAATGGGTGCTGGAGGGAGGACTCCTGGCCACACCTTGAGGATTCTTCTGCTATCTGATGACAGTGCTGCAACCCGGCGACATATGCAGGAACTTCAGCAGCATCCCCACCCATGCTCTCCCCTGCATCCCTCCTTTAGCTTCCTAGTTCTACTTCTCCTGTCCCCCCTGCCCCTCTGTAGCCACAGATGTCCGCTAATGACACAGGCATCCCTCCAGGGGAAGAGTGAGCTCTGTGTGTGTGTGTGTGTGTGTGTGTGTGTGTGTGTTAGCCCTTACATTCTACGTGCATGGATAGATAAAAGCATCACTTGAAGGCTCCTGCAGAATGGCTGTGGTTCTAGGGCTTTCTACTCCAGTTGTAATCGCCCATTCGACTACTAGGTGCCTGAGATATAGGAACCCTGGTAAAGGGGTGATACAGTGCCCCAGGCAATGGTACCCTGGACTCTTTTGCTCCTCTTTGAAGACTTCATTTCCACAAGACTTTTTTGCTGAAACACGTTTCCTTGAAAAACCTTGGGGGTTTGAAAACCATGTTCCAAAAAGTTGCAGAATGAACAAGATGACTGAAAGAGAAGAGTAAAAAAACAAAAGGGGGTGGCCGAGTGTGATGGAGATGACTCCATTCCTTCTAGACTCTTGGACACTGGGTGGGGGGAGGCAGAACAAAAAGAAACATGCAGCTACTTCACACGGGAGATTTTCTCCATGACCTTCAACTCACCAGGAAAGAGCAAGCTTGCACTTCAGCAGGTGACCTCAAGCCCAAAGCAAGCTTCCTGAGACTGGGGCTATGTAGGCTGTATCCCTCAGGGGCTTACTCTGGTAGAGCCTGAGAGTCTGTTTCTCCCTGGTTCTTCTTGGCTATCTACAGAATCCTTTGAGAGACACAACCCCAAGTCTGGGCAGCTTTTATTCACTTGCAAATTGGTCTTAAGTTAAACATCAGGGATCCACCACCCTGGTCCTTCAGGTGGGATTCTCACAACTGCCTCTAAAAGCAGCACTTGACCCCGATTCCCCACCCTCAAACAGTGAAAGGGCCCAGGAAGGACTGAACCCTTCCAGGGAAGCCTAGGGCTCTATAAGGTACTGACTAGCAGTGGATAACAACATCAATCAAATGGAAAGCTGCGATTTCAGCTTTCTCTGTGCTTTAACATAAAGGCTTCCGGTTTGTTTCTGTAATTCAGGATCACCAAAGGCAAGTTTCAGAAAAGAATGCTTAATGGGAATGAACAAGGTATGTACTCACTGCCCAAAAGTTCAGAATACCCAAGAGTCACTTCACAGCAATCATTGGGCTGGGCGTGAGGTCCCAGATGGAGGAGTTGGAGAAAGGACTGAAGGAACTGAGGGAGTTGGCAGCCCCAGGGAGGGAGCAACAGTGTTCACTGGCCTGAACTCCCGATGCTCCCAGAAACTGGATCACCAACCAAAGAATACACACATGGAGGGACCCATGGTGCTGGCCACATATGGCAGAGGAGGGCCTTGTTAGCCATCAGGGGGAGGAGAGGCCCTTGGGCCTGAGGGTGTTAGATGCCCCAGTATAGGAGAATGCCAAGGAGGGAAGACGAGGGAGGGTGAGTGGGTGGGGGAATACCCCCATAGAGGCAGGGGGAGGGGAGAGGGAATAAGGAGGTTCCAAAGGGGAGATTTGGAAAAGGGGAAACATTTGAAATGTAAATAAAGTCTCAAAAAATAAATAAATTAAAAAAGAATGCCTAATGGGGTGAGAGTCCTGTCTAACTGCTAATGCGATTTTAGGAGCCTGCTTTGGAAGGAATACTGGCAGTGTAGCAAAGGGCTGCATCAAGGTGGAAAGCAGAGTGATGTGAACCCCAGGAAGGTTCAGAGAAGACAGGACAGAGATCAAGGAGCGGAGAAAAAAGAAACCAATACATAAACAGGCATCCTTACAATTTGGGCTTTATAGTCTTCTAGGTGAGCATCTGTGTTTAGTCATTTGGCTAACGGCTATCCTCGTCCTCAGCCACCTGGTCATTTGGGACAAAGAGCAGATTCAAGAGTTTCCGCTCACACTCAACCTACTGTTTTATCCAGAACATAGTCTTCATTTACTCGTTTGTTTAGGTTTCACAGTCTGACCAGGCAACCAAAACAAACTTCCCAAGGGTTTCCATGGGGAAAATGTCATCTTCCTCCACAGCAATAAACTTATCCCAGCCCAGCTCCCCCAGGTTTGGAACCTTCTTGGCAGGAATAAAGATAATCTGAAGAGACATTGGTGCCCTCCCTTTGTCTAACAGATTATTAGGACCCTAAGGAATTAGAATTTCCCTGGAATCTCTTGCATAAAGAGAAAGGCTGGAGCTTGGTGCCAGCCAAAGAGAAGTTTTCTCTCAGAAAGATCTGCACATACTTCTGCTAAATTGTCAGAACACACTGCAGGTAGCAGGGTGTGGCAGCACATGCTTTCAATCGAAGCACTTGGAAGGCAGAGACAGTCGGATCTCTGTGAGTTCAAGCCAGCCTAGTTTAACAAAACAAGTTCCAGGACAGCCAGGGTTGTTATACAGAGAAGCCTGTCTCTCAGAAAAAAATGGAAAGAAAAAGTGAACATCTTGCACAAGGCACTGTAGCCTAGACAGAGGTAAGTCACCAAAGGGCATGTCCGTGCTAGACCAGGCAGGACTGCTTAATTTGGCACATTTCTTGTCTTCAATTTAAGCCAAAACCTGGAAGGGTTTTCAGGACCTGGAAGACAGACTTGGGGTAGGGTGGAGTGGTCTACGAATGTCTCCGTTTCTCCTCACAGGTGTGGTCACTTTGAATAAACTTCCTTCATCTGCTTTTCACTACTAGTGTGTTTAATTGGCTGAATGGGGACTGGCTGCAAGAGCCCCAGTGTGGCACTGCCCCTAACAAATCCAGGAACAGGCACAATCTTCTTATAGAACTAAAACTAAATAAACTCAGAGCGACAATGGTGTTGTTAGGTGGGAGGTGTGTATCTGCCTGTGTATGTGTGTGTGTATGTGAGTGTGTGCATGTGTATATGTG